>OZ018320.1:89536961-90136961 GCA_963969495.1 Ceratothoa steindachneri
CAGTTTTCAAATTTTAAGCCTCCGGGTGAGCTTTTATCAAAGAGAAAATTGACCTGATGTCCGGGGAGGCTGGACGGCGAGAGAGGAGTGGAGGTTTCAAAGCGAGATTATGATGGAGCAGGAGCGGCGCTCGCTTGATGGACTTGGTGAGCGGAGTTATTCCACTGGTGGGAATTCTGGGGACAGTTTGGACGCAAGTGCTCTTCCATTCCGCACGTAAAACAAACTATGGGTCTCCTGGGAAATGACCATATAATGGAATAAGGAATAAGAGGTTTGATATCTCTGTGTTCCGATGGTGGAAAACTTCTGGGTTTAGAAGGGCCCGTCACCTTAATGAATTTAGGGGCGTTACGCGGAGGAAATCGTGAGTTATTAATCTTAGACTTGGGAAATGAAGGGGAAGACTTCTTATTGTCCTTTGGAAAGAGATTATGGCTTGCTGTGTAGACATTCGCCTCTTCAATGCACTCCTTGAAGATGTAATACCTACGTCCTTCACAAATGCGTGGATTTGTGTGGGCAGCGCAGCCAATAACTGATCCCTAAAGATAAAGTCAACTAAAGACTCATAATCGTGCGCGATTTTAGACGAGTCTAAACAAAAATTAAAATTTCGCTTGAGGGTGTAACCAAATTGACGGAAGGTGTCATTTAGTTCGATTCGGGCATGTGAAAATTTTGAACGGTAAAAGTCGGGGGTCATGTTGTAAGCTGCCAACAGCTCAGACTTGAGGGTGGAATAGTTGTAGGTGGATTCCGGGGGAAGGGAAATAAAAATTCCCGGAGCTGGGAGCTGAGAAGGGGGAGTAATTTAGCGACACCGTATTCCTCAATGTCCCCATGATTAACTTCGAATATTTTCTCAAAGAGGATGAGATAAGTTCAAAAGTCTTCACCTTCTTTGAACGTGGGAAGCTTGACTGACGCGAACTTAGGGGCTTCCGTACGCGAGTTAATGGAGAGGGTCTCAGTCTGGGTGCGATGTAGCTACAGTTGATGTTGTCGGATTCTCTCTCTCTCTCTCTCTCTCTCTCTCTCTCTCTCTCTCTCTCTCTCTCTCTCTCTCTCTCTCTCTCGAATTTCTCATTCTCTTCTGTCCGCTCTTTATTGCTCTTCTCTTTTTCTCTCTTTTTATTCTTTTTTTCTGCTTTCATTATCTTCTCGTTCTCTTTTTCTCTCTTCTTCTTCTTTAGCTCTTCTTTCCGCTCTTTCTTGCCTCGTTTCTTCCGGGACGTATGAAATGAAGTCTTTGCCAGTTAATCCGAGGGCTTCGCCTTGCAATTTAATTTTCGAAAGATGACATCTTGTGCGGAAGTTCAGTTGACCGCAGGCACACGACGGGGTTAACGAACAAGATGAGCACAAAAATACGCACACGAAAAGAATATGCCCTAGTAAACGTGGGAGCTTTGCTTCGCTAAATAAAATCTCCATTACCCCAAAATACACACAAATAATTTTTTTTAGCCTTCACAGGTTAAGAAGGGCTAAGGGTGCTAATAACTTTCTTGGAGATTAAAAAGACCCAAAGGAGAAGCTGATTCTACAGAAATTTGAGTTAAAAAAACGTTAAGGGTCCAGATATAAATGTACAACAATTAAATATGGAAGGGTTGTTCCACGAACCTAAAAATAACTTGAACGCTACTCAGCTTTAAGAAAATACAAAGAAATAGAAGGAGCTTTTTTAAAAGACCTTTTAGAAACCCTACTGAACCTGACACCAGATTTTTATAATATATATATATATATATATATATATATATATATATATATATATATATATATATAATTATTACATATGTCGTGGTATAACAATTATATATATATATATATATATATATATATATATATATATATATATATATATATATATATATATATATAATGGGACAATGACACGCTAATGGCTTGGTCCGACCAGTTGGGTAGGGGCTAATGAAGATGGGGGAAAAATTCGTCCCCCGAGTGTGTGCGTAATAATTATAAAAAAATAAGTGAGTTCAAATTGGCTTCAGGGTTAGTTATGGCCGATAGTTGTTCAGGACTATTTAAAGGATGTTACAAAAATAAAGTTTGATAACAAAAAAAAGAGAAATATTAAATATATACAAAAGGAGGTTTAAGTGAGCTTCGTGATCAAATAAATAACGGACACATTCGGTGTTAGCAAAGGAGCAAATCCAAGGGATTAAAGCGGTTAATTACCTGACTCGGATCAAAGTCTTAAAAGGGGCTACGCTAAGTCGCAATGTAAATAATACAATTAGTTCGGGGAATATCGGATTATGAAGAGGTCCGCAGCGTCCGCGTCTTCCACGGGGTAAGCGTCGAAGGGGAGGTAACTCAGGGAAGCGAGTATGCAACAAGAGAATATGTTTTACCTCAAGGTTCTTGATGGAGGGGGGGAGTTACTAGTTCTACCTCAGGATGCTGATGAAGGAGGACTGGTTTTACCTCAGGGTTCTCGATGAGGGAGTACTGGCGCGAATTCACGAAAGAACGGCCGTTGTAAGGAGCTGCCAATTGACTGGAGCAATGACCACGGCGGAGAGATACTAGCTGTCGGTACCCGAATAATCTACGGAGGATCCGACTCGAGAACGTAATGTATCTTCGTACGCGGGCGTGCTGTACTGACGATCCAGCAGGAAACCTCCAGTTATATAGGTCGACAGCGGGCGGCGAAATTGCCTCTAGTCACAACGTGCTCTCCTGGGATCTGAAGTCGCCGGCTTCGGCTGGGGTGGGGTCCGAGATAAGGAGCCGGTCGAATAGCCCTTCAGGCTCTCTCGTGCCCTGAGTAGGGAAGGCGAGTTTAAATCGCTTCGGACACAGGAAATAGGCCTCGCAAGATAAACACAGCTGGTTTAATAAAGCCATGTTCACCCGATTCCTTCCGAGATTTTCAGGCTTTTTGTTCTAGGTTTACGGCCACGTGGCCCTTCCAGGGGTTCAAGGCAGGCCTCCAGATCATATTAGACTATATTCCTCAACAGTGGGATTGGCCACAACGGACCGAGTTTAGTGTGGGGAGAAACAACGTCAAATGGGAGCCTTTGTTGGACCTCCGAAAAGTACAGTATTGTGTGTAGGTTATCAGATACTTCAAAATGGTGGCCTTCTTGATTGGTGTCTGTAAGGGAAATGAGGACGTCAAGAGGAATACCCCTTTCTTTTGTTTCTTGAATTCCTTCCCTCTCTATGCCTCCTAACTTTAACTCCACGTGGAGTAAAAAGCTTTGTATTCAAGGGAAAAAATAAAAGAAGAAAGAATTTGAATATCAGTTAAGCTGAGCGCTAAAAGCTTTTGCCTCGCAGATAAAATGCTAATCTCTGTAGTCGGGAAAAGGATAGCCGAAAGTTCCCACCCGCATCGTTGGAGACGATTAAGCCCGGGGTCGGTCGACAAAAGCTAATCCCTCTCGGAACCCGAAGCTTTCTTTCAGACCTCTGTGCCTTACAGCAAAGGAGCACCATAAAAATGGCCGTAATAAAAATACCCTGTTTTTGTTTCAAAGATCGGCAGATTGAGTTTGAGATCTCGGCGCCTTTGGTTCAGATCGTGTATCTGTTTCCCCAAGTCCCTGGTATTCGAGTATACCATCGAGGTTGGATCTCACCAGGCAGATCCATCTCTTTTGTGAAGGCTTGTGAAAAGCAAGTTTCGAATCGTCTTGTCCCCGAAGGACTGGCCGGGATTCTTCCTTCTCGTCTCATCAGAACCCCCTCCCCTCAAGGATCCCCAGTTTCCCGTGGAGATTTCGCGCCGAGCCGCGTCAGAGTCTCGACTTTTGGAGGTTGCACTTTTCTGTAGCAGAGGTGCCTTCGTCCTTGTTCAAGGAGAATCGTAAACTCGTCTTCTGGTTTCCCCCTCCCTCCTTCATCCTCGTCACCATCAGGATATTCGGCTGAGATTGACGACCATTTTCCGTCTCCATCCCCCCGCGCCGACTCGCTAATGAGTCCCCTTCCTCGAGGACTCCCTTTAAGATAAAACGATTGCATCTCCCGTTAATCGACCTGCTTTCCAGCTTTTAAATATTCCTTCTGTATAATTGATTTATAGTATCCCATTTAAAAGCTAATTAACAAGTAATTAACGTTACCCGATTGCCAATTTTCTATAGTGTATCAGCATTATCCTTATTTACATTTCGTATATTTTCCGTATGTATATATATGTTAACTAGTGACTTATTAAAAAATTATATGTTTGGTTTTCACTCTTTAAATATATCCTTGAACTGCAACTTTGTAAACTCATTAAACGCTATCGGCCCCTGTATTAAAATCGCACTCTTATACATCGTAATCAATGGATTACTTTTACGAAGTGAATGTACCTGTACGTAGCAAAGGACGCGCACGTACATTAGGGGATATATGTGTATGTAATTGTATAGGTTGTTAGGTGGTTATTGCGCCATATACACTAGATAGCTCTGGTCACAATAAACCCCAAAACCTATATTTTTGTTATACAAGATAAATGAAGTTAATTGCTAACGGGAAGTCTGAATTTGCAGACGAAATTTCATTAGGCCTAAATCGGCAACGTCGTGGGAATACGTGTATTAAAACAAAGAGATACGAAAAATATATATTATGGAATGAACAGTTATGATTAAGAAGTGAAATTATACAGTTTATGATTTGATTGAATTTTACGCGGGTGGATTAACTTTGCATAAGTTAATGAGAATTAGAGTACACATATGATGATTGATAATTAGATTGACAAATATTAATTAGATTATAGTTAAATTTTAAATGAGTAAATATTATAAATGTATGATAAATATTTATATGGATGGATAAATAGATTATATAGTTAAATGGATTGGGTCAATATTAAATAGATGGGGTAAATATTAAATAGATTGATATGTATAAATATTGGTATAAATAGATTGTATGGATTAAATTGGATACATAAATAGATTATAATTTGGATAAATGTTAAATGGTGGTAATTATTAATTGTGTAAATAGCATACAAATTGGATTCTCTTTAAATGGTATGCTAAATAGATTATATAAATAGATTAAATAAATAGATTATATAAATAGATTACAAGGTCTGTAAATGAGAGAAGAGCCACGGATTAATTGGCGATTCTTTTGGGACATATTTAACTAAAATTTACTGTTCAAGTATTACAGAGCTGATTCCGATGCGCCGAGCAGCAAAGTGAATGAATCTAATGTTTGATTTTAAAACGCATTGGAGATCGGGCGTACCAATCACATGATTTATGTTATGGTTACCAACCTTTCTTGAAATAATATATATATATATATATATATATATATATATATATATATATATATATATATACAGTTATGATTAAATATTTCCACTTGTAGGTGTATAGGCCGCTAGAACTGTATATATACATATTCTCGTAGCTTTTATCTCTTTCCTCCCAACCAATAGATACATATATGTATATATAGACATATTGTCTGGGGAGTGACCTATTCCTCGACAATCTCCAAGGTGGCTATACCACGTTTCCTCGTTATCTTTGCTTTTGGGACAGCAGGGACTCCGTGGCACACTACCATGAGCGGGATTGGCCACAACGGACGGAGTTTAGTGTGGGGAGAAACAACGCCCTTGTTAGACCCCCGAAAAGTAGTTTCCTCCTCTCCACTTAAAATGGGGCATATGAAACAAATCGTCAGAGCTTTAGATAAGGAGTGCAGTTTTCATGTATCTCCAAGATTTCTTTCCTAAGCTATCTGCGACAAAGGTGGAACCCTATGTTTTCGTCGGTCAACAAATAAAAAAGATCATGGAGTGCAAAGAGTTTCCCCGAGAAGCTCACTGGGACGAAAAAAGCAGCGCGGGACAGTTTATCGCAGTGGTTGTGGGCTTCTTAGGTAATCACAGAGCCGAAAACTATGTAGAGCTTGTTGACTTGGTGAGAAACTATGGCAATATGGGTGGCAGGATGTCCCTGAAAGTCTATATTCTTGAGGCACATCTTAATAAATTTAAGACTATGGGAGCGTACTCCGAGGAGCATGACGCGCTGGCTATACCAACTGACACGCGCCGACTCAGAGAGCCTATCACGAATAAACGTGAAGAAGAATGTAAGGGTGAGTTTAGAGTCACACCCGTTTCCTGATCACACACTTGGCCTTGACCGCTTCGTGGTTGACCAGCTCCTAGGTGATATCTTAGTAGTAGTTCCTTAGCGTAGACTGCTCCTTTCACAAGGCTTATGCAAGATTTCGGTGTTACATATCCAGGTGAGTAGTCCATTGTCCGGAAAGCACTCACAATGGACGCCTGGGCCGAGTACTCCGCTCTCACCAGAAGGCCGACGTCTATGAAACGGGTTACCTTCGGTTCTCTGCCAAGAATCCTGGCGAGTGTCTGACCCTGATAGAATATGTGTCCTTTTGGATATGATCATCCCCAGTGAAACGAATAACGAGGGAGCCAGGATGCTGCCCATAGGAGCACCGAAGTCCCTGAGGCTCTGCTCACTTTACTTTTTGGATTTTGAGACCTACCCCCTCCCACACAAGGGTGGGAAGGGGCGGACATACCATCCTTGCCATTGTCAGATGCCGAATTGGCAAGGGACCCGTCCGTCCCAGGGAGAGAAGGAATATTTTATTCTTATTCATATTCCTTTTCTTAGGGTTAGAGATGGGTGGACGAGTGCCCCCCCCCCTCTTCCTCTAAGGTACACTAAACTTACGGCCACCTTGACAAAAAGTTACCAGGCAGACGGTCTCGAAGGTTCCCATAAGATCTCAGGTCTTAATTGAACAACCAGAGAGGTACGAGGCCGGTCAATAAGTTTTGCGAATAGGTAGGGCAAAACAGAGGAAGGGGGATAGCTGTTTGTGGGGGTGTTAGGACAAGTTATGACAAGACGGGACCTGCAGCCGCACGCTCCTGCCCCATCGTCTATTTAAGAAGCAGTAGCTGATCGCAGATCGTCAGTCACAAATTTGTAAACAATGGAGAAGGTTGAGCACCGCGCAGTGGTCAAATTTTTGACCAAGGAGGGCAAGAATGCAAAAGAGATCCATAAACGAATGGCTGCAGTGTACACCGACACCGCCCCTTCCTATGCAACCATTGCTCGCTGAAATAAGGAGTTCCGCCATGGTCGTGAGTTCCCTTGAAGATGACCCCCGTCCAGAACGCCGTCAGACGTGACCAACGAGGACAATGTGGCCCGTGAAGAGAGGATCATCCTAAAAATTAACGGGTGAAGGTCGAAGAAATCGAGCGAGAACTTGGAATATCACATGAAAGTGTTATCATCATCTTCCACGACAATTTGGCCATGACCAAGGTCTCTGCCCGTCGAGTTCCTAGAAACCTCACGCCCCATGATCGACTTCAACGTCGTCAAAGTTCGGAAGAGCTGCTGCTCTTGTATAACCAAGACCCGGCGGGATTCGAGTCACGCATAGTGACAGGTGATGAAACGTGGGTCCATCACTGGGATCCCGAGAACAAGCTCGAAAGCATGGCCTGGAAGCACAGGGGCTCTCCGACCCCCATCAAGTTCCGGACCCAACCCTCAGCCGGGAAGATCCTGACCACCATCTTCTGGGATTCTGAGGGAGTGTTGATGGTGGAATATGCGCCTCGTGGAAGGACCATTACAGGCCAATATTACGCCGAGGAACTGGCTGGTTTGAAGAAGTGAAACCATCAGAAGCGGCGCGGCAAGTTGAAACCCGGTGTCCTGCTCCTCCACGACAATGCCCCTGTCTACAAGGCCAGAGTTGCACAAGCTGCCCTGCACGAGTGCGGATTCAAGGAGCTCAACCATCCCTCCTACAGTCCAGATCTGGCCCCTAGCGACATTTTATTCCGCCAGCTCAAGGTGCACTGCGTGTACGCCGGTTTGGGGACGATGAAGATGTCCAGCTCGCCGTCCAGGAGTGGTTTTGAACTGCAGTCGGGAGATTTCTGGTTGTCGGGAATTCGAAGCCTCGGGGACAAGTGGCGCGAGTGCATTGATGTCGAGGGTAGTTATATTGAAAAATAATAAACACTTTTCCTCATATCTCGTTTCCATATATCCGAATTGCAAAACCTATTGACCACCCCTCGTAGCTCGGATACGAAGACCCATAGGTTAAACTACCCTTCGACAGAACGGACAGGATCTAAAGATGTTATTTGACAGACAGGTTAGATCTGAGACGTTTAGTTGGCCTGGCAGCCAACAAGTCAGTAAAACCCGCTCGCCATAGGCCCTATCACTCGATAACGGTTGCAACGGGGTGGTCAGCCGTCTCTTGCGAAATTTGGGCGCTGTTTATAGAGCTCTATGCCTTTCTTACGGGGCCTATGCCTTGCTATGGTGTTTATCATAAAATACAACCGACCTGACATGTGCATTGGGGGCGGGAGGGAAAATGGTCCTTTCTATGTTACAGCTGAAACCGGTGGGAGGGCATGCCGCTTTTCCAGATGTCATGCGTCAGTCTACACATGGTACCCATTGCACGGACCTGGCTCTCAACGTACCTCTTATCCAATAGGGGGTTGATGTTACCTGTTTATGGGCGGTATAGGTAATCGGTTTGTGGGTACGTAGTCGGTAATTATAAGGGGATGTATTGAAGGGTCCTTGTTGCTATTGCGCTCGATGGGGGACGAGAACTTAAGGCAGTGGACCACTTTATGCCTCTGTTGAATTGGTTGACTCCTTATAATTTCTCACGAGGGTTATGCGATAGGCTGTGCTTACCGAATGTGACTCGGTAATCGGGATAAGTAAAGGAGTTCGAAAGGACGAGGCAAGGAAAATATAACTTTATTCTTGAATTGGCATCCTAAAAGGTGCACGAGGAAACGTCTCGGGTTCTTTGTGGTCAATGTGTGCGCTTTGTTTCACGCGAAGTATCGAGTATAAAGACTACAGGACTTAGTCGAGTAAACTGGATTCCGTAACGCTATTACGGGAATGAATTGAATACAAAAATTATGAACAATTTGAGTTAATGAATAATAATTATTCATCAAAGTCCGCCTCTCTCTATATGTGTGTCGTCTCCAAGGGTCGTGACCTTGACTTGTCCGTGGGGAGGACCCTTTCATCTAATTTGTTCATTATTTCCACCCCTGGGGCGGAGTTTCCGACAGCTCTGTGTACCTATTGTGCCTACATATTTCCCAAAGATTTATATTTATTATAAGGAATCGCTAGTTGCAGATCTTTGTGAAATTTATCTGGTCGAGCCTATATTTGTTCAGCTGCTGATAAATGTTCCCAAAACGCCTATGTTTGTTTGTGTGGGTCCTCGTATTTGCTCAGGTGGGCTCCTTTGATATGTGTGTTTTCGCGCGACTCTAACGACAGCGTGCCTCTATTTGTACAGTTTAACATATATATATATAGTTTCATTACCTAATTCTTTTTGGTTCTTTATTTATTAGACTTGGCATATTATTTCCTTAATTTAGACACATAATAGTTTTTAGGAATTGATAAATCTGTGGTGATCGGATTATATAATAGGTAGACTACTGGCACCAAATTGCAAGATTCAATAGGTCCAGCTAAAACCTACACAAAATGGACGCGCGGTGGTCATATTAAATCCCAGCATACTCCACATATATAAAATAATGGCTAAAATTGAAATAAGGAAATGAGAATGTATAGATTAATTTACATCTATGGATTTAAATTTAAAAAAATAAGAATGTAAATATATTTTTTAATGTATAAATAAATAAATATATATATATATATATATATATATATATATATATATATATATATATATATATATATATATATATATATATATATATATATATATAAAGCAAGCGTCCATTGAAAGTGCGCGCAGGACACATGAATGTACGAACGCGCGAAAGTTTATTGACACCCATACCAATAAGACAGCGCATAACCAAACAATTCGCGTCTCAAAATATATTTAGCAAAAGACGGAAGTCTACGAAGCACCTGGGTAAATACACTCATTGAGCAAAGAGAATTGTATTACAAAACTGCGACAAGCGTATCCTGTTAGGCCACACTCTCTAGAAAATAAGCATATATATATATATATATATATATATATATATATATATATATATATATATATATATATATATATCGTTGGAGTAGCTCAGTTAGAATGATTATTGTATTATTAAGATTATTAGATTACTGTCATTAAGATTATCTCGTTCACGTTTCCCCCTTTTAAATTCACCAAGTCTTGTCCCTCCAGAATTTAATACTTCGCGTTGAATATATAGACTGCTAGTCGCACGCAAAGTAACTTCGTGACGTGCCGCTTGCCCCGTTAATAGGCCAATATTAGAATAAAGTATATTTTTGCAACGTCCTTCTTTACCTCGATTACCCTGAAACTTTCGGTAAGCCCAACCAAATTAAGAACACAGTGAAAAAATCATCTTTGGAGTCAGATACTTAATTGACCTTCATATAAGTTGAGTACCCCTATAAATTGATAACTAACAACAACACCAGCCCTCCTATAAATTGGTGACCCTTCGTTTCGACCAGACAGTGAAGGTATAGAAGAAATGGATACATCAAATCATCATCAGACAGGACAAGGTGAAGAGGACTTCGTGAACGTTGTCAACATCAAGCCGTCCATCTTTAATGAAACAGTAGTCTCAGGTTGGTTCAAAATTGTGGAGGCCCAATTTCACATCTCCAGGGGGACAAAAAAAAGAACAAATTTTTCCACGTATTAGGTTCACTTCCTCCTGAGACCGTCGATCGTCTACCGGCGGCCATTTTATCGGATCAAAATTATCCTCTTTTGAGGGCGGAAGTGATTTGGCTTTTCGGGAAGACCAAACCAGAGTTTTTCGAGAAGCTCATCGCATCCTCCACGCTCACAGGCCGACCCTCGACAAATTTGTAAGAACTACGAAGGACTGCCGTGCAGGTAGGAGTTGGGGAAGAAGTTGTCAGGCACAAATTTATTCAGTCTCTACCGGCTAACATCGCGCCCATAATTGCCACTCAGAAAGAACTCACCCTGGCACAATTAGAAAAACTGGTTGATGAACTGATGACATTTGGTAGTGCGCAGTGCCTTAATATAAATACTAGTAGTGAATCGATAGGTTGCGGTGGCATTTCCGTGTTCAATGCGTTTATGCCGTATACAAATAAGGATACGAGTGATAAATATATAAATAATTCGGCGGCAAGTGCGCAGTCAGTGCCCAAAGGTGCGTATCCTAATGGGAATCGTCCAGTTATATGCAAAATAATAGTGATTACAGTGCACATATTATACCAGGAAGATTGCGACCCTTCCAAAAAACAAAACAAAGACCTGTAGTTTGCCGTTCACATGTAATCTTTGAGAAAACTCGAAATTCTGCAAACCCTAGTGCAGGTGGCCCAAGAGCCAAGAGAGAAGGTCCAAATGCAACTTCTTCCAGGCCATCTTCGCCAGCCCCGGCGGAAAACTAGGCGGGCATGCCATTGCAAGCGCGGCAGATGGTATACCATCTATCTGTTTTCACCGTCGCCGCTAAAGTGTGTAATAATAAATGCGAGTTTTTAATCGACACTGGGGCAAGTGTATCGAAAATTCCGGCTAAATTGGTGAAATCGGGTGAATTGCGCGAATCTAGTATATATATATTTAAACGGCTAATGGCGGGAAAATAAAAGTGCACGGCGAGGTTCACACGGACATATTGATACCCAGTCTTCGCCGATCATTTGTAGTCGCGGATACCACTTTACCTTTATTAGGTATTAATTTTTTAAGGCATTATAATCTTTTAGTAGATTGTGCGCGCGGCATGCTAATAGACAAACTTAACTTATATCGGAAGTGAGATTATCTGGAGAACCTGCGGTAGCCTTAATTATAAATGACCTTCAGTACCTACAACTCAATTGCAGAGCCATATTGGAAAAATATGAGGCTCTGTATGGACCCGCACCCGCTCAGCTACTTCGTCATCGCCGAACTCAGTGACGCCTACGATTGACTGAAGGTCTCCACGTTACCTTGTGCACTAATCACAAGCATTTAGTATTACCTTTTTCATCGCAAAAACAGACAGGCAACAACGCCATTCTAGAGTACGTCAGTGGTATCGCTTACGTGCGTGTTCAGGACAACGTAGTCGCTGTCTTGTCTTTCAAGGAACGTCAATTCGGTCCGAATTGACTCTCTTGACCTCAGAGCTTTGGCGGCAGCGCAGGATAATGAAGAAGAAAGGGAGGAATTTCGCTCACGGCTAAAATTCTAACCTTTTCCCGAGGAAGTTCAGCTTTGGTGCGAAGAAACATCAAGATACCCACGACCGTTTGTCCCTTTGGCATGCACGAGAACAATCTTCAATCAATTACATAATCTGTCACACCCTGGAATCAAGGCTTCACTTTGTCTCATCAAATGTCGATATTTCTGGGATTAATCGCCACACGAAATCCCCGATCCTGCCCATTGATATTCCATCCTCGAGGTCCGAAACTGTGCATATCGATATAGTTGGACCACTCCCACCGTGTACACTGCCTGGACAATCTTACATCTCATAGAATCGGAATAAACCATCATGCATCGACCAAGCAACGAGATGGATCGAAGCGTTACCGATCCCGGATATAAGTGCGGCAATGTTTGCGTTAGCCTTCCTAGACGGTTGGATTTCCAGATTTGCAGTCCCGCTTTACGTAGTAACCGGCAGAGGCGCCCAATTCGAATCAGGAATATTCAAGGAACTGTCTGCCTTCGTTGGTTTTCATCGTCTCCGCACCACGGCGTACCGCCCGTCGACAAGGCTGGCTGGTGGCACTCCCAATTTTCCTTTTAGGCTTTCGCTTTTTTCCCAATGACTCGGGATTTTCACTTTTTACGGGGGTCACGGGAACCGCACCCTAGTGCCCAAAACCTTTAGTTTTGTCATCATCAAATCCGACTCCAAATTTATTAAAGAACTGGCATCAACCATGGCACAAGTCAACTTCGCGCAGGCATCCATGGGGCACCTGCATTCGATGTCCAAGCCTTTCGTGCTCCAAATCTTCGCGGAGGAACTCATGTGTGGGTCCGAATAGACCGCGTGCACAAACCACTAGAAGCACCTTATGCTGGCCCTTTCCCGGTAATCGATCGTGGCAACGAGGATTGCACTTTGGAATTCCCTGGCACGGTAGAGAACGATGCCACAAGAAGTCAACCGGACACCTCTACAAGAACCGGAGAGAGGAACGGCAAGACGGACGTTTTCACGCGCTCCGGGAGGCGAGACACGTTTGCCATGAATCCCGTCGTTCATGTATTTCTAATCATTGTGTAGCCGCAGTGGTGGTTCTTCCTATGGGCGGTATGGGCGGTTGCCAGCGATCTGGCAAGTTTCATTTACTAATTGTCTCAAATTTTCATTCGCGTTATAATTCATCCCATTTTTGACGGCGGTGAGTTTTAAACCGTCTAATTAATTAATTAATTGGATTTTTGTGTTTTTTAATCGAGCATGAAGTATTGAATGTATTTGTGGCATTGGGAACCGAAATTGGGCGATATTTGCAGAAAGACCTCTATTTTAGGCTATGCTCGCTAAACTAAGGGAAGCTCATATATATATATATATATATATATATATATATATATATATATATATATATATATATATATATATATATATATATATAATACTGGTAATTGATTTTTTTCTTGGGAATCTGATATGTAGCAGGAATATGAAGACCCAGGTGATTATACTGATCATTTATTGGTCGGATGTTTCGGACCTTTTACTAGGACCATCTTCAGCGACTATATCGTCTAAAGAGAAGAGGAAGGAACATTAATTAATAACAGTTAAAAGAATGCACTAAAAAAAAAGCGAAAGCAGGCAAGTTAAAATAATAAAATTAACAATAATTAAAATTAAAGTAAAAATACTAATAATATATAGAATTAAATAATATTACCCAGTGGTATTTAAAAAAAAAATAATAGAAAGTGAAATTATAACAAACTGACTTGATAATCACGTATTAAAAGTTACTGAAGTAAACAAAAAATAACATATTATATTAAATTGTAAAAACACACACCAAAAAAAGAGTCAAAAAACCCGAAAACAAATCAGAATGAACAAAGGGACTGACCTTTAACGTGGGAGTTGAGAAATCAACTAACTAAACATATAAAATTACTGACGAAATTTATTCGGTTGGTCGGTTGGCTAGTTAATCTATTGAAGTGTTGGATGGTTATATTGTGAATAGTTTAATTGAAGAGGAGTAATTATTTAGGTTTGGATTTATTTTATTGATATATAGTGACTCTAAGATTTTCAAATCGAGAGAAGTTAAGGCTGAAGATAATATAGTAAATTAATTAGAATTAAGAGGATGATGGTGATACTCTGAATGTTGCCTGATGGAAGAGGGTTCAGGTTAAGAAATGGGAATACCAGTCCTATGAGACAAACCCAAGTGCTTCGCGATCCTGCAGTTGAATTGTAAGCCAATTTGGCCTACATAACGACTGTGGCAGGTCGTACATGTATAATTGTAAATTATACAGGATCGCAAGCCCAAAGGGATTGGCTCCTTATGGAGGAAAAACGAATTTAACGATACAGGGTTGGAGTTTATACAAATGAATTGGCATTGAGGGAAATGGTTGTTGAGGGTAGAGAGAAGGAGTTTGTTAAACTCGGATGTCAAATGCTCGAGATAGGGTAGCTTAATGAAAAGCTTCTGTTTAGAAACAGTAGTAAGTAAGGGTCGAGGATAGTATATTTTGGAGAGAAATTTCGATACTAACTGGTCGAAGATGAAATCGGGGTAATAATTAAATTTGAAGAAATCCTTTAAATAAGTCAGTTCTTCATGAAACGATATCCAGTTAGAGCATATATGGTAGGCTCTAAAAATTCGGCTTTTAATACTGGATAATTTAAACTGACTGGGAGAGCTACTAAAGAAATGTGTACTTAATCTAGAGGTGGCAAGTTTTCTGTAAATGGATGTATTGTAAGAGGAACCTGTTCGGACAACGTTGACATCCAAGAACGAGATTTTGTTGTCCTTTTCTGTTGCCATAGAAAACCTTATGTTGGGATGTTGTTGGTTAATATAATTTAGAAATAGGGTTGCGTGATCACTGTGCTTAAAAATTAGAAAACAGTCATCTATAAATCTTTTGAAGACAATAGGCCTGAATTCTAATGGACACTTGTCCAGCCACCGAGTTTTTTACCTATGATTTTAAATATTTACATACAATGAATTAATTACTTTCTTGCATGTTCTTTCAAAATTTATTTTGTGTAATAAAACTTTAAATTCATAAAAAAGCACCCGTTAAAAATATGAAGCGATCGAGTATCTGCATAGTAGCGGCAGAACAGGGGACAATAATTTCAACATGTGATGAGATCTTGTTTTTATTTTTGTTTTTTTTTAAGCTTTCAAACTGCTTAAAGAGAGAAGTAAAAGTGAAAACCACCCCGTCCCGATCAGTGAGAAGCCCAACCCTCAAGAATAAAATGAATAAGACCCGAACAAGGAGGAGTGGCAGAAAACTTGCTTTGGAGGCGGAAGTGAGCCATGTGACTATGCAAAAATTGTGAAAGTTGTTCTGAGACTTCGTCCATTCAAATAGCTAAAGGACTTCTACTTCCCAACCCTACCAAAAAGAAGAGTCGAAAGAGCAAAGTAGCTTGCCAAACGGCACTTTGATGACTCGTAGCCTCCAGTTATGTGGACAGATGGGAAGTCGTTCAGTGTCCAGACCACCCACAACACACAGAGTGATTGTATTTGGGAAAAAACTAAAATGAGATCCCGGATGACCAGCGGACGTCTTTCAGGAGACAGAATCGAGCTTCTGTGGTGTGGGCGAGTGTAACATCATCGACCAAAAAAACCACCTATCTTCATTGACGAGGGGATAATGATCAATCATGTTTATTTGTACATGCTGAAAGAGAAAGCCATCCCCTTGATGGATGTCACCATAGAAAATGCCGGTGCCATCCTTAAACAATAGGGAGCAACCTCTCACGCAGCCCCCAACAATTCAAGACTGGTGCCAGACAAGTTTTAAGGGGTTTTGGTCAAAGGAACATCTGTCTCCCTGTTAGCCGGATTTGAACCACATGGAGTTTGAGTGTGGTCGATGCTTGAGCAGAAGACGGGTAACAAATCTGATCAAAGTATTGAAATTCTAAAATGCAAACTAAATAAATTCATGAAGGAAATATCAGCTGAAACTCTGCGTGCCAATTATGGTCAGAAAATACCAACACTCCGTCTTGTTATCCATGCAAAAGTCGGTTAAATTGAAAATTAGTTACATCTATTTATTTATTTATTTTAAGGATTTATAGCACTTTTTGTCCTATAGGCTCATCTTGCATCTTGTAGCATATAATTTTAGTTTTAGTCTAAACATTATGTAATATTGGATTGGATTTTCAAAATAATTAAAGAAATATCAGTTTACATTTCACGTTTCCACACGACTCAATGTACATTTCCCTCTCAGGACTCGGGGTAGCGACCCCATCCGTCGCCATACTGGGACAGGTAATGCTCACGGATCTCCCAGAGACTAGGACATTTAACAAAAAGGTCTCACATTGTCTGAGGGACCAAGCAATGAGAGAAAAGTTTATGTGAGTGTCCATCAAATGGCGCTGTGTCCCGCGAGTGTCCGATTCGAAGGCGGAAAGAAATCGACCTAAAACCGTCGAGGCAATGCGGGACGCAATGGCGCGTTTTTTTAAAAATTCTGGCCCGCCATCTCTATTATGACATGTAAACTGTAAGTCTGTCTTGATTCCTGCCATATAATCAGTGGGGAAGAGCAAAGCGGTGCTTCTGTAGGCCATTCCGAGCAGAGAATCTTGCACCATCATTTTCCGCAGTCCTGGAACTCAGCAGAAGACAATCTCACAACCTTACTACTCGCAATACAGCGAACTAAAAGATAGGAAAAATCCATTCATTAACTAATCACAACGAGCAGGACTTACTGGTGTCCATCGAAGGGTAGTATCTTCCCCAAGAAAAAAAGACACTTCTCTTGAATCACTAGTAGTAAATCGGAGGGAGCACTGGAAACTAGGACACAATACGAATATTTTAAATCAACCTCCGTTACTGTCGGGGAAGGCGTATACCTACCAGGGTTGGAAGTTGTAAAAAAAAAGTAGTGGTTGAAGTAGCAGAAAGGATAAATTGGAGGTGTATTAAGGAAAAGCTAGAACGAGTGTATAGGTCCCGATTGAAAAAAAAAGTCTTGAGATGCAAGTAAAATAATACCCCCTTTACGAGTTGAAATAATAATCATTTCGTATAGAGTCAAATTTATTGATTATACAAACTATATAAAATCATTTTATAACGGAGGTAACAAATAATTATTTTATAATGGGGTAATAACTATGACGTCCGCGGGATATTTAGCATAGGGGTGGGGGGAATAATATCTGGAATAAAATCACAAATCAAAAATATTATCGAGCTTAAAATCTAATGTATATTATAATGTACTCGTATGAAAGGACAAAAAAAGGGTCAATAAAACGAGGAACCCCCAGTTTCAATCGCAACGGATTAAAAGGTTCCTGTGATAAAAGCTGAGAAAGAAATCACAGTGCTTATTTAAAAGGTCAGGGAAACGGGCAGAGCACGATGCTGCAAATGTCGGACAACCCACCAAGAGAGGGCGGAGGGGTGAATCACAATGACAGCAATGTGGAGCATTTTGAGGGCAATCACCAACCACAAGGTATTTGTTGGGTGAGCCGCGAGTGTCCGATGCTAAGCGGACCTCAAAGTCGTGGTTTTTAGAATCAAGAGCTTCAAGAATTGACAGATGGTTTAATTTGGAAAAACTTTTTGTTCACGTTGGGGTTGCATTCCGTTTGCCACTGTTCTAAACGTAGTCTCCGATTATGGGGTAAAAATCTCTAGGAGAAAGGTCTAATTTGACTGGGGTTCCCACAATGGGCGTTACATCTGTCCGTTCGTTTTAAAAGAAGTCGACGTGGCTGATTAGGCAACAAAGAGCCACTTTATATCGGCAAGAATTGATGGTTGTTGTTGTTTATAGCTCTCCGGAAGCAGATGGCATCTTTGCTCCCTCTGACCCCTTGGAAGATTAAAGAGGGAGGGAGCCTTTGACCCTACAGTCTGCTGTAGACCTCCGTCAACGTTGTCACAATTAAGTAAGGCCCCGCCTACTGTGAGACTGTCCTGAGGGACCAGGTTAGAGATGAGGGAGATTGTTGCAAGCTGTGGGAATTTTATAGCAACTCGCTGAGCTAGAGGTCCATGCAACAGCTAGGAATTGGAAGCGCGAATGCAACTTCACCTGACGTGGAATACATCGGGCTGGACGAACTCCAGGATTGCATCTAGGTGGGGGGGGGGCGTGTAATATCCACTTAGGAAGCAGTGACTAGTCAACTTTTTTTCTCTTGCTAGGCAAGGAATTTCTGGTTATCGATACCTGAATCTTGAGACCAATGGATGGTTGGAAGTTACTAAAAAATGTAACATTAGTAAAAAAGCGATTTGCGAAATAAGTAAAAAAATAATGTACCGAATAGATAGAACAAGTTCTTGAAAGTATGCTCTTTTAACTGACAAAATATTCAATGGCGGCCTCAATAAACATTTTTCTTACAGATCCCTTTCTCTCGGTGGATGCTAACCATAAGGAAAAAATGAGAGGAGACTCGTTGAAGGTGATGAACGTAACCAGATTATGATTTCTTTCAGTGCGCTGAAGGATCGCTCGATTTCAATGGTAGTTATTGCAAGTATTACTAAAGCCACTATCACTCGTTGGCGGGCTGGAGACAAATCGCATCTCACATATTCATTAGCAGTATACCGATACTCGGACCTTTCCTGTTTTTCCATAGTTCGAACCATGAGAGATTGTTTATTATGATTGTCGATCTTATAGACATTGCCAGATTTTACGAGATATGTCTACTCAGATGGTAACTGTAAATGCCGCCAGTAGACAGTATGGTTGAACGCGATATATTACATTAATTGCCACAAAATAAAGCTGTTAATTGGATTTAATAGCAAGCAAAAGAATACATTTAGCCATCAAAATGGAAACAAAATAAAATTCGTAACAGAAAGGATCATAACTAGTCTTTAGAATGATTGGAAGTGAAAACAAAGACAGCTGCAGTGGAATAATAAGATCGGCGGTGGGCAAACACAAATTTTCAAGTTAGGGGGACAAATGTCCCTCCCCCCCCCTTTCTCCTCCGGACGCCCATGAGTAGGTATTATAAATACATACTAAAGTTTAAATGCGTCTTCTATTTATTCTTTGAGCATTGATGGTCGAAAAATAGAAAATATCCGGGTCGTCTTCAGATATATTCCTACTACAATTAATTTTCACAATTCTTTTTTACATGTTCATCCTCGACGAAGCTCAAATTCCCTTTTCCCCCGAATTCAGGGATCGCACTGGAAGAATACGAAGAGACCAAAGGGAAAAATACGTGTAATGGGGAAGTTAGAACACTTTTTGGAGAAGGGAATTTGCAAAATGGGGTGATGCGGGACTTTGGCACTTATCTTGAAACACAAGGGGTACAAGGAATAAGGTGGAATGGAGAGTAACATCACTAATAGGAGAGGAATGTCTTCATACCGGATTTGCAGAGTAAATGGGGGTAAAATGGCTGACAGGGAACGATTCAAATTTTGAAAGGAAATCTATTAGGTAAATAAATAAGCGTTGGATTTCTTACGTTGAGGTGTCGGGTTCAATCGAAAGCACGAGCAGACACAAGCGTGGCGCACATAGGGATCAGGCTACAGGCTGGTGGACGCGCTGTGCTTGCCAACGCGCGGGTATAGCCAATCAAAACACGGCTGTCTTTCCTCTCGTCTTGAGAGCATAACACACACTTTTGTCTACTGTTTCAATGACTCCTGCCGATGAGTAATTATGTCCACATAACCCTCTCGGGGTGACCAAGGTTCCTACCTGATCGCTGATCCATAAGATGTCAGGTGAAGTCAGGAGTCTCGGTGCCCTCCTGACACCAAGACTACAGGAGAATCTGCGGCTATGCACCCCTTGGCCAAAAGTATAAAGTACCCTTCATTGATTTATATATTTAACATATTTAATAAAACCTTGTAGAATTTATCATATTATTCACAAATTTTGCTAATATGTTTGAATATTTTGTTAAGGTTTGATTTACTTCGTATTTTACTAAATGTAATTAATAAAATGGTGTTTTCTAAAGTCAAAGTTAACCAATATTTCTTGTTTCAGCTTAAATTTATAAGTATTGTGTATTAAATATCGTTCTAAATAAATAATATAACTAAAACTAAAGAAATATACTGAGGCACCGAGAACACTAATCCAACTTCTCCATACCCTAAGGGTTAACACATATAGAAATTGCTAAAACAATGCGCTTTTCAAACCACTAGCAAACTATATCAAGACTAAAAATTTTGTATCTGGGAAGTGAAGTGCCAGAAAACGTCTTACAACACCTCGAGAAGACCGATTTATCACTAGAAAATCGCAGCCAAACATCTTCTAAGCTTGTTGGGCAGTTCAATGAAGCTTCAAGTTAAAAAATATCACCCATAACAGTTAGAAGGAGACTTATAGATCAAGGTCTAAAAGGATTCAATGTGAGAAAGAAAGCCATGGATACGAGTATCTTAGGTCAACAGAAAAAAAATCCTGTCTTGAGTGAGCCAAAGATCACAAAATTTGGACAGATGAATAATAGTCAAAAGTTATCTGGTCAGATGAACGTAATTATCAGGAATGTAAAAAAAAGTATTGTATTGTTGTTTTAGATGTAATTTAAATAATTCCATTTAAATATATCTTGGAAGAAAATGATTTGAAATTTTAACATTTGTGTAACAATTTTTAAGATTTTCCGCACTTCTGGAACTACCTTTGATAAACGAAGAGTTGGAGAGGCATTTTCACCTTGCTTGCGTACCACCCAATGAGAAGCATGGAAATGGTTCTATCATGGTATGGGGTTGCATCTCTTGATCAAGAGATGTTTTTATGCCAGGGAAGAATGAACTCCACAACTCATACCACCATGGTGTCACAAGTTTTAGAGCCATCTATCCAGAAATTGTATACAACACCAAGAAATGAAGTTATATTTCAGCAGGACGATGCTGATTCATCCCATACATCCCACCATACCATGAATTGGTTTTGAGAAATGGAGATCATTTCCTAAGGAGCGGACACCACAAAGCCGAGAGTTAAATATAATAGAGCATTTGTGGTGATTGCTTGGAAAAGCAACGAGAAGTGCCACAGGTATAAATAAAACAACTGTAGAAAAAATTACAAACTTAGTGGGCAAAGATAGCGTCAGAAATTTTTGAAAATTTGGTGAAATCCATCCCACAAACAATTATGGCTGTAATTAAAGCAAAATAGGGTCAGATTAAGTATTAAAAAAATAAATAATACATATACAGAATTCTTGTACCACAAATGTCAAATTACATTATATGAATGAATCCATAGGGTGCTTTATACTTTTGGCCAAGGGTATATATCTTCCACACATTATCACTTTATTTTCATTACTTTCTTAACAGATTTTTCTTTACAAACTCTGTCTGTGTGTGTGATAAGGCTTCGTTGCTATTACGCTTTAAATAAAAATAAACAACCTTGATCGCTAAAAAACAAATATTCCCGGCCCCTTTCCCCTAAACGAGAACCAGCTCTTAGTTCTCCTCGAGCTTACCAGCTATTGTCATTCTGATCTTAATGCTGTTTTTTATCTGGTCGGGGGTGTTCTGATCAAAGTACGGATGGTGTTACCTACCAATGAAAGAAATACGCCATAACATTTTCGAAAAAAAAGCACACACAGAAATTGCATTGAAGTTGGTTGAAGAGCAACTTGCTAAAAATTGTGAGTTTGATATTACTCATCATTCCATTCGGGTAGAAAAGGAGAGCTTGGAACGTAGAGCAGGCGCAGTGAATTCTTTGAAGGGGTGTAGCGAAGTAGGAGCTGCCCCTTGCAAGATCCAATACCACTAACCGCTCCAATAAACGAGACTTGGTTCCTTCACACTCGGAGGTCAAACCTAAAAACTGGTGGAAGGAAAATTGGATTATTTCTTACACAATCTTACCAGACTCCACACGGAGAATTAAGGGTGGATTCTGCCGGTTACGGGTGGAATACCCAACCAGGTTAGGTTCTCTCATGACACAGGGTGAGTGAGAAACTGCATCAGGATGAGGGAGGGGGGAAAGTGTGGCGAAAAGTGAAGCAAGAAGTGGTTGGTCGGTTCCACGGAAAGGGACATTTCAGTGACTTCTTTGGATTCCATGAACTCAACCTCGTCGCTGGGTGCTATACAATTCCCATAGCATGCACTCCCCCCCCCCCCTCGCTCTAACATGGTCTCTCAGGATAGTCTCACAGGGGGCGCGACCGCACTTAATTCGAAGGGGCCTACAGCCGTCTGCAGGATCGAAGGGTGTCTCCCTTAATCTCGGTCGGAGGGAGCAAAGATGTCACCTACCCCCGTGGGGCAATTAAGACCTAAATTTCCTTTCCAACACAATCCAAAACACACACACACACACCACACACTTGTCTAACCGATACAGGCATCTACCCGTTGCCACCAGCAAACAGACACAGTTTAATACATTCACACAATGCCTGACAAAAGTACGATTGAGACAAAGCTTCCAGATAGGAAGAGAGCGATGGATCTCAGGGAGAAGGACCCCATCCCTTAATAAGGGATGGGGTCTAGTCGGGGGCAAGTAATCATCATTATTACCTCCACCAATCTCCCTTGTAAAGTGATTATTATTATTTACTTAAAACTAACAATCGAAAACCAACGAGGGCATCTCGACAAAAAAGTCTAAGTGGGGTGTTTCGTACAGAAATTGTTGAAAATTGAGGAAGTGAAAAGCTGTGGAAATTAAAACCCGAGTAATCTAAAGAGGCAACTACTTGGGGGCATTTAGGGCCATAACTACAAAACTGGGGTCTTAACTAGGGTCTTAACTAAAAAAAAACTGGGGTCAGCACGCAAATACAGAGTAATCTAAAGAGGCGACAACTTGGGGGCATTTAGGGTCATAACTACAAAACTAGGGTCGGCACGCAAATACAGAGTAATCTAAAGAGGCGGCTACTTGGGGGCATTTAGAACCATAACTACAAAACTGGGGTCGGCACGCAAATACAGAGTAGTCTAAAGAGGCGGCTACTTGGGTGCATTTAGGGCCATAACTAAAAAACTAGGGTCAGCACGCAAATACAGAGTAATCTAAAGAGGCGACTACTTGGGGGCATTTAAAACCATAACTACAAAACTGGGGTCGGCACGCAAATACAGAGTAATTTAAAGAGGCGACTACTTGGGGGCATTTAGGACCATAACTATAAAACTGGGGTCGGCACGCAAATACAGAGTAATCTAAAGAGGCGACTACTTGGGTGCATTTAGGGCCATAACTAAAAAACTAGGGTCAGCACGCAAATACAGAGTAATCTAAAGAGGTGACAACTTGGGGGCATTTAGGGCCATAACTAAAAAACTGAGGTCAGCGCGCAAATACAGAGTAATCTAAAGAGGCGACAACTTGGGGGCATTTAGGGTCATAAATAAAAAACTGGGGTCGGCACGCAAATGCAGAGTAATCTAAAGAGGCGACTACTTGGGGGCATTTAGGACCATAACTACAAAACTGGGGTCGGCACGCAAATACAGAGTAATCTAAAGAGGCGGCTACTTGGGGGCATTTAGGACCATAACTACAAAACTGGGGTCGGCTCGCAAATACAGAGTAATCTAAAGAGGCGGCTACTTGGTGGCATTTAGGACCATAACTACAAAACTGGGGTCGGCACGCAAATACAGAGTAATCTAAAGAGGCGGCTACTTGGGGGCATTTAGGACCATAACTACAAAACTGGGGTCAGAACGCAAATGCAGAGTAATCTAAAGAGGCGGCTACTTGGGGGCATTTAGGACCATAACTACAAAACTGGGGTCGGCACGCAAATACAGAGTAATCTAAAGAGGCGACTACTTGGGTGCATTTAGGGCCATAACTAAAAAACTGGGGTCGACACGCAAATGCAGAGTAATCTAAAGAGGCGACTACTTGGGGGCATTTAGGACCATAACAACAAAACTGGGGTCGGCACGCAAATGCAGAGTAATCTAAGGAGGCGACTACTTGGGGGCATTTAGGACCATAACTACCAAACTGGGGTCGGCACGCAAATACAGAGTAATCTAAAGAGGCGGCTACTTGGGGGCATTTAGGACCATAACTACCAAACTGGGGTCGGCACGCAAATACAGAGTAATCTAAAGAGGCGTCTACTTGGGTGCATTTAGGACCATAACTACAAAACTGGGGTCGGCACGCAAATACAGAGGCGGAGTAAGGACATTATTAAGGAGTGTCAGATGCCTTTCAAAGTGATATTGACCACATACAAGAGTAAAATTGATTCAGAAACCGTTCGATTATATAATAATCCAATGAATACATTAATTTGGAACAAGTTGAGGGACGACCTGGCTTTGACTTGCCTCAAGATGACGGGGGGCTAAATCGAGCAGACTTTCTTTTTTTTAAATTATCTTGTTCTTTCTCTATTTTCGTCCTATGGCATTATTTAGTAGGCCTTAAAAATTTGTACTAAAAAAAGAACCAAAAAACGAGGGCATCTCCGCAGGAAGGCTTTAAACACAGGTTAGTAAATTGAGGAAGTTGTGTGGAAGGGTACATGGTTCGAATAGATTAGATGGACTACAACTCCTTTGAACCTCTCTCCATTATGGGGGGAGGGGAATGAACCCCTATTATCCTAACCCCATCCCCGGCAGTCCTACACTCCTTCTTAAAAACACTTTTATTTCAAATTTCCCCCTCCCTAATCGTGACAGAAAGGGGCTACACCTTCCTCCTGACTAACCTTGGACCAGCCCTTAACCCTTTGGTGCACCAATCAAGACACGAGTTGGGTCAAGAGGCGGGAAAGAGAGGCTGCCGGTTGAATTCTATTGCTGGCATGTCGGGGCCGAGCGCACTCTTCAATATAGAACCGAATGCGGGGAGCCTTGCCCAGGATGGACTCGGGAATGGTGTGAAGGAGACCACCGGGTAAAGCCGATGAGAACGGGTTGGAAGACAGAAGTCCCTGAAGGAATACTCAGTATTAGGCTTCAGCTAAGTAAAAATAAAAAATTAAGATTGACCAACGAGGTTGGATTGCGTTATAGGTTGCTACCAACAAACGACTCGAATGCACTGCGAATCTCTTGATATATATTCGAATCCTTAGTTCAAGTCTGGAACAATGGAATGAAGATGTGGGAGAAAGTATTGGATAAGAGACTGCGTAAGATAGTTAATATTAATCAGTGTCAGTTTGGGTATATGGCAGGAAGGTCAACATTGGATGCTGTGTTTATTGTAAGACAACTTTAGGAAAAGTATGCCTTTGGAAAAGGCATTTGATAGAGTTCCGAGGAAAGCATTGGTTTGGGCGTTACGAAAGCAGCGTGTACCAGAGGCTGATAAATAATGTAATGGAATTGTATGTTGGAACGAAATCAAGAGTGTGTGCAGCAGGAGGTTTATCGGAGAGATTCAGCATTGAAGTCATGGGGGAAGCAACTAGTGTGTAGGCGAGGTGATCCATGGAACTCTTGTATGATGATGACTTACTTTTAACAGCAGAGAGTAAAGAAGTGGAACGAATGTTTGTAGAATGGAAACAGGCAATGGAGGGAGCAGGATTGAGAGTTAACATCGGTAAGACTAAAATAATGATAACTGGAGAGGCAGGCAAGGTGGTGGGGAGGTACCCTTGTGAAGTTTGTGGAAAGGGAGTTGGAGTTAACTGCATTATGTGCACTGAATGTTTCAAGTGGGTGCATAGGAGGTGTTCAGGCCTGGGAAACATTAATCGAGCTCAAAATTTTGTTTGTTCAAAGTGCGTAAGGAGGAGAAACGCTGTCCCTAGGGTGCAAAACATCATTGTTGTGTGCCGAGGTGAACAAATCGTTATATGCAAGATCCAGACAAGCCTCCTAAAGGTCAATTATTATTATTTGAAGGTGTCGCTGAAATTAACCTTAGCCTATTTATTAGGCTATATTAAAATGAAACAAACAAAAACGATAAAAACAACACTTTTTTTTTCTTTTTTTTACAGAGCCCATCTGGCAACTGCCCACTTGGGCATAGGACGCCGAAAAACACGACAGCCTAGAACTAGGCTACTTTAAAATAAAAATATGAAAACGTAACAATGATATAAATTGGAAAAACTTAACAACCAGGAAGCAATCTCCGGCAGCGGGGAGGAGGTCCCCCTCACCACGGTGCAGGAGAGTGCAACCTACAAAACAACAACAGAAAAACAACAAAAAGAACCTTAAATAAAGGGGGAGAAGCCAGGCCTCCCCCCAAAAGTCAATAAGTCCAGAAGTCAATGTGCACGAATCCGGACAGGGGGTAGCGACCCCGCCCATCCCGGTACCGGGACAGGTATCGTGCGCGAAGATGAACCAGACTGGGACATTCGACAAGAATGTGCCGAACAGTCTGGGGGACGACGCAGTCGTTGCAATAGGGCGCAGGCGAGCGCTCCATCAAATAGTCATGCGTCACACGAGTGTGCCCGATTCGGAGACGACAAAAAGCAATCTGAAGCCGCCGCGGCATTGGGGGATAGGTCCATGGGAACAGTCAGGGCGCAATGGCACGCAACTTTAAGTTTCCTTCGACCGTCTCCCATCTTCTTTGCCAAGCAGTCCGAAGAGCTGCCCGTATTCCTGCCATGTAGTCGGTGTGAGGAAGAGCGAAACGCTGGTCCGCTCGCAGAGTCCTCGCGGACTCTTTGGCGCCCTCATCGGCGCGCTCATTCCCCGCAATTCCTACATGTCCAGGAACCCAGCAGAAGATAATCTCGACATCTGCCCGGCTCGCCAAAACCGTGGCGTCACGGATATCAGGAACCAGGGGATGCGGAGATTCCAAAGCCCCGAGAGCACTCAGGGCGCTTTGTGAGTCGCTATAGATCACAATTCGGTCTCCAAACCGGGCACGTCGCGTAATCTCCCGTACCGAGTGGTGTATTGCCACCAGCTCGGCCGTGAAGACAGACGCAGCGCCTGGTAGAGCCCCGCTAACTTCAAACAGAGGGGATACGACGTGGAAGCTGACCCCCTCTTGGGACTTGGGGCAATCCGTATACACTGGCACGGTTCCAGCGTGAAACGAGGTGTGCTCCAAAAAGGTCGAACGCAATACTCCCGGCGCAGTACAAGCTTTGGGAGCAGAGGCGTGGCGACAAATAGCCAAATGTGGTACCCTCCAGGGTGGCGTCCGGGGCAGGACCCGGGGCGCCACCGGCCCGAAAGCTATATCTACCTCTCGAAGGAGTTTCCTGGCCCTAAACCCAAAGGGCTTAGGGTATGACTGGCGTCTCTTGGCGGAATAGGCACCATCGAGATGAGCTGCGGATGCAGTGAGAGCTGTTGGCGACTGAGGGAGGCGCCGGGCTCGCGCGTACAGGCGAGTGATGCACTACACGCGGCGCAGAGCGAGTGGCATCTCCCCAGCATCGACCAACAGGCTCTCAATGGGGGAAGTGCGGAAGGCACCGGTCGCAAGGCGAAGGCCGGTGTGGTGGATCGAATCCACCTTCCGCAATAAACGCTCGGCTGCGGATGCATAAAACTCGCATCCGTAGTCGAGCTTCGAACGAACAAAGGATCGATAAAAAAGTAGGGCAGTAGCCCTATCAGCGCCCCAAGCGCTGAACGTCACGGAACGGAGCATGTCCATGGCGCGGGTACAAGAGACTCTAAGGCTGCCAATATGAGCCTCCCAGGTGAGGCGTCGGTCGAATACAAGATCAAGGAAACGGTGCGACTCAACCACATCCAAGCGCACCCCATTAAGAAACAAATCTGCGGGGTCCGAGAATGCGGGCCCATTTTCCTGGAGAACGGGAGGGGGGTCCTGCGAGGACTTGCCCCGAATCTTTTTGACTCGCTTCCACACCTCAGCTAGAGGGGTCTTCCCGTTAAGTGAAGACACGTATGCCCGCCAAGAAGAGCGGCGGGCGTGCTTCGAAATATACCGGAACCTAGCCCTAGCCCGACGAAATTAAGCGACAGTGAAATCGTTCGGGCGGCGCTTATAGCGCATATAGGCATAACGCTCTTGTTTGAGGGCCGTCTCACACTCGGCCGACAACCATGGGAGTGGTCAAGGCGCAAAACAGCCAGACGTCCTAGGAATAGTAGTCAGGCCCACGGCGATGAGGTTGCCGGAGAAGAACTCAACGGCCTCATCTACCGACCTAAACTCCTCGACTGAGATAGAGAATTCAGTCATTTCCTGAAATGCAGGCCACCGCGCCCGCGCCAAGCACCACCGAGGTGGTCTCTCAGGCGGCAGTTGCATTGAAAATGATATTTGAATGGGAAAGTGATCACTACCATGGAGGTCATCGACCACCCCCCAATCAAAATCAGGGCTGTGCATCCGAAGAGCACAAAGATAGGTCAAGGCAAGAAAATGAAGCGGTTCTTGGACAGAGATGCGTAAACTCATCCACGTTTAGGACACCCATCTCAAGCTCTTCGATCAGATAGGCAAGGACTTGTCCCCGTGGATTTATGGAGTAATCTCCCCAGAGAGGATGCCTGCCGTTCAGATCTCCAAGCAAGAGATAGGGCCTCGGCAACCGTGCCACGACGCGGCGGAAGTCCCCCGCGTCGAAGTCAGCTGACGGTGGAATGTACGCAGAAATGATAGTTTCCATCCTATCCATGGGCAGCTGCACAGCCACTGCCTGAAAGGAGGTATCTAAAGAGAAAGGAAGAATGGAGACATCATGCCGGGTGTAAACCGCGCATCCCCTAGCCTGGCCATCCCGCGGTGGTGGGGTCGCAAGACCCTTATACCCCGGGAGGGCGGGCAGGGGGCACGTGCCTAGCATGGTCTCCTGCAAAAAGATAGCTAACGGGGAACGGGACGAGACGAGCCTCCGCAGCTCCTCCCAGTTGGCCCAGAGTCCACGGAAATTCCATTGAAGGAATATGCCCTCCAGGCCTAGCTCGGAGGAGACGCGGGGGCCCTCCTCGAACTGAAGACCCTCACGGAAATGGCCGTACGCTTCCCGGGGGCAGAACCCCGGGCGTTGCGGCTTCGGAGGCGGGGGGCCCTCTTTTCGAGGAACCACCGTCTCCGAGCCACTCGCTCCACCTCGGGGCGTGAGCGAAGGAGCCGAAACTCCTTTGTTGCTGTCCACCTTTCGGGGGACAGCTTTAGGAACCCCCGAAGATGGCCTAGCGACTATCTTCAGGGGTGTTGCCTCCTGTGAGTCTAACGACTCAGTGGACACAACAAAAAAGAAACGGAAAATCATACTCTAGCCCAGAAAAAGATATTCGGATAACAGTGTTCACTACAATTAAGGGCACCGACCTCAACCGACAGAAAATCAGGCTGTGCGTCCGGAGAACACAAGGAGAGAATTAGGCATGAAATTGAACAGGTTACCGGACACTGATTAGTGAATTCATCTACATTTAGGACACCGATCTCCAGCTCTTTGATTAAGTAGGCAAGAAACCGGTCCCTGAGATTGATCGTGTAATCCTGTGGCACTTGAATTGCAAGGAAAGTAGATCTGTGGCACCCAAATTGCAGGATAGGTCGGCCGAGCTAGGAACCCTCACAAATGGGCTTCCGGAGGATCTATGAAATCTTGAAAATGGGTACACGCATGCATCAATGAAGTAATATGCCATGTAATAGATAGTGAACCAATGAAAGATAGCGATAAATAATATATCACAATTGTATATTTATTAGGAAAATATGAATATAGCAAAGCGGATCGCCAGTCTCTAACGCGGACACACACAAACATACGCACGTTAGGAAACAGCTGCCAGACGAAAAGGTATCAATGATGGATAACAGGGACGAGCTGAATAAATACAGGGTAATGTATGCCTTGATCGGTTAAAATTTCCGAGGAACTGTGAAAGGCAAGCGATCTCTTGATACAGGATAGGCACAAAACGAGGAAAATTATGTAGTAGGTTCATTAGTTGCACATAATGCATATATATATATATATATATATATATATATATATATATATATATATATATATATATATATATATATATATATATATATATATATATATATATATATATCATCACTAACTCTAAAATTTAAGAAGTGAATTTTTTTTAGTATTTGAATAATAAATTCATCTTAGTTTGGTTATGACTTATGTTTTTTTAGCAGTTATTGCTAATAATTCTTTTATAATATCAAAAAACAAAATAGTGAACTTCAGAAATAAATATAAGTATCAAAATTTTGTGAATTTTTTAAAACCTAAAGAATTAAAAATGGTTAAGTTCAGATTTATTTTTTATATATTTTTTTCTATAACTATATTTTAGCAACGTGATATTTTGAAAGGGGGGAAATTTAGTTTAGAGTTCCTTTTTAAAATTATTATAATTGGCGAAGTTCAGAAAATTGATAAAAATTTAACCAGGGCTGCTTTTTTAAAGATTTTAAATTTTAATCTTAGTAGCGAAGCCCAAGCTACCCCGTAGGGGGGCAGTGGCGAAACCATTGCCTGATATATATATATATCTATGTATATATATATCTATATATATATATATATATATATATATATATATATATATATATATATATATATATATATATATATATATATATATATATATATATATATAACAAGAATAATAAAATCGCTAAAAAAACAAACAAGCTTAGGGCAATCAGATAAAGCCAAAGAAGCGAGACTAAAGTTAAAATATGACAAAGTATAAAATTAAAAAATTAAAAGAACCGAATACGTGAATGATTATAGACATTACCTTAAGCAGATAGTCATTTCAGGACAAGAATACAAAAGTGGACGACAAAAGAGCATGAAAATGACTTGGTAGGTCGTAGGGTTATGGGATACGTGGGGAAAGGAGGAATCAGACTCGTTGAGTGTTGTTGCTTGTTTTGTTTTTTAATACAAAGCGACTCGAGTATTTTAAATGAATGGACTGAAGGAGTTCCAAAGGGAATGGAAAAATGTTCTGATGAAATGAGGTGGCCAGTATTTTCTGGATGATTTCGTATGCTGGAGAATCCGGGTGTAGTTAAGGGTCTTTGAGTTCTATGGGATAATACAAGATGTTTATTGACCCTCTGTTTAAGATGTAGGCTAGTCTGGCCTTCGTAGCAGGCATTTCACATTTAAAGAGTGAGTAAGGAGGGGGGAGATCCCGGGGTAGTGCATGCGCAATATACAAGGTGTCCCAGAAAAAAGTTAACCGTAATTTGAATTAGTATAACTCAAAACCTATTAGAGATTTTTGAGTCCTGCAAAACGAATCAAATTTATCAACTATTTATCTGTCAATTCTGCAAATTTCATTAAATTCCCTTTTATGATATTGATACACTAATGTGTTTAGTGGAGGCTATCAAAATTATGTTTGCGCAAGGAAGTAAAATAATGAAACTTCGAAGTTTAAAATCAGACAGACCGCCGGTTAATGTTGGTCATAGTATGAATGGTCTGCTGCCTTCGAGGGCTTAACGGAGGAGACTTGACGCGTCATAAGAACCTTTTTTTCTTCCAGTCTCGAAAACTTTGACGGGTGGAGAGGCTTTGATGTCCTTAATTTGCAAGGCTTGGATAGGAGCGAGAGAGCCGGAGTTCCTTGTTGCTGTCTTACTTTTGTGGGTCCCGGGGATGATTTCATGATCATATTCCAGGGGGTTTACCTTCTGCGAGTCTAACAACTAGGTGGAGGCGGGGGGATACTTGGTCAAGACGAAGTGCGTGCTCTGCCAGCTTTACCAGGCTGGTCCCCGCAGGGTTTTTTATAGCGCTCATCTGGCGATTGCGTACCCGTGGTGACAAAAAAGTTGAGGGTGCTTTTGTAAGATGAGGCATATGAAATCCCAAGTCGCACAGGAAATTACAGGAAAAATTCAATGGCATCTCTGAAAGGGATTCGGTCAGCAGCCTGAACAACCAGGCCCTCATCCTCGAAAAAATAAAGAGTCAGATTGCTTCGAGGAGGCAGGGCGAGTCTAGCCATAATCCACACACACTAGAGAAACGGGCGACCTTCGCTTCCCTACCGAGGTCACATACTAAGACTGAAACTGATGAAACGTATGTTTTTGATAGCATGTGTCCTTTGGACAGCATATGTTCTTTTGATAGCATGCCTCTATCGGTAGATCGAATTAGAAGCGGGCTAGAAAAGAGGCGGCTAATCTGTCGATGAGGGCCCCCTGACATCATCGATGATCTACGCACCTTACTTTTTAGTCTGTTTTGTCTTGTCTTCTCCCTCCGAGGGAGTCCTGAAGCCGTATGTGCCATCCTTGGCATAGACACCTGCCAATTCAGCCCGGAGACATTTTTTTTTAATAGAGAAAGGGGGGGAATGCACCCTCTTCCCTCACGGAGGGGTCCCCGATGCCGGACGAGAAGCTTTAGCTGGATCTTTCTTCGAAATGGGGAAAGATCTGGCTGACTTTGGGGCCAAATCCTCTTCTCATGAGTCCTCGGAGTCCCGTGTTACCCCGAGATGATCTTGCACATTAGCGGACTTAGGCTAGTTTTTTTTTTTTTACGAGTCGGTGTGGGCTCCTGGTGAACGCTCTATCGTCTCTCTTTATTTTGTTTGTGGTTGCCCCCCGCAACTGGGGGAGAGAACCCTTCCGTTATTTATAAACATACATATAAACTCAAATGGAATTAAATAATATACATACAAGGAGTTTACATGTGTATGAATCATATACACATGAAGAACATATACATACAAGAAAATATACATAATTAAATAAATAACGATAAATAGTGGAGAAGATACATAACAAAGAGTTGGCAAAAGGCAGAAAAAATGCAATGGGGAAAAGCTATATATAAGGCAGAATCGTAGAAGAAACAGGGTGGGAGGGCGTCCGAACCTCGAAGTCGCGATGTTAAAAGTCCATGCCTCGCCCGGGTGGCCGCTCCTTATATACCCAAATGGGTATAGGAGCTGCCACCCTAACATGAAGTTTCTTGGGCCTGGAAGGCCCTCGAGGCATGGTCGGCGAGGTTGTTGCTTGACCTGACGTAACTAATATTCAGGCTGGAGGACCTGAAGGTCCTCGAGAAACCAAGAAGAGCCGGAGTAGACAGAAATTGTAAGATATCCGCTGGCACTTTTCCCGCCTAAGGTTGTATAAGGCAGGCATGTTGTCCCCTCTGATGCGTGTCCAAGGGAACCAAGTAAGAGCCACCATTCCAGCGAGAGTCTCCTTCAGGAAGATGTTAGGCCCCGGAGGAACGGGCTGGCCGAAACTGCTTCCCAGGCAATGCCAGCCCAGGCCAGAAGTGGATGATAGTGCTAGAAGCACGTGGTCGTTTCCAGTGTGTTTACCTCGTGTGGATGAGAGAGGCAAGAGCTTGGCACCAGCTGCTGCCCAGGACATCGGGATTCTGGAGATAACATTTCTGCACCCAGAAGAAGGGAAGATGCAGAAGAGGCAAGAGAAAGTTGAGAAATCCGGCGAACCGGGACCAACTAGTGGGGGAGACCAAGTTGTCCGCCGTGAAGTGAAGGGCAGTCTTGATCTTTAAGGCCATACTGTCTGCTATGGCTACTTGGTGATGGCCCAAATCCACCCAGACGCCCAGGTATGTGAGACGAAGACAAGGATCCAAGACGCTCTTTTCGACAATGACGTTTAGAGAGCTTCTAATGATGTCGTCACGAAGGCGGATGAGGTTCCGGGGCAGGCCCAGGAGGAGTATGTCGTCAAGGTACGTATATGCCGTGCAGTTATACCTTCCAGCCCAGGCGCGAAGACCAGCACCCAAAGAGGCCTGGAGGATGTAGGGGCTACCGCCAAATCCCATCGGAATCTTTGTGAACCGAAGGGTGCGATGTCCGCAGCGTACTCCGAAGAAGTGGCGTGCCTTTTTATGGAGAGGCACGTGGTAGAAGGCATCTTTGAGATCCAGGCGGATGGCGTGTGTGCCTTTAGGCGTAAGCCTAAGAACCTTGCCCAGGCTAGACAAGCGGAAAGTAGGAGCGTCATAGAATTCTCTGGCCGGGGCCATATCGTAAATTAGGCGCCCGGACCCGTTGAGTTTAGGCACGATAAAGACTTGGTGGCAGTGTGTGACTTCATGCGATTCCTCCAGGATACCGCGTTCCGCGAGGTGGAGAACAGCCGATAAGAAGGTTTTCCCCGTAGACCTCCAGCAGTGTTATCCTTTCTTGAAGAAAAAGCGTATCCCGTCTCCCTGGCAGGATTTGATGATGTTGTTGATAGAAGGAAGATCGTGCAAAGTTCCGGGTGTCTCTACGTCCAAAGTTGTAGAGGGGTCACACTGGCGGTGCTCAGGCGCCAGTGGGTCTCCGAAAGGACTGCCGTCTTCTTCTATGTCCGAGTCCTCGTCTCGTTGGTTGTTATCGCGATTGCCGCCATTGTCTTGCTGTTCCTCTCGTCCCCCGTTGTCGTTTCCACGTTTCCCGATGATATCCGGAGGCGCGCTGATAATATCGCCCACCAAGAAGTCATGGTCCGTTGAGGCTGAGGCCTCGCAAGACGGGGCAGGTGAAGGCGCGTTGATGTGAAGCACCGTCGGTACAGCCAGGCCCTGCTCCGGAATTGCGGTAATGGACTGGGGCACCACGAAGTTATCCGCGATGTGAAGGGCTCCTAGGTCGTTAGCTGCGACCTTGAAGAACTCCCTGATGTTTCGAAGACGGTTGTCCTGGTCCGAACCTGAATCTGCTAAGCGAGAAACGGGAGAAGGAATAGGGGAAAATATTCTACGTGTCCTCCAAAGTTTCGGGGATCCCAACCGGGCCTACTGGGGCGAGAAACGGGAGGCTCACCAAATGGGTTCGGCCACCCTTTGCCCCTCTAAGAGAGGTGGCTCAATCAAAGTGGTCCCATCGGTAACGGGTTTCCTTGCGGCGTTGATTCCTCGAGTTTTTCCCGGCGTTAGCTGGCGCCTGGGAAAAGGAGGGAGGGGGGGGGGCGCTGGTGGTACAATATTAGAGTTATTTGAGGGTAACTCCAAGGAAAGAGGTTAAGGGAAAGTCCCCCTTTCCGTCTGGAGAAAGTTGTAGGGGTCCCTGAGCACCTCCTTAAAAGAGGTAGGGCTGTCCAAAACTGCTCCGGAGGTGTCAAAGGAGAAACTCCATTACCAACAGTAATGGATGTGTTGTCGTTTTTGCCTTTACACACACCAATACCAAGGTTGGGCGAGGTTTTGCTATCTTCGACATAATCTGATTTTTTAACCAAACAACGCAAAAATTTAGTAAATGTTGTTTTTTATATCTCGCCGGAAGCAGAAAGCATCTCTGCTCCTTCCGACCGTTTGGGAGATTAGGGAAGAAAGCTTTGATCTTACAGACTGTGTTGGAGGCCCCTACCAACGCTACCACAATTAAGTTGGGTTGCGCTATCTGTGTGACTGTCCCAAGGTACCAGGTTGCAGTGGAAGGAGACTGTGGTATAGTGTGGGAATTTTATAGCACCCCCTTTGTGTTGGCGGTCCATGCAACAGCTAGGAAGTGGAAGTTCTATTGCAACTTAAACTGACGTGGAATACATCCAAATGGGGTGGTCTAACTCTAGGATTGTATTCAAGTGGGGTGGTCCCATTTCAGGATTGCATCTAAGTGGGGTGGTCGTGTCAAATCCACTTGGGTATGACTGGCCGCTCAACTTTGCTCCTCTTGCCTAACAGGGTAGCTAGAGTTTCAAACCTCTTCCCAGCTTTGCTGGGGAATTTTCTGTATATTTGTGAGCAATAAAGAAAAAAAGAAGGGTGGGGTGATAGGTTATATCCAGTGTTCAGCCGCTCTCGCCTATCACCTCTCGGATCTTTCGTGGCTCCATCTATGGGCGCGTAAATGGGTAATTTTCACACCTATACAGCGGCACACACCAACCGGAAGTTGCCCCGCGGACGGTCGCCCACCTAAAGCACCTAGAGAAGAGGCCGGGAGACAGAGTGGAGACTCTAAGTCGTTGACTAGACGACCAGGATCTGAAGGTCAGTCGTGTGACAGATCCGAGACGTTTAATTGGCATGGCAACCAACAAAGCAGTAAAGCCTTATGCAAACTGGGAAGTGGTTATTGGGGCAAAACGGATCTTCCCATTAATCGGGCAAAACCACTCAAGTCCTGGTCTCATATAGCCTACGGCATGAGGTAGTTAGACAGGGCCTTAAACCAAGAGAGGAAATAAAGAATGGAAAATCTTAAAAAAAGTGGATGCATCGAGGGAAAGGGGCAACGCGCAGCTTCCCAAGCCCCCGTCAGAGTTTAATTAAACCCAATGAGTCAAGCCTACCTTAATGACACTCGGGCGAGTAGGACGTGCCCCTTTTCCAAGTACCAGGTGCAGCACTATACACAAGGTACTCACCGGTGGTTTATCCGCCCAAGAACAGAGTACCTCGATACTACAAGGAACCATGCCACTATTATCAACACAACGAAGGAAGACTGAAAGAAGACGCCCCTCCACCGACTCCCAAAGCCTTGCTCCCGACCACCCTCCAATCACTCCATAACTACACACCCCAGTCAACTTGCTACCAATGCACAGCCCTACCCACTCACTCAACACAAATGGCACCCAAAACAAACAGCAAGAAATACACTAAACCTTAATAACACACAACATATACATCGTCCTGACACAGGAATCCCATCTATCCCCCCAACACCCACCCCAAGCCCTTCCAGAACTACACCACAATAAGGTACGACGTAAACCCAGCGTACCACAGCATGCTGATCATAATACACAAAGACATACCATTTACCAACACTACAAGACAAAAACTCTTCTTCAAAATCACCCCACCACAAAACTACAAGCTATAGCCATCAAAATCAACAAAACCACCTATAACATCCTAAATATATACTTCACCCCTCTACATTCCAACACTGCCCAGCAGGCTTCTCACCAAACATCGACATACTATCATAACTCTCAAACCTCTTCTTAGAGGGCGATTTCAATGCCCACCACTCCGCCTGGCTAACCTCACACCCAGAAACAAGATGCACAACCACCATCAAACAGCTACATTCACTGAACATCCTCAACAAGAAAACCCCTCCAAGAGAACCAGAACTCCGCCTCACTTGACGTAACTTTCTGCTTAAGACCAGAACTATCTGGCAAGCATTCCAAGCACACAGTTGGTGCCGTAGTTCTTACCCAAGCGGAGATTCCGGCATCATCTGAGGTTAAGCCAGCTGAGGCGAGAGAAAAAGAGAAAAAGAAGAAAAAGAAGAAAAGAATAAAGTTGAAACAAAAGAAGAAGAACCAAAACTGGAAGAAAAACAGATAAACAAGAAGGAAAAGAGGAATAAGAAAAGGAAGGATAAGAATGTGGAGAGTAAAGAGGAAAAGGAGAGGCCTCTTCCACAAGGGAAGACCCCGTCTTCAGAGACCAAGTGTCCGAAGGTCACCCTCATTGGTGACTCGCAAACACGGGATCTGCAGCCGCTGCTAGCGGCCCGCCTTCGCACTAGCGTGAAGGTAAGCTGCCTGCCAGGATGGGGTAACCACAACATCTGAGTAGAGGCAGAGAAAGCTCAGATTTATGAGAATTCAGTTGTCGCTCTGATGGTGAGTGGCAACGACCTCTACCTCTGAGGGGGTAAGGTTAGCCTCAGTGGTAAGACCATCCAAACGGTGATGGAAGCCGTGGATGACATAGGGCTTAAAACTAGCAAACGTGTCGTGGTTGGGATGCTTCCGAGAAGAGGTCCATCCCGAACAGCTCACAAGAGAAACGTCGCAGTGAACCGACGGTTGGCGGATCTCTGCACGGCAGAAGGAGTCTTCTTCGTGGACCCCTATCGTACCTTTATTGGTAGAGACGACCTCTACCAAAGGGATGGGGTACATCTCTCCTTTAAAGGAAAGGCCTTTCTCGCCAACCTAATTCAAGATGTCTTGGAACGCACCCAAAGGAGCGTTCGAAACAGAGCGAAAGCGGACGTGCGCCAGCACGCCCGCGTCACTTCTGAAACGACATTCTCGGAGGTCCTCAAAAAGGGTGTGACCACGAAAACAGAGAAGGCGGGAAACGGAGTCGTGGATAAAAACCTCAAGCCGAGATTTTGAAGGTGAATTCACGATTCCCGGTTACCAGCTATTCCTGAAAGATAGGCCAGACAGAGAGGGTGGCGGTGTGATGTATGTCAAGGATACTCTAAACTCGACGGATTGCAACATCGTATCCGACCATGAACTACTAGGTGTTGACCTAGAGATAGGTCCTGCCAAATACAGGACCCTGGTGCTTTATAGACCTCCTGCCCAACTCGTTGAAAAGGACAGAGATCTGTACCAGCTGTTGGGCGAACTTGTAAAAGACAGAGTGTGTCTCACTATGGGTGACTTCAATACCCATGTTGACTGGGAAACCAGAGAAACCTGTGGCGAGAACGCACCACTGCTGGAGTTCGCGAACAACGAGTTCCTCACTCAATAGGTGAGAGAGCCAACGAGAGGAGACAATATCCTCGACTTGGTTTTCACATCTGAGGATGACATCGCTGAGGACCTCTCTGTTGGCGAAGAGCTCAGTGGCAGTGAGCACCGACTAATTAGATTTGTAGTCAAAGTCTCCAAGGCAAGGCCTGCAACTAGTAAATCGAGGAAACTTGATTTGAGAAGAGCAGACTTTGCAGGTTTTCGTGCTGGACTGAGTGACGCGAGGCTAGAAGTGTGCGATGATGTTGAAGACTCGTGGAACAGTTTCAAAACCATATTCATGAGTCTTCAATCGCGTTTCATCCCTCTGAAATGCCACCGTCGGTCTTCTGTTCAACCAAAGTGGTTTAATCGAAAAATCGGCCAACTGCTTAGGGAGAAGAGAAATGTGTAATGGGAATCGAAGATCTCGGGTGACTTTGACGAATACCGGAGGCTAGCCAGGAGAGTCAAGTCCAGCATAAGGGCGGCTAAGCGGTCTGAGGAACTCCGAGTGGCGAGACTTTGTAAAGAGAATTCCAAGGAGTTCTTTGGATATGTAAACAGCCATAAACCAATCCGTCGAACGATTGGACCTTTCTGGAATGAGGAAATGGCATTAAAGCTCTAGATGCAGAAAATTCTAACCTCCTCAACGACTACTTCTCTTCAGTGCTTACTGAAGAGTGTGGTCCCATCCCCAGCCAACGGATTCCTACTTGGGGAAAAAGCTGAAGGATATGGGCTTCACCGAAGGAGAAATCGAAAAGAAGATCACTGACCTAATGACGAATAAGTCACCTGGCCCGGATGGGTTTCTACCTAAAGTGTTGAAAGAAGTGCGCGATCAAGTGTCACGACACCTGAGCGCAATATTCAACATGTCAATCCGGACCGAATGCGATCCTAGAGAGTGGCGTGAAGCGGAGGTGACTTCTATCTTCAAGAAAGGAGACCGTAGCCAACCGTCGAACTAAAGACCTATCAGTCTGACTTCGATAGTCGGTAAACTCATTGAAAGCATCATGGTGGACAAAATGACGTCGCATTTAGAGTCAAACATGCTACTGAGGAGTTTCCAGCACGGCTTCCGAAGGCAATGGTCATGCCTGACGAACCTTGTGGAATTCTTCCATTTCGTCTTCAGCGAGCACGATCGGGACAAGACAAGGCGGTGGATGTGGCCTACTTAGACTTTCAGAAAGCCTTTGATAAGGTAACACACCGTCGCCTTCTCCGGAAAGTGCGAGCGCTGGGCATAGACGGAAAAGTAGCAGGCTTGATAGAGAACTGGCTAAGTGGCAGACGACAACGGGTGGTGCTGAATGGACAGGCTTCTGAGTGGGTGCCCGTTACTTGCGGGGTGCCTCAAAGTTCTCTCCTGGGACCACTACTATTCATCATCTACGTCAACGACATGGACGGTGACATGGTTGCCAAGATTTCTAAATTTGCCGACGATACCAAGCTTGGTATGAACCAAATTTGTCCCTGAGGCTTCGAATTCCCGACAACCACAAATCTCCCGACTGCTGTTCAATCCACTCCTGGACGGCGAGCTAGACATCTTCATCGTCCCCAAACCGGTGTCCACGCAGTGCAGCCTTGAACTGGTGGAATAAAAATTAGTCGCTAGGTGCCAGATCTGGACTGTAGGGATGATGATTGAGCTCCTCGAATCAGCACTCGCGCACGGCAGCTTATGCAACTCTGGCCTTGTAGACTTGGACGACGTTGAAGTCCATCATGAGGTGTGAGGTTTCTAGGGACCCAACGGGCAGAGACCTTGGTAATATCCAAATTGTCGTGGATGATGTTGATAACACTTCCATGTGATATTCCAAGTTCTCGCTCGATTTCTTCGACCTTCACCCGTCGATTTTCGAGGATCATCCTCGCCACACGGGCCACATTGTTCTCGTTGGTCACTCTGACCGGGCGTCATCTTCAAGGGACTCACGACCATGGCGGAACTCCCTATTCCAGCGAGCAATGGTTGCATAGGAAGGGGTGGTGTCGGTGTACACTGCAACCATGCGTTCATGGATCTCTTTTGTATTCTTGCCTTCCTTGGTCAAAAATTTGTGACTGACGATCTGCGATCAGCTACTTCTTCTTAAATAGACGAGGCAGGAGCGTGCGGCTGCAGGTCCTGACTTGTCATAACCTCTCCTAACACCTCCACAAACAGCCATCCCCCTTCCTCTGTTTTGCCCTACCTATTCGCAAAAACTATTGACCGCCCCTCGTACATCACCCCCAATCCACAAACCAAAGAAGCCACCAAACCTCCACTTCATACATACCCATCTAACTCCTCTCAACCATCTCATAAACAGGAGAAAAACTAATCCTCAATAGAATTAAACCATTCACACCTCTCTCTCTCTCTCACACTCAACACATCTTCAGAGAACATCACTCCACAACCACATTACTGACCTCCCTAACAAATCACATCACGGAAGGCTCCAATGAAAACCGTCTCCCGCTACGCACAGTGATGACAGCAATTGACGACACAGGACACCGCCACATCCTCACACAAAAAAGACTCGACATTGCACAACACAAACAACAAAAAACAATAGAGCGCGCAACTCTCCTGCAGCCGATGTTTCTGCAGACATAAGGGCCGCGTAACTCTCACAAACACTTTATTTCTGCAAACAAAGGAGGCGTAACTCTCCTAAGCCGTTCCTGCAGATATAGGACGCGTAACTCTCGTGCACCGTCTGTTTCTGCAGACATATAGGACGCGAACTCTCCTGCACCCAGTCTGTTTCCGCAGATATATAGGACGTGTAACTCTCCTGCACCCGGTGTTTCTGCAGACATAGGGGCCGCATAACTCTCCCGAACCTTTTATTTCTGCAAACAAAGGACGCGTAACTCTCCTAAGCCGTTTCTGCAGACATAGGACGCGTAACTCTCCTGCACCGTCTGTTTCTGCAGACATAGAGGACGCGAACTCTCCTGCACCCAGTCTGTTTCTGCAGACACATAGGACGCGAAAGCTCCTGCACCCGGTGTTTCTGCAGACATAAGGACCGCGTAACTCTCCTGAGCCGTTCCTGCAGACATAAGCCGCGTAACTCTCCTGCTGTCAGTTTCTGCAGACATATAGGACGCGAACTCTCCTGCACCCAGTCTGATTCTGAAGACATATAGGTTGTTTTTTTTAAAAGCTCAGTCGCTGTATTAAAACTGGCCTATAACTAGGGTACTTAAAGATAAAATTAGGATACCCCCCCCCCGCCCCCCTAAAAAAGGGAAAGGAAAGTGAGCAGTAAGCAGGCTCCTGCGTCGGGGGGAGGTCTCCCCAGCGCAGGAGCGTGCAACCAACAAGAGGAAAAAAAAAGCAAAAACAAAACAAAAGCAAAAAAAAAACAAAAAAAAAAATAGAAAACAAAAAAAACCCTGCTTAAATAATAAGATAGGCCGGCATCCCCCCAAAAGTCAACAACTCAACCAGTCAATGTACACGCACTCGTCCCGAGTACAAAGGACAGGCGGTAGCGACCCCGCCCATCCCGGTACCGGAACAGGTATCGTGCGCGAAGATCATCCAGACTGGGACATTCAACAAGAATGTGCCGAACAGTCTGGGGGACGACGCAGTCGTCGCAGTAGGGCGCAGGCGAGCGCTCCATCAAATAGCGATGCGTCACATGAGTGTGTCCGATTCGGAGACGACAGAAAGCGACCTGAAGCCGTCGGGGCATTGGGGATAGGTCCATGGGAACAGTCGCGGCGCAATGGCACGCCACTTTAAAGTTTCCTTCGACCGTCTCCCATCTTCTTTGCCAAGTAGTCCGAAGAGCTGCCCGTATTCCTGCCATGTAGTCAGTGTGAGGAAGAGCGAAACGCTGGTCCGATCGCAGTCATCGCGGACTCTTTGGCGCCCTCATTCCCCACAATTCCTACATGTCCAGGAACCCAGCAGAAGATAATCTCGACATCTGCCCGGCTCGCCAAAACCGTGGCGTCACGGATTTCGCGAACCAGGGGATGCGGAGATTCCAATGCCCTGAGAGCACTCAGGGCGCTTTGTGAGTCGCTATAGATCACAATCCGGTCTCCGAACCGGGCACGTCGCGTAATCTCCCGTACCGAGTGGTGTATTGCCACCAGCTCGGCCGTGAAGACAGACGAAGCGCCTTGCAGAGCCCCGCTGACTTCAAACAGAGGGCAAACGGCGTGGAAGCCGACCCCCTCTTGGGACTTGGAGCCATCCGCATACACTGGCACGGTTCCAGCGTGAAACGAGGTGTGCTCTAAAAAGGTCGAACACAATATTCTCGGCGCAGTACAAGCTTTGGGAGCAGAGACGTGGCAACAAATAGCCAAATGTGGTACCCTCCAGGGTGGCGTCCTGGGCAGAACCAGGGGCACCACCGGCCCGAGAGCTATATCTAGCTCCCGAAGGAGTTTCCTGGCCCTAAACCCAAAGGGCTTAGGGTATGACTGGCGTCTCTCGGCGGAATAGGCACCGTCGAGATCAGCTGCGGATGCAGTGAGAGCTGTTGGCGACTGAGGGAGGCGCCGGGTTCGCGCGTACAGGCGATGTATGCACTGCACGCGGCGCAGAGCGAGTAGCATCTCCCCAGCATCGACCAACAGGCTCTCAATGGGGGAAGTGCGGAAGGCACCGGTCGCAAGGCGAAGGCCTGTGTGGTGGATCGAATCCACGTTCCACAAGAAATGCTCGGCTGCGGATGCATAAAACTCGCATCCGTAGTCGAGCTTCGAACGAACAAAGGATCGATAAAAAAGTAGGGCAGTAGCCCTATCAGCGCCCCAAGCGCTGAACGTCACGGAACGGAGAATATCCATTGCGCGGGTACAAGAGACTCTAAGGCTGCGAATATGAGCCTCCCAGGTGAGGCATCGGTCGAATACAAGACCAAGGAAACGGTGCGACTCAACCACATCCAGGCGCACCCTATTAAGAGACAAATCTAGGTCGGGGTGGAGCCGTGGATGGCGGCAGAAGTGCACCACCTTAGTCTTGGCCAAAGAAAACCGAAACCTGTGCGCTTCGGCATAGCGAGAGACGCGGTTCAATGCCTGTTGGAGTCGACGCTCCAGAGTTGGCATCTGGGCCGCGCCAAAAGAGATCGAAAGGTCGTCCACGTAGAGCGTAGCGAGAACATCTTCCGACAGCACCGAAGTGATGCCGTTGATGCTCAGGGCAAAGAGTGTGACATTGAAGACACTTCCATGCGGGACACCCTCTTCCTGCTCCTTTGGGCCGGAGAGAGCCCCCCCCCCACCCGTACGCGGAAACGACGATATAAAGACTGGGAGGCGTCCCCTCGCCCCCATCGTGTGGAGAGTTTCCATGATACCGTATCGCCATGCGGTATCATAGGCCTTCTCCAGATCGAAAAAGACCGTGGCGTAGTGCTGTCTACGAAGGAAAGCCTCGCAGACGGCATTTTCCAGTCGGAGCAGAGCATCCGACGTGGAGTGGAACTTACGGAAGCCGCACTGTGCAGAAGACAGATGGCCTCCGCTGTCCAGGAAAAAGGCTAGCCTAACATTTACGATTTCTCCATCAACTTGCACACGCAAGAGGTTAAGAGAGATTGGGCGGAAGCCGGTCGGAGTAGAGTGAACTCTCCCCGGCTTGCGAAAGGCGAGCACAGTAGCGATTCGCCAGGAATCTGGAAGAAGACCTTCCACCCAGATCCTGTCGAACCATGGTGTACGGGACATCGTCCGGACCATGGGCGGTGTCCGCGCACGAAGCGAGAGCAGAGCGCAACTCACTCACAGTAAACTTGTCGTTGAAGGATTCTCCGCCTCTGGAGGTAAAGTCCAGCCGGCGGCCTTCCGCGACATCACGACGTGCATTGAATGCTGGCGGAGCAGCATCACGGCTGGAGAATGCGGAAAAAGCGGTCGCTAAGGATTCCGCCACGGACGCGGAATCCCATTCTCCTGGAGAACGGGAGGGGGGTCCTGCGAGAACTTGCCCCGAATCCTTTTGACTCGCTTCCACACCTCTACTAGAGGGGTCTTCCCGTTAAGTGAAGACACGTATGCCCGCCAAGAAGAGCGGCGGGCGTGCTTCGAAATATACCGGAACCTAGCCCTAGCCTGACGAAATTCAGCGAAAGTGAAATCGTTCGAGCGGCGCTTATAGCGCATGTAGGCATAACACTTCTGTTTGAGGGCCGTCTCACACTCGGCCGACCACCATGGGAGTGGTCGGTGTGCAAAACGTCCAGACGTTCTAGGAATGGTAGTCAGGCCCGAAGCGATGAGGTTGCCGGAGAAGAACTCAACGGCCTCATCTACCGACCTAAACTCCTCGACTGAGATAGAGAATTCAGTCATTTTCCGAAATGCAGGCCACCGCGCCCACGCCAAGCACCACCGAGGTAGGCTCTCAGGCGGCAGTTGCCCTGAAAATGATAAATGAATGGGAAAGTGATCACTACCATGGAGGTCATCGACCACCCACCAATCAAAATCAGGCTGTGCATCCGAAGAGCACAAGGATAGGTCAAGGCAAGAAAATGAAGCGGTTCTCGGACAGTGATGCGTAAACTCATCCACGTTTAGGACACCTATCTCAAGCTCTTCGATCAGATTGGCAAGGACTTGTCCCCTGGAATTTATTAAGTAATCTACCCAGAGAAAATGCCTGCCGTTCAGATCTCCAAGCAAGAGAAAGGGCTTCGGCAACCGTGCCACGACGCGGCGGAAGTCCCCCGCGTCGAAGTCAGCTGACGGTGGAATGTACGCAGAAATGATAGTATACCTCCTATCTAGGTGCAGCTACACAGCCACTGACTGAAAGGAGGTATCTAAAGAGAAAGGAAGAACGGAGACATCATGCCGGGTGTAAACCGCGCAACCCCCAGCCCGGCCATCTCGTGGTGGTGGGGTCGCAAGACCCTTATACCCCGGGAGGGCGGGTAGGGGGCACGCGCCTAGCATGGTCTCCTGCAGAAAGATAGCTAACGGGGAACGGGACGGGACGAGACGAGCCTCCGCAGCTCCTCCCAGTTGGCCCGGAGTCCACGGCAATTCCATTAAAGGAATATGCCCTCCAGGCATAGTTCGGAGGAGACGCTGGGGCCCTCCTCGAACAGAAGACACTCACGGGAATGGCCGTACACTTCTCGGAGGCAAAACCCCAGGCGCTGTTTGCCGGACAAAGCGCTGAAGGCGCTGTCGCCTTCGAGGACTTATTAGGGAAGGTTGGGCTCGCCATGCGAGTCTTTTCCTCCCCCCGCCTCGAAACCTTAGGCGGGCGTTGCGGCTTCGGAGGCGGAGAGCTCTCTTTTCGAGGAACCACCGTCTCCGAGCCACTCGCTCCACCACTAGGCTTGGGAGAAGGAGTCGAAGCTCATTTGTTGCTGTCCTCCTTTCGGGGGATAGCTTTAGGAACCCCGGAAGATGGCCTAGCGACCAACTTCAGGGGTGTTGCCTCCTGTGAGTCTAACGACTCGGTGGAGGCGCGTGGCCGTTTCGCCTTACGGGAAACGGTCACGCTGGGGAAAGAGGGGGGAGCCCTGATTTTAGCCGGGGCTGGGTAGGAACCCTTTTTGCCGCCAGCTTTACCAGGGGAGCGCCTGGGTTGAGTAGAGCCCGCAGAAAGGCTCCGAATGGGCGCGGAAACAACCGTGCTCGTTTGCCTGGATGGGCCAGGAGCAGAGGGTGCCTTTCTAACTATTGAGGCATGACGTCCTTAGCCTCGCGGAATGAGAGTCGATCCTGGGCCTGAACGGCCAGGATTTCTTCTCAAGGAGATATGCACCACATTGCTTCGAAGAAGCGGGGTGCGGCTCTCCGCAATGACACACTTGGCCACACATGATTTAGACTTATCGTGTGCGGCCTTGGAGCAATTTACACAGACTTCGGGTGAGCCCGACTTTGCACGTCTACAAGAACAATTCTTATGGCCGAAGCTCTGACAGTAATAGCACCGCCGTGGCAGTGGCACGAATGTCTTCACACGGTAGCGGTACCAACCGACACGCACCGACTCAGGGAGCTTGTCACAGTCGAACGTGACGAAGAGTGTAGGGGTGGGTCTCGAGGCCCCTCCCTGTTTTCTCATCACACGTTCGACCTTGACCGCCCCATGGTCGGCCAGCTCTAAGGTGATGTCCTCTATGGAGTAGTCAACGAGTTCCTTTACATAAACTACTCCTTTCACGAAGTTCATGGTAGAGTGCGGCGTCACACTCACCGGGGTGCCATGAAGTGTCCGAAGAGCACTTATCTTGGCCGCCTCGGCGGGATTCGCCGCATTCGCCAGAAGGCTCCCGTACGAGAAACGGGTCATCTTCGGCTCTCTACCAATTGCACTAGCTAATCCTCTCCACTGATGGATCATGTTGCCCTTGGCCAACATGCTGCCATCAGTGGAGCGAATGACGAGGAAGTGTTTGAAGCCAGCGGGCTCGAAAACGCCAGGTAACCTCTGAATCAAGGGCCCCGATGTTATCGAGGCTCCGCCCTGCGCACTTTTGGTCTGTCATATTCGGTAGTCGTAGGGGCACCTATCGGAGATCCCTCCCCCCCTTGTACTGCCTCAGAAACCCTAGCCGTTTGAGGAGGTCCTTGCATAGGGGCGGATTCGGGTTCGGTGTTTGGCGTCGAGCCCGGATTCCCCCCTATGGAAGGCCCTACCGTCTGAGGCTGGGTTTCCTCAAGGACCATGTCTATCACAGGAGGGGCCTCCAGTTGGCCATCCCCTCCCAGGACATCGCAGGTCCCCTTGGCAGCGTCACCAGTCTTGTGTGGGGAGGCACAGGCCTTGACCCCGGCAAGGTTTAATATTCTTGCCAGCAGGTCTTTTGAGGGAAGCGACCGAAGGGGCTTGGCTTCCCTCTCCCCCCTAAGGGGGTTTGCCCTACCGAGCCGCTTCGATGGGAAGCGGCTGGCTATGGGCTGCCTGCTGGCTTTTTTGGCAGTCCCCTTGGAAAGAAAAGAGGGGACTGCCGCTGGAAAAAGGGAGGTGCCTGAAAGCACCTTCAGAGAAAGGGGTGAGTGGGAGTCCCCTGCACCCGTAGGCGAAGGAGAGGAGTAAGCCTCATTTCCGTTAAGAGAAATACGGAGGGTCCCCTGCGCAAACACAGGGGGGGGGGGAAAGACCTCCATTTTTCCACTGGAGCTCCCCGAGGGCGGCTCTGTCGTTTGTTCAGGGGGAATTGAAGGCGGGGGGGCTTTAGACTCATCATTGGGCATGGTGACCCTCTTTTTATTACGCGATGCAACCGTTCATCACCTCTTGCAGTTGCCCGCACTGCAAGAGGTGCTTACAGGCACCGCCATTTCGGACCACCCCTCCCGCCTGGTGGCCTGGCTGTCCATCGGCATGGCGGCTCCACCTTGAACACGGTGTAAAAGGATAGATTGTGAAGAGGAGAGGAAAAGGGATGTGAGGAAGGTATGGGTTGGGATGAAGCAGGTTGTTAAAAAAAAAACATCCCAAACCGGAGCTCAGTGGTTAGGGAACGTTGTCCCCTACCCCCTCAGCCCCGATCCGGGACGGTTGGCTTGAGAAGAAGGTCAGCATCTACCCTTTGAAATCAGAGGCTGACCAGAGAAAGTTGTGTTAGAGGTTGTATGAAAAGCGAGAAAACAAGTGTGAAGGAAGAAGAAGAGGCTAAGCTGGGGTCGGACGGGGTGCTGAGTCCCGTCAGCACGGCGGCCAGGATGGCAAATCGCCGCGCCCCTTACGGGGTGCAGACAGATAGGACGCGAACTCTCCTGCACCCAGTCTGTTTCTGCAGAAATATAGGACGCGAACTCTCCTGAACACAGTCTGTTTCTGCAGACATATAGGACGCGAACTCTCCTGCACCCAGTCTGTTTCCGCAGTCATATAGGACGCGTAACTCTCCTGCACCCGGTGTTTCTGCAGACATAAGAGAAGCGTAACTCTCCCGAACTCTGTATTTCTGCAGACATAGAGGACGCGTAACTCTCCCGAACTCTGTATTTCTGCAGACATATGGGACGCGTAACTCTCCTGCACCCAGTCTGTTTCTGCAGACATAGGACGCGAACTTTCCTACACCCAGTCTGTTTCCGCAGACATATAGGACGCGTAACTCTCCTGAATACAGCCTGTTTCTGTGTGGAGTGGTGTAACAAGAAACTAGTAAAGATTAAGATAAGTTCGCTCCCTACCACAACCCATCCTCGTTAATTTACCTTGCAAACAGCGAAGTAATTATGATCGGACTTGGAATTGTAGCAAAGATCTTCATAGTCATAACTGAAGCAATCGATACAGCCAATCCCACTGTTAAAGTGAATCGTAGGTTCTGAAACAGAGTAAAAAATTAGCCCTGTAGTGGAATGATTGAGAATACAATGGAGTGAAACAATGTACCGTATGTGGAGTACATCGACGATGAACAGATGTGTGAACCAGGGCGATGCTTTAACAAGCGGTTTCAATAAACTTCTCTCCGACCGGAACGGGTTCGGTCAAAGATCCGCCACTCCCTGTATTTGTAGATGTGTGCGAGTGTCGGGTATGTTGTGAATGTATATTGGAGTTGTGTCTAGTTCGTTGTGGCAGTAAATACAGTTGCCTGTGTCGGTCAGGCGGGAAAGGTGTTTGTAGGTTGAGCATATTCGAACTTTGATAGGCCGACGTGTGTATGGGGCCAGAGGGGCGTTTCTTCTGAGTCAATGTTTGGTGAGGTGATGTTGAGGAGATTATTTGGACCAACAGATTCAATGACTTACTGTATTATGCGAGTGTAGGTTAATTTACCGGTTAGAAGGGTCTGACAATAAGATGGCAGAATTCATTGGAAAGCTCAGTGTAGTGCGTTCTTGGACATTTGCGAATGTGAGTCCACTTGAGCCGTTTAAATGTTATGGCTGAGAGCCAACTCTAATGGACGAGGGGTGGAGGGGTAATTTTTTTTTAAAGAGGATTTAATGCCCTTGTTTGGGGTTATCCAAGCGAGGGAATATGAAGAGATCAGACAACACAAAAATTCTATACAGTAGCTGCAGCAAAACCTGAAACCTACAGGAACAAGCTGGTACAAAGAAAATAGGTACTCAACTACGAACCACTTAAGGAGAAGGCGAGAATAAAGATTGATCCCAGCACCTCCAGGTTGGGGTTCGAGTTTTTGTTTAGGATGCCCAGCAAAATTACTGGTATTAGATGCAGAATCGGGGAGGTGAGCAAGAATTTCCTTTGAGAGGAAAGGTTAAAGTTCTTAACTTTGATTCTGTCTAGTCCTTCGTTACGACTTATTATTAGAAGTTTATACCCATTCCACTGCCATCAATAGTTGAGGAAGTTTGCAAAAATATTTTTGCCTCTTTTATTCAAACTAGTACTGTATTTTCTATCCCTTGTCTTTAATTCCTATATTTCATACTTTTCATTCTTCCCTTTACGTGAACGTACCCTTGCCGGTTACACGAGAGACTATTTTATACTAATTACTACTTGATAGAAGCAGCCCTATGAGTAGCTGTGGCTCGGCCATTTAATATCTACAATTAGGTAAATGAGAAGTTGGTCTCTGCAACCCTTTTGCCTTATGGTATTGATGTATGTTAATGCCCTGTTTTACGCGGGGTGGTGTTTGAGGTGTATGTGGGAGATGTTCATCGGATGTTGCTGTCAGTTTTGTGTGAGTGCTCTGTTTCGCTTTAAAGAGTTTCTCTGTTTTATAAAGGCTGCTATTTCTTAAGTGAAGTTGGAGTTGTAAGACCTGCTGTGGTCCTTGGGAATGAAGGTTTTATTTGTTTGGGTGATTGTGTTGATGTTGTGGAGTGTTTTGTCCAATGTTTGATAGCTATTTGAATGGCTTTGATATGCATCGATCCTGCGTGTGAGAAAGCGATGAAAAATGCAAGCTTAAATTGGCTTGCTTCTTAAGCAAGCCGGCCATTATTATCATAGAAGAGTAATAGAATCGGGCACACTGCCCTTGCTTACTCGTCTACTACCAAAACCATGCTACCATGAGTTTTACACTCGAAAGTATTTTTAGTCACGGCAAATGGGGGACAATCGCCATGGCCGGGTTCCATCCCCACAACCACGGATCCTTACAAATCGTCTCCAACACACGATTCCCTCATTAACACAGGTGGCAAAACAAATACAAACGGGAGGAACCTCACCTATATTCTTTTCAAGCGAATCTACCAAGACTACATTCTCGACATCTATCAGTTTCAAGACCCCTCTTTCATCCACAGCGAAATTGTCTGGTGTAGGGTCAGTGAGATAGATCCTGACTTCGTGCTCGGTCATGGCTCCTGCCATCCGGAGCAACTGCAGAGAAAGGTTCGCTCGAATAAGCCAAGGCTCCTCGTAAAAGTAAGACAAGGTCTTTCCGGCGAATTCTTCCACAATCACTCGTCCGCACGTGTCCAGGACTCTCGGCACTGGAATGACATCAGGAAATGTCTGCCAAAAAGGGAATGGATTTTATATATTTTGTTTACCCCAATTTGCAGCTGACTTTCAGTGTATATTTCATTGGTGAGTTAAAAGTTGACTAGAGTTTAAAAAGAAATTCATATGATAGTTCCCATAAGCTCAATCTAGCGAGTCCCATCCCAGGATTCAATATAGTGTGGTTTATCTTTTAACATTTTAACACTTTGCGGTAGATTAGATAATTTATCACATATTTGTTATGGATTTTTTGTCTATTGGAGATGCAGGTAGGGTTGTGATTAATATCGAATTTAAGTACATATGGATCAAAGCAAAGGGGTGTTTAGAGAAATATGGACAAACAAATAGTATATATTTAGGTGTAAAATAACATGAAAGTTTAAATTTATGGAACAGGACATTATATTCTTGTGTTTGGGGGCTAAGAAGAGCAATACCATGGGATCTAGGGCGAATGGTATAAGACGACTAAATGCCACTGCACATATTTAGATATATCTAATATCTAACTTTGGTGAAAATTTCAAGTGAATGCATTAAATATTTGGTAAGTTATGAGGAAATAAACAAAGTATCTTGCAAATTGCAGCGGCCAAAAGTTAAGAGTCACTTAGAAAAACAATGTAAAATGGAACAAGAACAAAAAAGAAACCCTTGCTATTAATATTTTGTGAGCATCCCTTTACTAGCAATGACCTCTCGACATCTGTTACCACAGGACTGAATTAATTTCTTGCAAAATGATGGGGTAATATTGTTCCATTCGTTTCTCAATGATTCCCAGAGTTCATCTTGGTTCTTTGGATTTCTCGTTCGGGCCCCATCTCGAATAATTAATCTTCCAAACAGTTTCTATAAGGTTAAGATCGGGACTTTGAGGTGGCCAGTCCATGGGATCAACCCATTTATCACTCAAAAATCTTTGACTCTCTTCAGTGTGGCAGGGAGCGTTGTCCTGCACGAAGATAGGAGGTTGAACTGATGAGGATCGGAGATGTGGAAGGGCATGTTATGTAAGAATCTGCTTGTAGATTTCAGCATTGACAGTTCCTTGTGAGCAAATAAGTGGACCAGGACCAGCAGCAGAGATCACTCATCATACCATTACACTGCCTCCTTATTTCAGTGTCTTCTTCACACATGCACAAGATAACCTTTCGCCAGATCTTCGTCGGACGTACACCCCGCCATCGGAACCAATCACATTAAACTTCGATTCATCGCTAAAATGAACCTGCGCCCACTGTTCTTCTGTCCAAACCACATGTTCGTGAGCAGCGTAACAAAGACGGTCTTTTTGATTCTTCTTGGAGATCAGAGGTTTCTTTGCCGCTGCCCGAGCAAGCAAGCGAGAACCTCGTTACCTCCGGTAAACTGTTTTGCGTGATACATTGACATCGGAGGTGGAGCTGAACTCGCGGGATATCTCAGCAGCACTCTTAAACCTATCTTTCAGTGACATTCTAACCATAATACGATCCTCTCCTGGTGACGTATTATGAGGTCTACCGGTTTTGGGTTTAGCATCTGTCGATCATAAAGACTAAAAAAGAGCTACAATTTGTTGCACAGCACTTCTAGACCTTCCTACAGTAGTTGCTATGACAGAATTTGACTTGCACTCTCAGTGAAGGCACACAATCCTTTGCTTTTCATCACAGGACACCGGTCGTCTCTCATAAGCCGCCATGTTGACAGTTGAATGTTTCAATAATGTATGATCATAAGAAGTAACTGGTAACCCATCAACAGTCTCCTAAACACAAATACTTCGGTTGGTAGTTCATTTTTTCTATGGAAAATAGTTTGTTTAATTCCTCATAACTTACGAAATATTTATTCCATTCACTTGAAATTTTCACGAAAGATAGATATTAGATATATCTAAATATGTGTATAAATATATAGTCTCAACGTTTTGTTAAACTTCTATAATAAATATTTAAATACTGTTCTTACTGACACTTATATTATGGCCACTAGTGAGTGTATATATATATATATATATATATATATATATATATATATATATATATATATATATATATATATATATATATTCAATTCGATCATCAAAGGGTTTAGCCTAATCGAGTGTGGCAAATTGCCGAATGGAATCTCTTTTCGAGGAGTCGTCCTCAAGGCGGCTGTCATACGCTATGTAGATACACGTGGTTCGGATCACACGTTAATCAGTAGGTCCACAATGAGCAATAAAAGGCATACTAAATGAGTACAGATCGGTGGTAAAACTTCACGCTCTCATTCTGCCCAAGTTGGTTTATTTATTTTTTTTTTTTAAGAAAATCTGGCGACTCTCTACTATGGCAAAAGTGGCCGTAATTACATTACATACGAATACTAAGCTAGATTTGCCCCCCCCCCCCCGAGAACGCTCCAGGGTCCGGGAAAGGCCCACCTCCTCCCGGCACATCAAAGCTCGTCTAATGTTGTCAATATGGAGCTGGATCGTATCTGTGATTGGGGCAGACAGAACTTGGTGTTTCAATGCTTCCAAGACGAACTTCCTGCCAATCTCTCTATCTAATACCCCTCATAACTTTCCAGTAATATTTGATAACAATGAAATTAGTTGTAAAATGTCTTGGAAAGATCCTATGGGGCCCCTGAGTAAGTCTGCCTGTAAAAGGGAAGGTATGCTGTTCAGATGTTGCAGGTACTTCTCTAAGTAGCTTCTCCGGATCTGTGTGATAAGTATTCGTTCTTGTATAGAATATTGTTCCTATGTCCTGGGGTGGCTCAGCTTTCAGTTTTCTCATTGATAGAGTCGGATCAAAGGAGTACCGCCGTCTAATCAACAACCACCTCACTTTAAACCTGCAGTCACTCGAACTCCACGGTCAAGTTAGTGCATTCTTCATATTTTAAGATAATCGTTTGGTCACTGCTCTACTGAATTGAGTGTATGCCATCTTCCCTCTCCCGTCCATGTAATACCCACCGGGCTTCCCATTCCCATGATTACTGTCTAACAATAGTTACCTCGAAGACAACCAAGTTGATAATAGGGGTGCAACTCTTTGCCCCCGTCCCCTATTATTTTCCCTGAATCTTATGACCTGCCTCTCTTTAAGAGACAGGCCTGCTATCACCCGAGGAGAGCAGCCCATTAACACTTTTTTTTTTGCTTTTTACAGTCAGAGCTTGATTTTTTTATCCCTCTAAGCCTCTTCTATATTAAAAAAAAGAACGGAAAAAAGAACAACTTACCTCCATTATCAAGGGTTCCGGGTTGACAGCCAACAGCGTGATGAAATATTCTAAACTTCGCTCATCCCAATGCGAAGATCGGAACCTGCCATACAAGAGATCGATTGGACGCTGATGATGACATTTCAGAACTTCAGAATCACCAAATAATTCCTCGTTCATCGCAATAATGAGGTTAAGTTGGTAATTGAAGTTCCGGACGAGGGTGGTTACTGCCATGGAAACATCGCAATTCAGAGGATAGCCAACTGCATTACAGAGTTTTGCATCGTGTTCAACCAACTCCTTTGTATGGGCGAGCTTCTTTAAGACAAGATTCGTATGCCCGTATTTGACGTAGAAGACATTTTTAACGTTCAAAAAAGCATTAAAAAACTTAGAAGTGGAATAAGAAATTAAATTAAGTTCACCACTGTGTATGATCTTACAAGAAGTGCCATAACAACTGGGACATTTTTTGATATCTGTAAGATGTCCATCAATTCTTTGATAAAATCCATATTTGTAAGCAATAATTAAAATTATTATAATGAGCATGAATAAAAGGCGATTTTTTCGCATTATAGGAGAGACATGGTAATGTCAGCTGTGAACCAAAGAAATACAAAATTATAAACAAAAATATTTTTTACACATTTAAGGTAATTAAAATTTAAGTTCATTGCTGTTATATATATATATATATATATATATATATATATATATATATATATATATATATATATTACTTGTGATTGATTTGTTCCTTGGATATCTGATTCCTAGTAGGACTATGAAGACCCAGGAAATTGCTCTAAGCATTTATTGGCCTGACGTTTCGGACCTAAACTAGGACCTTTATCAGCGACAGATGAGAAGAGGGAAACAAATATTAACAATAAAAATTAAAGAGTTAGAAAAATACATTATAGAATGGCTAAAAAGAGGGGAAGAGCAGGGTAAATCAATAAAATTGACAAATATTGAGAGGTATGTCAAAACAAAAATAACATTATATAGAATTACTTAAGAATATCCAGTGTAATTTTGAAAAAATACGGGGAAGAAGTGAAATTTTAACATAAACTGACTTGAGTATCAAAAAATTAAAACTAACTGGATTAAACAATAAAATAACCTATTATATTAAATTATAAACTAAAACCAAAGAAACAATTGTGAACCAATTACACAAAGGGACTAAGCTGTATCGTTGGAGTGAGTTGTGAAATCAACTAACTAGCGCTAGAAAACTTATAACGAAATTTGTTCGGTTGATCTGTTGGCTGGTTAATGCAGTGATGTATTGGTTGGTTATACGGTAAATAGTTTAATTGAAGAGGCGTAATTATTTAGGTTGGGGTTTATTTTATTTATGTACAGCGACTCTAAGATTTTCAAATCGAGAGAAGTTGAGGCTGAAGATAATATGGTAAATGAATCAGATGCTTATAAAACTACCAATTTCACTTCTAGAATTTAGTGGGAAGCTCTTCGAGAAGATCTTCAACCGAAGACTGGTGCCTCACCTGGAGGAGAACTCCCTCTTCAACCCATACCAATTAGGGTTTAGAAGAAATTGAAGTACGGAGATGGTGATTAATGTCATCACGGAAAAGCTAGCCCAAGCAAAACGGGAAAAAGTTACGTGGACATTGTTTGTCGGGATGTATCAAAGGCGTTTGATAAGGTATGGCAACTGGGAATGCAGTACAAGATCTTACGACTGGGCCTAAGTGAAAACTTAGAAAAAGATCTACAATGAGCTTGTAAGATCGACGCTGCTATACCCCGCTTCCGCCGCCTCGTGTGTCTCGAAGGCACAAAAGAGGAAACTACAAGTGGTGCAGAACAAATGTGTGTACCTAATTACAGGTACGCTCAGGCGAGAAAGAAGACGCAAGGAAGAGCTGCACCGGGAGGCGAGGTTAAGTCACATTAACGTTGTCATAGAAGAACGGACAAGAAATATGCAGGAACTGGTTAATCGTGAATTGGACGATGATATCGTCCAAATGATTGACCAGAAAAGAAGAGGAATAAGTCGCTCCAGATTTCCGAGCTCCGCTGGGCTTTTAGCTGGCGGAGCAGAACTGCCGTTCTACGCATGAGAATAAAAATGTTTTTTACCCAAACCATTGACAAATAAAATCAATCCAGAAAAGAAAACCTAATTACGAAACCGCACCAATTTCTACAAGAATTCACCGAATATTGACAGCAAATTTACCGATGAAGACTCATATATAACGAAGAAGAGCAAAGAAAAACTAAAAGACACAATTTCCACTCACTACAAAATATACAAAAAAGACACTAAGCATAATACTAAAGTAATTAAAGTAATTTATTACTACAACAGCAAATGCGCATAACGTATCCAAGAACATTAATATTATAGCAGACAAATGGCTTGAACGCCATAATAATATAAACTATCTCAAAGACAACAAAGGAACCAGATAACAAGAAAATATTTCTAGGCGATAGGCTTAATCACCAGGCACTTAGCATCTCTTTTCACCCTACCACACTTCTCTCTCTTTTCACCACTTGTCTATTTTCAACTATCTTTCCACACACCCTTTCTTGGTCCCTTACCCACACATACCCACTTACATCAATTCAAATACGACATAAGATGAGAGAGAATAGTGGACTATTAAAGGTGACAAGAGATTTTGACCAGTGGAGGAAAGGGAACACGGGAGCCACAAAGGTTAAGAAAAGGAAAATAAAATTAAACAGCTCCCGCATCCTATGGAATACCCACCAGTAACACACCAGTTTCGCCAGGATTGAATTTCAGAAAGTTGTCCGAGAGCCATTTAGAGATGATATAAGCGGATAGTAGGCTTCAAGTCTCAGAGATGGCCATAAGCGGATAGTAGGCTTCTAAATCTCAGAGATGGTCATAAGCGGATAGTAGGCTTCTTAGTCTGAGGGTGTCATAAGCGGATAGTAGGCTTGATATTAATATGTGAATCAAAGGTCAGCTTTGCTTAAAGGTAGGACTCGCCCATTCAGTGGGATTCTTCGGTGTTTTATTGATTCGTGAGAGTGTGTGTGAATAGTGTTACTGATGATTTGAGGGCAGAGGCTGTAATTCGGTTTTGTGTGAGCGACTGTTCGTGTTTATGCACTGTTGTAGTGTTTTGGTCGATATTTTTACATTGGGGTGTTGTGACAAGGTAAAAGAAATTGTTAGTGGTTTTACCTACTGATTACGTGGGATCCGATCCACCAGTATCTTAAAAGTGTAGGACAGCCGCCGTGAAGGAAATCCGAAACGGGATTCCACCCGGCAACTTGCCACACCTGATGTAGCTTAACCTTGTCTTCCTACATCTCGGTGGCCTTTAGACTCCGCCCTTGTATAGTATAGTCTGAAGGGCCACACTCACAATTTTGTCTGTCATCTACAAACATGGCGTTTGTTAAATAATTTATTATCTATATAGATAACAGCGGGCCTAACACGAAGCTCTGAGCGGCTCCGCTCGTCAATGACGATCAGCGAAAGGCCTGGTCATGGACTACAACTCCATGCCGAATTCCAGATAACCACATCGATCCAATAACCCACTTTTCTGCTAATTTCCAACGCTTAGCTTGGTCATCTATATACAGTGGAGTACATTGTCGAATGTCTTTTGGAAGTTCAAGAGCAGTATGTCTACCGCCCGTGTTCTATCGTACTCGTTCATGTCATGAAAGAATTCTAGCAAGTTCGCCATGCATACCCTCTTTCTACGGATCCCGTCTTGGGGGTCTTTTCTGTTCATTACTTTTTAAGTACTGTGTAATATTGTCTGACATAATAATTAATTTCTATAACTTTTCCTACAGAGGCCAGTCAAGCTTATGAGCTGATAATTACCCACAAACCTCTATCACCATTGTTGTAAATGGGACTCACATTAGCCATCTGCCAGTCCGCAGGTACTTTTCTGACATCGAAAGACGCATTGTAGATCTTAGAGAGATAAAGGGCTACCTTGTTCTTGGCATCAAGCTAAATGCAAGGCAGAAACCATCTGGACTCTAAAATTTATTATAGGTTTAACTTCTGAAGCCTCGCTGCTACTTATGCCACGCATGTCCATAGCCCAATCAGCATGTCTGTTCCTGCTAGTCTCATTCGTGGGTTCGGTATCTCACCGTCACTCTCACTTGTCAACACAGAGTAAAAGTAATCGTTTAAAACGTGGGCCATATCAATATCACAGTCATGGTGTATATCATGTACGAAACGAATTCCTTGGGGTTCTTTTTGCTAAGAGGACAAATGAACCTTTTCGTCAAGCTTAGACTTCAGAACGGGAGCATTCACTTCTCTGAGCAACATGCATGGCTAGTCCTGAAGGGTGTGCCTCAGTTTCCACTCTTTATACGAGTTTCCTACATTCGATTGCATTAGCAATTTCGCAAGTGCACCATTTTGATTGTGGGCACAAACTCATCCTGTTGGATCATGCATGGCGGTTTAAAGGTAATCCATTATTTGTATACTGCCTCGTCGTTATTTAGCGGGCTCAGGTCACAGAGAAAAGTTCTTCTCACTATAGTTGGTATCTTTATTTTCTTTTTCACAAGATATAATTAGAACCTAGCTATATTGTGGACTCTGCCTACCAAGACACACTGATCCACAGAGAGAGTGGATGCGAGGTTGTCTTCGGTGGCAAGTACAATAATATTATCACCTCTAGTCGACTCACGGACCCATTGAATAAAGGTTCTCAGCAATGCAGACCAGAAGATGGGACCCTCCTAGTACTCGGAGATAGAGTGTGAATATGTCAATGCTAGTGAAGCCTACATATTCAGCGTCTGTGGGTCTTGTTTTGGCAAGAGACTGCATTAGAGCCTTGTCAGGATGAGCCGTATGTGGCGTGGGAGGAGTTTCTTCTTGGGCAAGGTCTTGTGGGATTGCGTTTGGAATGGGTGCATCCAGATATTGGGTGTCAAGCTGGGAGGGCAGGAAAATTCACCGAGCTATAGAATTCATCGCAATTTAATTTTTTGTAAATTATCCGGCAACTCGCTAATCGGCAAAAAGGATAAAACTAAATCGCATCTCACGCTATTATTGTCTTATAGTACTTTCAGCAGTTTAAAATTTAGTGATTAGAAAAGTCATCGGGTTTTTTTTTTTATAGGAAAAGGTTGGCTGCCGATTGACGCCATGCGTCTCACTTAGCAAAGCTGGCTTGAAGTAGGGAAAAGAAAGAGATAGAGGGCGGTGGAAGCGAGTGAGAGGACACAAGGCAGGCAACACCAAAAGAAGAAGGGTGGTAGTGAGGAAGGGAAAGAAAATTATTTGGAGAAAATCGCGAAGCTGGCTGGAATTAGGAAAAATAAAGGGGTGGGAAAGCGAGACTACATCAGAGGAAGGAAAAAATATATATTTGCAGAGAATCGGGGGATTTCAGCTAGGAATGTTTAGATTGGGGGTACGATATAACTAAAGGAAAGAAGCGGGGGCGGGAGATAAGAGTACAGGGAACACTTGGTAAGTACGTGGGATACAGTGAGTCTCGAACGACAGGGATTGCAGCTTGTGGTGGTGGTGGGGGTGGGGGTGTTAGCCTGGTATGACCAAGACGTAGGCGGGCCAGTACCGCCTCTTTACGGGAGCGGCGGAAAGATGAGGCCCACCAGTCGAGGATTAGCTCAATACAGTTGAGTTTGGCAAGGGGCGAAGTTTGCCAGGCAGCAAGCCATTGTGGAAGAAGATCGTTAAAAGCTAAGGGAAGTAGGCGGGCTAGAGCAGAGGCTAACCAGGCAGCTTGGTCAGTTGCTTCGTTGTCAAGGATCCCAACGTGGAAGAGCACACATAAGAAGGTAACAACTTTATCGAAAGAGACCGAAAGCTGCTCCTACAAGAGCTGTAGGATCTCCCGAATTAGTCAAGTGTACTTCCAAGTTTTATCCCGTCTCTCCAATATATAGAAGCGGAAAGGGGGGGATGGGGGGAAAGCTGATTAATATGACTATTTCTTTTCTCACGTAATTTGTAAATGCTAGCTCATAACTGTGCTTCCTTATTTTAATTAAACTTCCATTTGAAACATTTTTTTTAAAAATATTGTTTTAAAATGTTTTTGAAGCTTGTGCGAAACGTTGTTTACCTAAATTTTCCGATCAAATTGTGTCAGTGAATTGTTCTTGGTAGTTTTGGGGAGGCGAGATGGCTTAGAGTACGAAACGTAGTACTTTGTTTTGTCTTTGGTAGTAAAGGCGTCTCGGTACAAGAAGAGCTGCGTACGAGCGTGAGACGGATGTTTGTAAGTGAAGATACTGGATTCTTGGATTCATCTAAAGGGTGCCCGCGAGTACATTAATTTTAGCTTGTCTGAATCTTTGTTTTGTGTTTAGAGTGACATCGAACACAGTGCATTGGGTTTTGTTTTTTCAAATTGTGCAAAAGTTTTGTTTTCAATACCAATTTGAAGGTAAGGGTCTATGGAACAATTCTGGTTTGAGTGTCAAGCAGGCAGATAATAAACACAAAATGGCCGCCAAAATCCAAGATGGCTGCCAATTTCCAGGTTCTTTTTTTTCGCATTACGTCTCATAACTTTTCTACTATTGAACCTAGAATGGTGATTTTGGTTTCTATATCTATGTTTTATGTATGATTCATAACTTACTAACTGATCACTAATTGTGTTCTTCATTTACCATTTTATTGGTCTCTTTTCACAGGTGGAAAAACGTCTCCATTTGCATACCCATTGTATTTCCATATAATACCTTTCTCATAATATTTCAGGTAATACCAAATTTTATTTGCGACGCCTCTTGTACAGACATCAGTTATTTAATATTGTTTTTTCTTTGTTTCTTTCCAGGTTGTTTCTAAGATGGCTGAGGCAAGGATATGACAGTTGTGTATTTTGTGCCAAAAGCAAACTGAGGAAGTGCTTGTTTGTCCTCTTGCGAATCCAGTCACCAGTCGTAGAGAGGAAGCCTAGACAGAAATCATCAGCTTCTCAAGTTAGTTCAGAGCAATTGGTGTTGCTCCCCACACATACGTAGACCTTCCAAATAAAATGAAGAAGCCATGCAGAAGAATCGTGCATCCTGGCATAAATCTTGTCGTCAGCTTTACAGGGGATCAACACTTGACCATGCAAAAAACGTCACAATGAAGGATTGCCTCCTGCAAGAAAAAGATCCCGGGGGTTTCATGCAGCTGCTAATCGTAATCTGTGTATCTTCTGTGGTAATGAAACAAATTCAGCAGATCATTCTTTCCAGAAGGTTACACTCACCCAACAGATACATGACAAGGCAGTGGCGCTGGGAGAAGAGCATATTGTGGCACTCCTTGCCGAAGGCGATGTGGATGCCATTGAAGCCAAGTACGATCAGAATTGCTACACAGGGTTCAACCGTCGTTACGATGCGATTTGTAAACAAGACACAGCTAGCGAAAATCTCGAGGCCACAACAGAAAATGAACTGCTCCAATTTATAAAGGAAGAAGTCACTGGAAGTCGTAGAATTTTTGCATTGCAAGATCTGACAGATATGATTTTTTTTTTTTTTTTTTTAATTAAGGGGCTATCTGGCGACTGCCGACTAAGGCATAAGTTGCCGTAAACAAACAGCCTAATTTAGGCTACTTTAAAAAATTAAACAGAAAACAATAAAAAGGAATAACAATAACAATAACAAAGCAATAACAAAACAATTACAAAAACAACAACAACAATTAAATCGCGTTAAATAAAAGGGAGAAGGCCGGCCTCCCCCAAAAAGTCAATAAGTCCACCAGTCAAAGTACACGCACTCATCCCGAGAACAAGGGACAGGCGGTAGCGACCCCGCCCATCCCGGTACCGGGACAGGTGTCGTGCGCGAAGATCACCCAGACTGGGACATTCGACAAGAATGTGCCGAACAGTCTGGGGGACGACGCAGTCGTTGCAATAGGGCGCAGGCGAGCGCTCCATCAGATAGCGATGCGTCACACGAGTGTGTCCGATTCGGAGACGACAGAAAGCAACCTGAAGCCGCCGCGGCATTGGGGGATAGGTCCATGGGAACAGTCGCGGCGCAATGGCACGCAACTTTAAGTTCCCTTCGACCGTCTCCCATCTTCTTTGCCAAGCAGTCCGAAGAGCTGCCCGTATTCCTGCCATGTAGTCGGTGTGAGGAAGAGCGAAACGCTGGTCCGGTCGCAGAGTCCTCGCGGACTCTTTGGCGCCCTCATCGGCGCGCTCATTCCCCGCAATTCCTACATGTCCAGGAACCCAGCAGAAGATAATCTCGACATCTGCCCGGCTCGCCAAAACCGTGGCGTCACGGATATCGCGAACCAGGGGATGCGGAGATTCCAATGCCCCGAGAGCACTCAGGGCGCTTTGTGAGTCGCTATAGATCACAATCCGGTCTCCGAACCGGGCACGTCGCGTAATCTCCCGTACCGAGTGGTGTATTGCCACCAGCTCGGCCGTGAAGACAGACGCAGCGCCTGGTAGAGCCCCGCTGACTTCAAACAGAGGGGATACGGCGTGGAAGCCGACCCCCTCTTGGGACTTGGAGCCATCCGTATACACTGGCACGGTACCAGCGTGACACGATGTGTGCTCCAAAAAGGTCGAACGCAATACTCCCGGCGCAGTACAAGCTTTGGGAGCAGAGGCGTGGCGACAAATAGCCAAATGTGGTACCCTCCAGGGTGGCGTCCTGGGCAGAACCAGGGGCGCCGCCGGCCCGAGAGCTATATCTACCTCTCGAAGGAGTTTCCTGGCCCTAAACCCAAAGGGCTTAGGGTATGACTGGCGTCTCTCGGCGGCATAGGCACCATCGAGATCAGCTGCGGATGCAGTGAGAGCTGTTGGCGACTGAGGGAGGCGCCGGGCTCGCGCGTACAGGCGAGTGATGCACTGCACGCGGCGCAGAGCGAGTGGCATCTCCCCAGCATCGACCAACAGGCTCTCAATGGAGGAAGTGCGGAAGGCACCGGTCGCAAGGCGAAGGCCGGTGTGGTGGATCGAATCCACCTTCCGCAATAAACGCTCGGCTGCGGCAGATATGATGACCGAGAGATTAGAACAACATGGAATCCAGAAGACCGTGAACCGGACACGCCCAAAGGAAAGAGTCCTGGAACACTTCCTGAATTTGACAGAGGAGAAAGGTATCCGAGACCGAGTTTTCATCATTTGTTCGAAGACGGCTAGAAAGGAGGTCATATCAGATGCAACTCAAACGCCAGATGAGGAAGCACGTACATTACTAATGGCAGCATCGATTCTATGTAAAGCTGTTTTGGATCACGAAACTGCATTCAGGTTTGATAGCTCATTACCCAATGGTTGCGAAGAATCATCTGTTCCACAACGTATAAAGTATCTCTTCCGTCAACTCCTCGCAGGACCCAAATCATCGCCAGAACAAGAGAATTCCAGGAAGATCTTCTCTGTGAGTCAGTTGGCCATGCTAAATATAACTTCTCTTTCTGCGAACTTGAATTGTGAGCTTCCACTTGCAGTGTTCCTGGCCCTCAAATTGCATTCCCAAACAAGAAGCTAGTAGAACTACTAGACAAGTATGCTCTGAGCGTGTAATATAAGAAAGTCCTCAGCATTGAATCTAGATTTGCACAGGCTATTGCAGATCATGCAAGGAACAACGCTAATATAGTTTATCCTACAAATTTGCATCAGGGCATTTTCACAGTTGCAGCCCTGGATAACCTGGAACAGGCATCCGACAACGCATATCTGGCACTTCCAAAATCGCAGGAAATTGGCAGAATTTTCTGGCGAACGTTGATAAAAAGAAGGAACTGTTCTCATTATTGTCAAAAAAGATAACAGAAGAACATTTCCCAGATAGCAAGAATGCCTACAACGCTGCAGGTGATCAAGTCCACCATGTTGGAAACAGTCCACCAATGGATCAATGCAACTATTAGGAAGCTGAAACGCGTGTCTTAGTACATCTCCTCCACGCCCTCCAATCTTCGTCACTTGGGATGGTGTATACTGGAGACACAGATGTTGTCGTAATCCTTCTGAGTAATTTCCATCACATCAAGGCTCTGAATCCGGCCGCAGAAATCTGGAACTCCTTCAAAGCGGGAAAGATAGCCAGATTGATCTCCCTGCACACTATCGCCACAAACCTGGGCACGACAACGTGCAAAGCCATGGCCCTTTTCCACGCATTCACTGGATCAGACAGTACTTCTTCCTTCAAGCTCAAAGGTAAGCGATCCTGCTGCACGTTAATGCACGAAGTGCCATCCCTTATGGAGCAATTTGCAACTATTGTCGACACTCCATTCCAAACATCGCCAAGGTTGAAGGAAGTGGCAACAAGTTGTATGTATGTAGGCTGTACTCAAATGAATCAAACAAGGAAATATGATGTTGACCTCGTCCGAATGAGGTTGTTCTCGCAGAAGACTAGGGACGTGGAGAGAATTCCACTAACTGGTGATGCTTTGATCAACATCTCAAAAGAAGTGTCTTCCAAGTGAGCATGTGGGCAACAGCCCACATGTCCATGATGCCTGTCAACAACCTAACTAACCATGGGTGGAAGGAAGAGGACGGCAAGCTGCTTCCCATTTGGACCACGCTGCCCCTCGCCAAAGATGTGTTCCACCTGGATGTGAAGTGCACTTGCCCAATTACCTGCTCTTGGTGAAAATGCATTGATAAAGTTAAAGCGCACACGTCAGTGCAAGTGCACATGCGAGAAGTAGCTGGACTAGAACAATCTTGAATACTAACATGTATATAGGGGTCTTGGTTAATTTGTTAGCCATTTTCTTATTGAATGTATTATTCAAGGAGTTTTTTCAAGCAATTGTGTAAGCATTTACTTGGAAGTACGACTCAATATAAGAGAAGATATGCTTCAATCATATTTATTTTATTTTTATTCAATTACTCATACATGCAAACTTAGGTATAGAGACCAAAATCACCATTCTAGGTTAAAATTGTACAAAAGTATGAGGCGTTGTAGGGGTGCGAAGATGTATGAGAGAAAAACTTCCTTCCAAAGCGAGAATATAAATAGCCCGTTAAATTACCAAGTCAGAACGGACTAAGCCGTGTCGTAACGGTAGAGTGCTTGCCTCGGGATACAAAGACCCAAGATCGATCCCATACAGTCCACAAATTTTTACGAAGAAAACGGAGAATGCTTCAAGGACTAACTAATCCAGAAGGACCAAGAAATCGACTCAAGAGAAAACTGCGCTCAAAGAAAACGGAATTCAAGGAAATACGACTTTCAAGGGCTAACTCGTCTCAACTCATCTCATCCCATCAAAATCGTCAAGAAGCATCAAGAAGTCATCACGTCATCAGAATTGGAAGGAATCATCACATCGACGTTAAAAGAAGATACATCAAGAAAAGATCAAGAATTAACCCAGCCAACTTAAAGAAGAAAGAATCTCAGCCTACAAGAATACAAGAGTCAGATAGATGGAAGATAAAGTTTCAAGGGGCAACTTCAGTCAAGTAATAAAAAATAATAAGTTATAAATATGCCCCCTCTCCCCATAGCGTAATTCGAAAAAAAGCTGGAAATTGGCAGCCATCTTGAATTTTGGCGGCCATTTTGATTTTTTTTTATCTGATTGCTTGACATTCGAACCAAAATTGTTCTATAGACCGTCTTTCAAATTGGTACTGAAAACGAAACTTTTGCATCAATTTGAAATGACTGAGTGCCTGGGCACCCCACTACTGGGGTTTTTAAAGAGAATGGGGGGAGAGATAATGGAGTGAAGAGGATGACCATTCTTAGATAGAGATTTGAGCATAAAGCCATACAGCGAAGACGCAAAAGAAGGAATATGGCAGGAGCATCCCAACCATCAGGAATTATATAGCTGGGAGGTAGCAGTGTGTAGGTGCGAACGAACAAACTCAAAACGTACTCCTGTGATAATAATCACTACATGATAAATGGGACAAGGATAATGACCAAAGTGAATAAAACAATACCTCCAACCCATAAAAATATCAGGAAAAGAAATTTCACATCCTAGACAGGGATAAATAAGACAATAACACTAAAGGATATCATACAGTATTGCTTTGTTTGCAAAGTCGACAATAAATGTCTTATTTAATATGAGATCCTCGAATCAAAATTCACCTTAGCAAATAGTAAAACTCAAATCAATACAAACCAAAACACATTAAATTCACACTACGGCAAACAACTTTATTAATATTATATTACAGATAAATTCGACACGCTTAAAATTCACTAAATCAAACTATAGGTCTTTGAAAAATAATAAATTCGTCGAACTAAGATAAGTGTCAGGAGTCTATGTCGCAATGCAATTTGGCGGCTAAGATGGCGTCCGAAGCTATTTCATAGAACGTAAACACGAGAGAAGAGAAGAGACCACTTTTGACGAGCGTCGGTTTCAGTCCTTTGAACCAGGCAAGAAGCCCTTCTTCAGAAGTCACCTTCCAGACGCAATCCCAAGCGTTGCTATAAACCGCCACCTACAAAGATGAGTAAGAAACCCGGTTCTTTATTTCCCGCAACAGAATTCAAGTCGATTTTGAGGTTAAGGCACTGTTGATCTGAGCTTTGAAATTTATTCTCCCTGTCACACTATTAGGGTCAGGAAGGGGGTTATTTTTAGGGATATTTCACCCAAATTTTATAATACTGGTACTTTTGATGTGACTTGCCCTCTTAAAATCGTCGTTTTCTGTGTGTACTTGCTTGTCAATGTTCAATTGACACTTATAGGTGATGAGTTTTAGTGTTCTTGAAGCCATTACTACTCAAGTGGATAAGATATCGGATTGCTAATGTATCGGGTTCGATTCCCAACATAAGCGACAAAATCTGAGCATTCGGCGAGAGCTTGCCACTAAATTGGCGGTGCACCGAGCGTGCCACGCGTGCAGGCAGTTCCATCTACAAGTAATCACATAGCCAATAACAACAGTGCGACTTTTCCTCCCTTCGCAAACCAAACCCGCCAAAGAGGATTGCACACACATACAGTGGGCCGCAAAAGTTTACAACGCAGTTAGAAATGCAAATTTACATACTTTTAGTTAACGCACGTTAATGAAATTTACAACTAATGTGGAACTTTATGTAATAAATACAATGTAACGATGAGAAAAGCAAGCAAGATGGTGCCCATGAAAAAGTTACAAGGAGAATAGGGAAAGTTAACAACGCCAAAAAAGGATACGAGGGCATAAAATACAAAAAGTGGTAAGGTTAAAATAAAGGCGATTAAGATTAAAAGGAGAGGCAATAAACAAATGACATGCCCCAGCATGGCCTAATTGAAATCGAAAAAGAAATTAGGGGGACCTATTGCCCCGCATCAGGAAAAAAAAAGAGAAGCGCATACTAACATTTACATTTCTAGTAAATTAAAAATGTATAATTAGAAACCATAAAAGAGAGAAAAAGCCAGATCGTATTAGAAATCGGAAGAGGAAATTTGTGCAAAAAGTGGGGCCCTCAGCTAAGAGGAAGCGCAGTCAATCGTTGCACGGGACACGTAAACTGGATGGGACGCATTCCAGACGGAGGGCAGACAGGGGCTGGCAGTGCACCAAACGATGGCGTACTGATATGGGGGATGAACAGAGGGACATACGAGGGGCGGTCAATAAGTTTTGCAATTCGGATATAAAGAAACGAGATATGAGGAAAATTGTTTTATTATATTTCAATATAACTACCCTCGACTTCAATGCACTTGCGCCACTTGTCCCTGAGGCTTCGAATTCTCGACAACCAGAAATCTCCCGACTGCTGTTCAATCCACTCCTGGATGGCGAGCTGGACATCTTCATCGTCCCCAAACCGGCGTCCACGCAGTGCAGCCTTGAGCTGGCGGAATAAAAAGTAGTCACAAGGGGCCATATCTGGACTGTAGGGGGGATGGTTGAGCTCGTCGAATCCGCACTCGCGCACGGCAGCTTGTGCAACTCTGGCCTTGTGGACTTTGACGACGTTGAAGTCGATCATGGAGCGTGAGGTTTCGCGAGGTTTCTCGGGACCAAACGGGCAGAGACCTTGGTCATGGCCAAATTGTCGTGAATCATGTTGATAACACTTCCATGTGATATTCCAAGTTCTCGCTCGATTTCTTCGACCTTCACCCGTCGATTTTCGAGGATCATCTTCTCCACACGGGCCACATTGTTCTCGTTGGTCACGTCTGATGGGCATCCTGGACGGGGGTCATCTTCAAGGGACTCACGACCATGGCGGAACTCCCTATTCCAGAGAGCAATGGTTGCATAGGAAGGGGTGGTTTCGGTGTACACTTCAACCATGCGTTCATGGATCGCTTTTGCATTTTTGCCTTCATGGTCAAATATTTTATCACTGCGCGGTGCTCAACCTTCTCCATTGTTGAAAACTTTGTGACTGACGATCTGCGATCAGTTACTCCTCCTTAAATAGACGAGGCAGGAGCGTGCGGCTGCAGGTCCTGACTTGTCATAACTTGTCCTAACACCCCCACAAACAGCCATCCCCCTTCCTCTGTTTTGTCCTACCGATTCGAAAAACTTATTGACCGCCCCTCCTAGGAGGGCGATGTGGGGCCCATCGCTACTCATTTAATACCAATGTGTAAGAAATGTGTGGCTGATTCGCAAGTGACAAAGGATCACCTCAGACTCCGACGAGCTTGAAAAATAGGTAGCCCAGGGTAAAACTGAAGGCTGAAAAGAATGCAACTTGTTATCGATGCAGCCGCCATCCCACCCATTCTGACTGCAAGAGTGACCGACTGCAGTCCCTAATAAGAGGATAAAAGTCACGAGAAAGAAAACTGAAACAAGTCGGTGTCCGGGTGGCCGCATTTCGAGCGGCATCATCGGCTAGCTTGTTACCCTGGACTCCGAAATGACGAGAAACCCAGCAAAACTCTATATCTGGACAAATTCTTGAGCAACCAGGAATGTATTTGAGACAAGTGGATGGTCAGATGTTAGAGAGTAAAGAGCGTATAAACGCTCCTCGAATCAATAAAAACCGTAAAGGCAGTAAAATGCAGAGTAGATAAAAGGCGTAAAGCTAATAAAACTGCATAAAGCTCGGCGGTAAAAATGGAAGATGTCCGCGGTAACGACTCGGTGACTATAGACCCCGGTGAGACCACCGCAGCCCCCACATCATCGTCCGTTTTAGACCCGTCTGTGAAGAAATGATATGATGAAGTGTGTGATGTTGCATATTCAATGAACATAGCACGTGCCACACGCGAGCCAACCTTAGATTTCTGCATATCAAATAAACCCATGCAAATATTTGACAAGGGCAACGTCCACCGGGGAACGGACAGGAACGAGAAGGAACAATAAAGAGCGAGGTCAGAGAGTATGTAGCGCCCAATTACAAGGTGGAGTAAAGCCAACCAGAAACCTCACAAATGAGCACCTCCGTTGGCACTATAATATCTGGAAATTGGGCACACAAATCGAACATTGAAATTATATACCATCCTGTAATAATTAATTAATGTAAGAAAAACAAATAATTGTGAATAATGTAAAATTACAATTAAATAATCTATGTATCAATTCATAGCAGAATATTTTGTAATAAGGCAAGTGAAATCGTTGTGACCCCAAGCGAACGTACAAACATACATACATTAGGAAACGGATGCAGCCGACGGTCTGGCCGCAGAGATAAACAGAGACGGTGGAAACAGCTGTGCACACATAGAACGAAATCTGATCTTACCCGCCAGAATTTAAATGAACCGTGAAATGACAAAATCAATCTTGCCTCAAATGTTGGTTGATAAAGCACGGCTTGGTTCCCAAATTCAGATACTATCTTGACACACCTTTTGACCAAATAAAGTCCACCCAGCAGTCTTAGTAGAGAACACACGCACATACCCTTTGATCCGATAAGCTCGGCCCCGCGCTAAGATTAGAGAAGCGAAGCCACGCCCCCTTAATTGGCGTTAGTATAAATAAGCGGGCGGAAACATACAACAGGATTAGTATCAATATTATTATCAATGGATTATTAGCATTGGCCTAGAGCCAGTCAGTAGTACCTCTTCTTCAATCCGGTGTCCATAGTCCCAACGGTCTGACCCAGGAGGAGACTTACAAGAAACACAGTATTAACACGGACAGTCAGCTATTCTATCCTTCCGAGTTCTTCTTTCTACCTAGCAACAACCAGGTTACCATTCGAAACCAGCCTACAAGCGGATTACCACAAAAAAATACTTTTGAGTCAGACCAAACTCGGCTGCAAAGGCCGCCTTACATTCTCTACCAAATAAATCGGATCATCAACCGTAACCCCTATAACTGGTGACCTACCATAAACTGGTCGCACACCTATAAGTATACCAGGCTATTTATCGCAATAGCGAGCAAAATAACACTTAATACACTGCCCTGGGGAATACCCTCCTGAACGGACATCAGAATAAATGTTACCAACCTTAACCCGAAAATTGCAAGTAGCTAAAAAAATGGATAAAAACTGGTAAAAGTCCCCTTAATCCCCATTCATACAACTGGCGGAGAACCTCAAAGCGCCAAGTGTTGCCATAGGCCTTCTCGATATAGAAGACAGTCATCGCGTGTCAGCTACGAGCAAAGGCCTCACGGAGAGTACCCTCCATACGGACAAGAAGATCCGTCGTACTCTGCTTCTTACGGAAGCCACACTGATATGGAGTTAAGAGGGGCATGGTATTCCAGAAACTACTGCAAGCGAACATTCACCATTTTCTCCAACAACTTACTAAGACAGATGGTGAGGGTATTGGCCTATTATGGGAAGGAGATAAACCGGTTCTACCCTGTTTCAGAAAAGGTAGAACTAACACCGTTCTCCACGCACTAGGAGAGAATCACTGGATCATTACCTAGTTAAAAATTTCTAGTAGGAGCGATTCTGTATGGGGGTGGAGATACCCGAGAAAGTCGTATAGGATAGTGTCTAGGCACTGGGACGTGGGAGCGTACCAAGACATCGATGAACGCATCTCGGCGGTATTGAAAAGACTCCTGTCCACTGGCCGATTAAACGCAGGGCTTTGCCTTCCAGTCCGAGCTTAATACTTCTAAATTCCGCAGAGTAGCGCTCAACGCTGCTAAAATCGGCAAAAAAGGAGTCCAATACATCTCAATGCCAGGGATGGAGTGACCAGCATACCAACCTCTGATTTTGTTAATCCTTTTCCACACCTGAGCTGAAGAGGTAGTGAAAGACAAGGAAGAGACATATGCCCTTCTAGAGTCAATGCGTGCCTGCCGTAATGTTTGCTGGCAAATGACTCTAAATGGTGTTCGGAGGAACTGCGCATGACTTTTTATATGCCGCTACCACACGAGTGCAATCAGCATTCCACCATGGGACTGATGTTCTACCCCGGCGGAACCGAGTAAGACAGTTCTACTGAAGAATACTGCCATCACTCACACCGGTGAGAGACCACGGTCAAAAAAATATAGTTGGCGGAGGGGCCCTCACGAACAGATGCCGTTGTGCCGGGCGTTATAGAAGGAACCTCAGAACGGCGAGGCAACCACAATTTAGAAAGACGGGGATAGTAGTGCGAGAGTAATGGTGGTTTCGACAAACCAGTCAGTGGGTCGTGATCCAGGAAAAGGGTATAGATAAGAGAGAGTTGGGGGCATTGTTGCACCCGAGGCGGGAAGGACCATCACTCGTGATGGAAGGTGTGTAACCCAGGTCTGAAGGAAGGTCGGAAGTCGCAGTTACGGAAGGTTTCAAAGGAACAAGGGTAGCCGGAAAGGCAGATTGGGTTATGGTCATGACCAAAGGGAAATGGTAAGGATAAAGGAGACTTGGAGACATCGTTACATTCGGGAAGTGGGGGTATATCACTGCGGAAGGGTACCCCCCCCCCCCTAGAGGAAAAATCGGAAGTTATAGTTACAGGTGTCGAAGGAACAGGCGTAGGGGGAAGAGAGGAAAGGACAAGATGTACCTCAACCTAGGAGGAAAATTGAGTTTCTAGAGAGGAAGATTGCCCGCTCTTCTTGAAGGTTAGCTTCCTAGAGTGAGGGAAAAGAGTCAGGAGAGTCCATAGGCTTGGGCCAGGAGTCGTCAGGCATGATTACGTCATAGCGGAGCGCTTCAGTGGATTCAATATAGGCATGAATGGCGTGCAGTCTCCGGAGATTAGAAGCACTCCGCCAGCACGGTGCCAATAAGCGGATCAGAGCGGGGATAGGGGGATATATTTTTTTCAATTTTAGGAGCCAATCTGGCAACTGCCTACTAGCGCAGAAGTCGCCGTACTCAAATCGCAGCCTACGACTAGGCTATATTAACAAAACAAATAACTACATAATTAACAAATAATAACGATAAAAATCTAAAGATAAAGAAAGAAAAAACTAAACAAGAAGGAAGCGTGCTCCGACGTCGGGGGTAGGCCCACCTCCCCCCGGTGCAGGAAGATGCGACCTACAAAAACAGACAAAAAAATCAAATAAAGTGGAGGAGGCCAGCCTCATCCAAAGAGGCATAAAGTCCACAAATCTGTGTGTACGAACACAACACGTCCCAAGTACAAGGGACAAGCGGTAGTGACCCAGCTCGTCCCGATACGGAGGACAGGTAACATGCGCGGAGATCGCCCATACGGGGACATTCAACAAGATTGTGCCGAACAGTCTAGGGGACAACGCAGTCTTACGAGTATGGCGTAGGGAAGCGTTCCATCAAATGGCGGTGGGTCCCACGAGTGTGTCCAATTCGGAACCGACAGAAAGCAACCTGAAGCCGTCGCGGTATGGGAAGGACCATTGGAACAGTGGCAGCAAAATGGCGCGCAACTTTAAGTTCTCCCCCTCGACCGTCTCTCTTCTTCTTTGCCAGGCAGCCCGGAGAGCTGGCCGTATTGCTATCAAGTAAACGGTGTGAGGAAGACTCTTTGGCGTCCTCATCGTCGCGCTCATTCCCAGCAATTACTACATGTACAGGAACCCAGCATAAGATAATCTCGACATCCGCCCGGCTCGCCAAAACCGTGGCGTCACGGATATCGCGAACCGGGGGATGCCGAAATTCCAATACCACGAGAGCACTTAGCGCGCTGTGCGAGTCGCTATAAATCACAATCAAGTCTCCGAACCGGGCACGTCACGTTATCTCCCGTACCGAGCGATGTATTGCAACCAGCTCGGACGTGAAGACACAGTACCGCTGACTTCAAACAGAGGGGATACGGCGTGGAAACCGACCCCCTCTTTGGACTTGGAGCCATCCGTGTACACCTGGCACGGTTCGAGCGTGACACCAAGTGTGCTCCCAAAAAGGCCGAACGCAATACTCCCGGCGCTATAGAAGCTTTGGGAACAGAGGTATGGATACAAATAATCTGAGGTGGTACCCTCGAAGGAGTTTCCTAGCCCTAAACCCAAAGGGCTTAGGGTATGACTGGCGTCTCTCAGCGGGAGAGGCACCCTCGAGATCAGCTGCGAATGCAGTGAGAGCTGTTGGCGCAGAGCGAGTAGCATTTCCACTGCATTGACAAGTGGACTCTCAATGGGTGAAGTGCGGAAGGAACCGGTCACCAGGCGAAGGCCCGTGTGGTGGATGAAATCCACCTTCCGCAATACACGCTCGGCTGGAGATGCATAAAATTGGCATCCGTAGTCCAGCTTCCAACGAACAAAGGATCGATAAAAAATTAAGGCAGTAACCCTATCAGCGCCCTAACGAAAGGAAGATTGTCCATGGCGCAGGTACAAGAGACCCTAAGGCTGCGAATATGAGCCTACCAGGTAAGGCGTCGGTCAAATACATGACCAAGGAAACGGTGCGAGTTCACCACTTCCAGGCGAACCCCATTTAGAAACAAATCTGGGTCAGGGTGGAGCCGCAGATGACGGCAGAAGTGCACTACCTTCTTGGCCAAGGAAAACTGAAGCCTGTGCGCTTTGGCATAGCGAGACACCGTTCAATGCCTGTTGGAGTCGGCGCTCCAGAGTTGGCATTTGGGCTGCGCCAAAAGAGACCGAAAGGTCGTCTACGTAGAGCTTAGCTAGACTATCTTCTGGCAGCACCGAGGTGATGCCAGTAATGCTCAGGGCGCAAAGAGTATGATCCTAAGGACACTTGCCTGAGGAACACTCTTCCTGTTCCATTGTGCTGGAAAGAGCTCCTCTCACACGTAGGTGGAATCGTCGATCTCGCAAAAATTCAAATATAAAGATTGGGAGGCGTCCCCTAGCCCCCATCTTCAGGGGTGTTGCCTCCTGTTAGTTTAACGCCTCGGTGGAGGCGCGCGACCGTTTTGCCTTACGAGAAACGGTCACGTTAGGGGAAGGAGGGAAAACCCTGGTTTTAGCCGGTGCTGGATGTGAACCCTTTGTGCCGCCAGCTTTACCAGAGGAGCGCCCGGGGTGAGTATGACCCGCAGAAGGGTTTTGAATGGGCGCGAAAACGACCATGTTCGTAGTCCTGAAGCAGAGGGTGTCTTTCTTAATATTGAGGCATAGGACGTCCCAGGCAGCACCGTGCACCAGGCCTAAGTCCTTAGCCTTGCGAAATGAGAGACGATCCTGGGCCTAAACGGCCAGGATTTCCTTCTGAAGGAGATACGCACCATATTCTTCGAAGAAGCGGGGTGCGGCTCTCCGCGGCCCACTTGGCCACACACGATTTGGACTTATCGTGTGCGGCCTTCGACAAACTTACAGACTTCGGGTAACCCCGACTTTGCGCGTCTGCATGAGCGATTAGTATGGCCGAAGAGGTGACAGTAGTAGCACCTCCGCGGCAGTGACACGAATGCCTTCAGGCGATATCGATACAAACCGACATGCATCGACTCGGGGAGCTTATCAGAGTCGAACGTAACGAAGAGTGTAGGGGTGGGTCTCGAGGCCCCGCCCTGTTTTATCATCACAAGTTCGATCTTGAGCGCCCCATGGTCGGCCAGCTCTAAAGTGATGTCATCTATGGAGTAATCCACAAGTTACCTCGCATAAACTACTCTTTTTACGAAGTTCATGGTAGAGTGCGGCGTTGCACTCCAGGCGTGCCATCTAGTGTCCGAAGGGCACTAATCATGGCCGCCTCGGAGGGATTCGCCGCATTTGCCAAAAGGCTCACTCGAGGAAACGGGTTACCTTCGGCTCTCTACCAATCACACTAGATCGAGATCTCCTCTGATGGATCATGTTGCCCTTAGCCAACATGCTGCAACTCAGTGGAGCGAATAACAAGGAAGCGTTTGAAGACAGCGGGCTCTAAAACACCAGGTAGCCTCTGAATGAGGGTCCCCGAAGTAATCGAGGCTCCGCTCTACGCAGTTCTGGTCTTCGTCCCCCCCCCGCCCCTGCCTCCTCGGGAAGGCAACATGGCCGGACGTACCGATCTTGGCTTGGTCGCTAACCGAAACGGCAGGAGACTCATCCGTCCCCATGACTCCCGCGGATTGAGAGGAGCTCGGAGTCTTTTCTTGTTCTTTTTTTTAAGAGAGGAGGGCGGAAAATGAACCCGCTTCTCTCCTTAGCCGGCAGGAGCCCCTAGACCAAATGGGCCGGCCTCGGCAAGATCCTTCTCTGAAATTGAGGTCTTGTCTATCATAGGAGCACCCGCCAAGGGAAAGGATCCCTCCTCTCCTTGTGAGGCCTCGGACCCGAGCCGTCTGAGGAGGAGGTTGCATTGGGGCGGACATGGGTTATGTGCTTGGCACTGAGCCCGGGTTAGACCCCATAGAAGATCCGAACGTCTGAGGCGGGGTCACCTCAGGGACCATGTCCATCTCAGGGGGCTCTCTATGTGCCCCCCCCCCCCACCCCCGGGACATCACAGATCCCATTCAAAGTTCCTTTTTTACCTAATGCCGGCGAACCGGCATCCGTTAAAGAAGAGAGGGGGCACGTACAGTGACCCCTTGTAGGCTGTTAGCACACGATGTTAGGGAGCAAGGAATCTCTTGCCCCCCTGTGGGGGTTGGCCCTATCGACGCGTTCAAACTTGGAGCGATATATCTTCAGCCGCCTGCATGGCAGTTTCTTATGAAAGCAAAGGAGGGAGGCACCCAAGGGCGCTCCAGAGAAGGGAGTCAGGGAAGTGTTCCCTACACCCATAGGCAAAGGAGAGGAGTAAGCCTCCTCTCCGGTAGAAGAAATTTGGAGGGTCCCCTGAGAAAGCACAGGGAAGGGATCTCCATTTTTGCAGGGGAGCTGCCCGTGGGCGGCTCCGACGATGGTCGAGGAGAAGGTAAAGAGGGAGTTGTTTTTTTTTATTTATCATTGGGGCATGGTGACCTCTTTTTTTTAGCACGAGATGCAAACGCTAATCACCCCAAGCAGTAGCCCGCTTTGGGAGGGGTGAACACGGGGCCGGCAAAGCCAATTGCCGCCATTTGAGGCCACTCCTCTCGCCTAGTGACCTGGCAGCCCATGGGTAGGGCGGCTCCACCTTAGGCACGGCGTAAAGTCGATAGACTGTGAAAAGGAGAAAGAAGGGGGATGTGAAGAAGGTTAGGGTGGGGGTTAAGCAGGTTGTTAAAAACCCACCTCCCAAAACTGGAACTCAAGGGTGAGTTCCAGTCCCCTCCCCCCAATCTGTGATGGTTCGATGAAAAAAAGGTGGTCGGTATCTACCTTGTAAAATTAGAGGCCGACCAGAGAAAGTTGTAGTAGAGATTGTATGCAAAGTGAGGAAGTAAGGTAAGAGGACAAGGTGTTAAAAAGAAGAGGCTAAGCTGGGGCCGGACGGGGGTCCTGACGAGGCGCCGAGTCTCATCAGCACGGCGGCCAAGAAGGCAAATCGCTACGCCCCTTACGGGGTGCTCACTTGACCAAACATATGAAAATTGAAGCAGGACCTCGGATTGGATATACAAGGTTTGACTGGTATCCGTAAGTAATCCGCCTTAATATGCGATGGGAGATCCCGACGATCAAATGTTAGGAAAATCGTTCCTGTGTTTACCCGAATCCCACCAACGGTTCGCTGTTGTCTATGGATGTCAACGATTCGCTGGCTAGCCAGCTTTGACTGAAGCATCTTAAAGTAATAGTCCATAAGTTCGTTAGAACGGAATACACCATTCACAGTGTCGAATGTTGGGTGAGATGAGACAGTAATCCGAGAGATAACAAGAATCTGGATGAATTAGACAAAACCATGATGGGGCAGGAGGTGACCTCCACTACCAAGATCTCCTTCGTTACAGGACTACAGGAGGCGCAGTTCTCCGCAACGTTCATCAAAATCATCAGTGACGTCAAAAATATTAAGTTGGGATAGAATAATATTGGATTTAGTTCGAAGGGCCAAAAAGCGGTGGTAGTCTGAATCAGTCTACGTCTGAGGAAAACGGATGCAACGCGAGAATCGGGGAAGAACTGGAACGAGATCCAGAAGTACGAGGAGCAGAAGTCAAAAACTTCTGCAAAGGAGCATTTTTGTTTGTTTTTCTCTATACAATATTATACTATTTAGGAGGGGGATGCAGGTTCGTGCAGTGCGAAACACGCCAACGCAATCGCGTCACTCGATGCGTCCCCCTCCGAAAGGACGGAGGGGCTCGTGTACTTCTCAGTCAGCATCGTCGTTTTAACAACGGGAGGATGCCTTCGGGATTTTCTCTTTAAGGGTGCAAAGAACATCGCGTTAGGCAGCTGCAGCCCAGGCACCCTCCACAGCCATGGAATAGCGCACCCTGGTGAGGGGCGGGAGGACCGAGACTGCAAAAGAACCAACTTAAACCTAAAATACACACCACTACACACACATTCGTACGGTCAAACACTAAAACAACCCACAGATATGCTAACTCATACACAATCAACCACAGTGAGAGGGACTAAAAAAAGAGGGAACAGGAGACCATGAATAACATAATAATAAGAACATAAATAAAGGTCGAGGAGAGAGGTATAATAAGTCTACTTCACAGTCGGCTACAATGAGAGGGCTGAACCCTCTCGCGACGAGCCTCTAAAAGCACCACGAGCGTGGAGGGGAAAAATTTGTTATCTAGCGTTAGCTCTCTGAACGTAAAACTAAGATGGGCATTTGAACAAGACAATGACCCCAAGCATACAAGAGAACAAACTAAGAATTGATGTTTTGGAATGGCCAAATCATTAATTTGAAGAAAATATATCTAGAGGAATGGAACAAAATCGGCCGAAGCACCTGTAGAAAGATCGTAGGAGACTACTTAAAGCGTTGCAAGCTGTAATGGACAACAAGGGTTATGCAATCAATTCCTAAACGATGTTTTTTATGAATGTGTTTTAAACTTTTGCGTTGTCGAATTTCACTATTGTTTTTATAGAGCATTTCCTGTTCACCATTTCGCTCTTCTGATCATTACATTTGTATTATTACATAAAGTTCATGTACAATGTAAATTTCCTTAACCTGCATAAATTAAAAGTAGGCAAATTTACATTTCTAACAGTTTGTTGTAAACTTTTGCGGGCCAGTAAATTTTTATATATATATATATATATATATATATATATATATATATATATATATATATATATATATATATATATATATATATATATATATATATATATATATATATATATATATATATATATATATATATATACATATATGACCTCAAATATAGAACAGCTGGTACCGCACTTGGGTCAGGAAGGGTTAACTGGTCACTGCTCAATGACCGCCCCATGGTGCCCTCAGACATGCCAGCAATTGTCATACTTATATTTATGTGAATTGCATTATGTGGTCAGGGATGATCTCGTCAAAAATCAATTAAAAGGGAAGGGTGACGAAATTAAACTTATTAGCTTTCCTTCATACACCACCCACTCAGACTATTGTGGCCCACCCTCGAGTGAGGTATTGTCTCGGCGTTGTGAGGTGGCACCATACAGATCAATGACAGTCTGAACATTCACAAATTGTGGAAACTTCCTCTTTTTTTACTCAGGAATAAAGAAACTGGTAGGATGAGGATGTAAAATTTAATGGCAAAGGGGGGTAAATCTAGATGAAGAAGGGTAGCTAAGGAGAAATAACTCTGAAAAGAGTTAACTATTAAAAACACTATAACTGTGTAAACAGTTAACAATTAAAAATACCCCAATGACAAGGGGAACTGTGAAAACAATTAACAATTAAAAATACTATACTGGCAAGAAAAACTGTGAAAACCATAAACGATAAAAAATAGTCAAATAGCAAGCACTGTGAAAACAGTTAACAATTAAAAATACCCCAATGGCAAGAATAACTGAAAAGAGTTAACAATTAAATATACCCCCAATGGAAAGAAAAACTGAAAACAGTTAAAGAATAAAAAATCCCCCAGTGGCAAGAAAAACTGCAAAAAGAGTTAACAATTAAAAAAACCCAAATGGCAAGATTTTTTTGATTTTTTTTTTAGAGCCCATCTGGCAACTGCCCACTTGGGCACAAGTCGCCGGAAACACGACAGCCTAGAACTAGGCCTTTAAAATAAAAATATGAAAACAACAATGATAAAATTTGGAAAAACTTAACAATTAGGAAGCAATATCCAGCAGCGGGGGTAGGTCCCCCTCACCCCGGTGCAGGAGCGTGCAACCTACAAAGAAAACAATAACAAACAAAAAAACAAAAAAATCGAACCTTCTTAAATAAAGGAGAGAAGCCCGGCCTCCCCCCAAAAGTCAACAAGTCCACAAGTCAATGTGCACGAACTCGTCCCGAGTAGAAGGGACAGGCGGTAGCGACCCCGCCCATCCCGGTACCGCGACAGGTATCGTGCGTGAAGATCACCCAGACTGGGACATTCGACAAGAATGTGCCGAACAGTCCGGGGGACGACGCAGTCGTCGCAATAGGGCGCTGGTGACCAAATGGCAAGAAAAACTATGAAAATCATAAACGATGAAAAATAGTCAAATAGCAAGCAAGCATTGTGAAAAGAGTTAACGATTAAAGATACCCCAATGGCAAGAAAAACTGAAAACAGTTAAAAATTAAAAATACCCAAATGGCAAGAAAAACTGAAAACAGTTAACAATTAAAAATACTCCAATGGCAAGAAAAACTGTTAAAAGTTAACGAATAAAAAATCCTCCAGTGGCAAGAAAAACTAAAAAGTTAATAATTAAAAATACCCCAATGGCAAGAAAACTGAAAATAATAAAGGATGAAAAATACTCAAATAGCAAGCAGTGTTAAATGAGTTAACGATTAAAAATACCCCAATAGCAAGAAAAACTGTGAAAACAGTTAACAATTAAAAATACCCTAATGGCAAGAAAAACTGCCAATATAATAAAGGATGAAAAATACTCAAATAGCAAGCAGTGTTAAAAGAGTTAACGATTAGAAATACCCCAATGACAAGAAAAACTGTGAAAACAGTTAACGATTAAAAATACCACATAGCCAGAAGAATTGTGAAAACAGTTAATGGTTAAAAATACTCCAATGGCAAGAAAAACTGAAATGTTAAAGATTAAAAATACTCCAATGGCAAGAAAAACTATGAAAATAATAAAGGATGAAAAATACTCAAATATCAAGCACTGTCAAAAGAGTAAACGATTAATAATACCACAATGGCAAGATAAACTGTGAAAACAATAAACGATCAAAAAGACCCCAATGGCAGGAATTGTGAAATATTTCTCAATTAAATATACCTCAATGGCAAGAATCGTCTAAACAATGATGAAAAATACCCCAATGGGAAGAAAAACTGTGGAAAGCCTTAACGATTAAAAAGACCCCAATAGCAAGAACTGTGAAGAGACTTAACGATTAAAAAGACCCCAATAGCAAGAACTGTGAAAACCGTTAATGATTAAAAATACCCCAATGGCAAGAAGAACTGTGAAAAGAGTTAACGACTAAAAAGACCAATAGCAACAAATGTGAAAAGAGTTGACAATTAAAAATACTCCAATGACAAGAACTGATTCTGAAAACAGTTACCTCATTATAACCTTCTTGAAACTACTCGTACAGGTAGTAGTAGTAGTAAGAAGAAGCATAAACCATCAACCACTTAGTGGGAAAATCTGCATAAAGGCGAGATTATCAAGCCCCCCCCTTGGATTATCATCAGTAATAATTCCTACACACCAAATTAAGAGAGAAAAAGAGCGGCTCTTTCTCACCTTTCCAAAATGGCGCCGAACGGATTCCGAGCCTGTAATTTGAATCCTCTTTTTGAGGACGTCCAGCGGGTAGACCACCATCTTGGCGCTCACTCCCGCGACCGCGCCGCACCCTGCGCTCACCGTCACCTTCGCGCCTAGCAAATTCCGCTCTGAAAAGGTAAGCACGAACTTTGCAACGCTTTGCCACCTCCTCACGACGGACATTTTAAAGGGTGAAGCTGAGAGGGGAGGGGGTGGGAGGGAGATTCTATACATGACTTGGAACGAGTGAGGGATGAAAGAAGGAAAGGGTATCGGTTGATGTAGAAATGCCCCCCACCCTCTTCTAAAATTTAAAGTAAAATAACAACGAGGGCATCTCCTGAGGAAAGTTTATACAGGGGAGGATCTGTAAAGAAAGTTGGTGAAGATGGGGGTTACAGATCCTCATGCAGGCATTGGGGCCAGGAGGGTGCGCTACACATGGCATCCCCTGGCTGAGGCATAAAAGGAAAAAAGATGGGCGAGGGTGAGAGCGAGGGAGGGAGCAGTAGGAGAAAACAAAAAAAATATCCCAGAACTCAGGGATGAATGGACGAAAGCTGGTGGACGACTAGCCTGCTTTTTCTTATATTTTTTGATAGGCCATCGGACGACTCCTCCCTACTGGCGCAAAAGTCGCCGTAATCAGATCCCAGCTTACTACTAGGCTAGATTATAAAAAAAAGAAGAAAGGCTAAGCACAGGCAAAAAAAAAAAACGTGGCAAAGAGGAAACGAGAAGGAAGCGCGCTCGGGCGTCGGGAGCAGGCTCGCCTACCCCCAGCGGGGGAAGATGCGACCAACAGCAAAGAGATTCAAATAAAATGGAGCTCTCAAAAGGTCAGCTAATCCGCAAGGCTGTGTACACGAAATTGTCCCGAGGAGAAGAGACAAACGGAAGCGACCCCGCTCGTCTCGATACGGGGACAGGTAATGTGCGCGAAGATCAGCCGGACTGGGACATTCTAGAAGAATGTGCCCAACAGTCCGGGGGTCAACGCAGCCGTCGCAATAAGGTGCGGGCGGGCGGTCCATCAAATGGCGATGCGATCGGCATGTATTCCCAATTCGAAGACGAAAGAAAGAACCTAAAACCATCGTGGCATTAGGGGTAGATCCAGGGGAAGAGTAGCAGTGCAATGGCATGCAACTTTAAGTTCCCCTCGGCTATCCCCCATCTTCTTTGCCAAGCAGCCAGGATGGCTGCCCTGATTCTTGCCATGTAGCCTGTGTAATGATGAGCCAAGCGCTGGTGGCACCCAACAGAAGATAATAGGGATATTTACCCCGATGGGGGCGACCGTGACTCACGGATAAAGCGAACCAGGGATGGGGGGCGAGATTCCAATGCCCCGAGAACACTCAAGGAGCTTTGTAAGTCGCTATAGATCACAATTCGGTATCCGAAGCGGGGACGACGCGTTATCTCTAGTACCGAGCGGTGTTTTGCAACCTGTTCGGTCGTGGAAACAGACGCAGCACTTGTTAGAGCCACTCTGACTTCAAACAGAGGGATTACGGGGTGGAAACCGACCCCCTCCGGGGACTTGAAGCTATCCGGATAGTATACACTGGCATGGATCCAGCGTCACACGAATTGTATTCCAATAAGGCCGAAGGCAATACTCCCGGCGTTGTAGAAGCTTTGGGAGCAGAAGCGTGGCGACAAATAGTCAAATGTGCTACCCTCCAGCTGGACAAAACCCGAGGCACCACCGGCCCTAAAGCTACACCTTGCTCTCGACATCAGCTGCGGATGCAGTGAGAGCCGTTGGCGACCGAGGGAGGCGCCGGCTCGCGCGTACAGGCAGACAATGCATTGTACCCGCCCTATAGCAAGTAGCATCTTCCCAGTATCGGAACTAGGCTCTCAATGTGAAGGTGCGGAAGGTACCGGTTGCCAGGTGGAGACTGGCCAGGAAGAGCGGCGGGCGTGTACTAAACATACCGGAACCTAGACCAAGCTCGACGAAATTCACCCACAGTGAAATCGTTCGGAAGGCACTTAGAGCTCACGTAAGCATAACGCTTCAGTTTCATATCCGTCTCACACTCGAATGACCACACGGAAACGGTCGGCGTGCGAAAGGGCCAGACGCTCTAGGAATATTATGTAGGCCCACGCCGATGGGGCTATGGATAAGAACTCAACGGGCTCATCCACCGACCTAAACTCCTCGATTGGGACAATGAAATCAGTCATTTTCTGAAATGGAGACCACCGCGCCCGCGCCAAGCACAACGAGGGGGGGGGGGGGGTATGGATAGCTATATCAGGCGGCAGAGGTCTTAAAAAATTATATTTGAATGAGAAAGTGATCACTACTATGGAGGTCATCGACTACATCCCCGCCAAAATAAGGCTATGCAGCGGAGAGCAAAGGGATAGATAAAGGCAGGTAAATGAAGAGGTTCTCGGGCATAAACACATCCACATTTGCACCTGACCCCTAGGATGGATCAAGTAGTCTCCCGAGTTGGGCTGTCTACCGTTCAAATCTTCGAGCAAAAGAAAGAGGCTCGGCCACCGTGCTACACGCGGCGGAAGGCCCTCCCTGTCCAAGTGGGTGAAATGTACGCGGAAATAACAGGATACCTTCTATCCAGATGCAGCTACACAGCTACTGACTGAAAGGGGATATCTAAAGCAAAGAGAAGAATGGAGCCATTATGACGGGTGTAAATAGCGCATCCTCCATCCCGTGGTGGTGGGGTCGCAAAACTCTTATACCCTGGGAGGTGGGCAGGGGGCAAGCGCCTAGCATGGTCTGCTGCAAAAAGATAGCTAAGTTTTTTTTTCTGGTTTTTGCTTACTTGGGTATCAGTCACCGTAGTGACTTCAGCCTACGACTAGGCTATATTAAAAAAACAACAACAAATAAGTAAATAACAAATGAGGATAAAAAGATCAGAGTAAAAACAAAAACAAGAAGGAAGCGTGCTCCAGCATCGGGGATAAGTCCCCCCCCCCCGCCAGGCGCAGGAGCATGCGACCCACAACAAACAGTCAAATAAAGTGGAGGCCAGCTTCCTCCAAAATGTTGTATCGTCCGCAAGTCAGTGTACACGAACCAGTTCCGAGTGCAAAGGAGAAGCGGTAGCGACCCCGGTGGGCCCGGTACCGGGAAAGGTAACGTGCACGAAGATGACCCAGACAAGAATGTGCCGAACAATCTGGGGGACAACGCCGTCATCGCAGTAAAGCGCATACGAGCGCTCCATCAAATAGCGGTGCGTCCAGCGAGTGTGTCCAATTCGGAGACGACAGAAAGCAACCTGAAGCCGTAGCGGTATTTGGGGGTAGGTCCATAGGAAAACTCGCGGCGCAATAGCACGTAACTTTAAGTTCCCCTCGACCATCTCCCATCTACTTTGCCAAGCTGCCAGGAGGACAGCCCGTATTCCTTCCATGTAGTCGGTGTGAGGAAGAACGAAACGTTGTTCTGGTCGCCGAGAACTCGCGGACTCTTTGGCGCGGTCATTCCCCGCAATTGCACCATGTCTAGGAACCCAGCACAAGATAATCTCGACATCCGCCCAGCTGGCGAAAACCGTGGAGTCACGGATATCGTGAACCAGAGGATGCAGAGATTCCAATGCTCCGAGAGCATTCAGGGCGCTTTGTGACTCCCTATAAATCACAGTCCAGTGTCCGAACCGGGTACGTCGCGTTATCTCCCGTACGGAGCGGTGTATTGCAATCAGGTCGACCGTGAAGACAGATGCAGCGTCTGGCAGAACCCCGCTTACTTCAAACAGAGGGCATAACGCGTGAAAACCTACCCCCTCTTGGAACTCGAAGTCATCCGTATACACTGGCACGGTTCCAGCGTCACACGAAGTGTGCTCCAAAAAGGCCAACGCAATACTCTCGGAGTGGTAGAAGTTTTGGGAGCAGAGGCGTGGTGACCTGGGCAGAACCAGTGGCGCCACCGGCACAATAGCTATACTTAGCTCTCGAAGGAATTTCCTATCCCTAAACCAAAAGGGCTTAGCGTATGACTAGCGTCTCTCGGCGGCATAGGCACCGTCAACATTAGCTGCGGATGAAGAGCTGTTGGCGACGAAGTGAGAGGCCGGGCTCGCTCGTACAGACGAATAATGCACTGTGCAGGGTGCAGAGCGAGTGGCATATCCCAGCATCGACAAATACGATCTGAATGGGGAAAGTGCGAAAGGCACCGGTGGCCAGGCGAAGGCCGGTGTGGTGCATCGAGTCCACCTTTCGCAATAAACGCTCGGCTGCGGATAATCGAGCTTCGAACGAACAAAGAATCGATAAAAAAGAATATCCATGGCGCGGGTACAACAGACCCTAAGGCTGTGAATATGAGCCTCCCAAGTGAGGCGTCGGTCAAATACAAGACCAAGGAAACGGTGCGATTCAACCACTTCCAGGCGTACCCCATTAAGAAACGAGTCTGGGTCAGGATGGAGCCGTGGATGGCGGCAGAAGTGCACCACCTTAGTCTTAGCCAAGAAAAACCGAAACTTGTGCGCTCCGGCATAGCGAGAGACGCGGTTCAATGCCTGTTGAAGTCGACGTTCCAGAGTTGGCATCTGGGCTGCGCCAAAAGAGATCGAAAGGTCGTCCACGTAGAGCGTAGGGAGAACATCTCCTGGCAGCACCGAGGTGATGCCGTTGATGCTCAGGGCAAAGAGTGTGACAATGAGGCCACTTCCCTGCAAGACACGCTCTTCCTACTCCATTAGGCCAGAGAGGGCTCCCCCAGCCCGTATGCGGAATCGACGATCTCGCCCGCATCGTATGGAGAGTTTCGATGATACCGTATCGCCATGCGGTATCATAGGCCTTCTCCAGATCGAAAAACACCGTGGCGTAGTGCTGTCTACGAAGGAAGGTCTCGCATACGGCATTTTCCAGTCGGAGCAGAGCATCCGACGTGGAGTGGAACTTGCGGAAGCCGAACTGTGCCGAAGACAGATGGCCTCCACTGTCCAGGAAAAAGGCTAATCTAACATTTACCAATTTCTCCATGAACTTTCGCACGCAAGAGGTTAGAGAGAGAGGACGGAATCCTGCCGGAGTAGAGTGATCTCTCCCCGGTTTGCGAAGGGGGAGCACAGTAGCGATTCGCCAGGAATCTGGATGGAGACCCTACGCCCAGATCTTGTTAAACAAATCTAACAGAAAGACAATGCCGCGCTCACCCAGGTGTCGAAGCATGGCGTACGGGACATCGTCCGGACCATGGGCGGTGTCCGCGCACAAAGCAAGAGCGGAACGAGACTCACTCAGAGTAAACCTGTCGGTGAAGGGTTCTCCGCCTCTTGAGGTAAAGTCCAGCCGGCGGCCTTCCGCGACATCACGACGTGCATTGAATGATGGCGGAGCTGCATCACGGCTAGAGAATGCGGAGAAAGCGGTCGCGAAGGATTCCGCCATGGACGCGGGGTTCAAGATTGCGGTCCCATTCTCCTAGAGAACGGGAGGGGGGGTCCTGTAAGATCTTGCCCCGAATCCTTTTGACTCGCTTTCACACCTCTGCTAGAGGGGTCTTCCTGTTAAGTGAAGACACGTATGCCCGCCAAGAAGAGCGTCAGGCGTGCTTCGAAATATACCTGAACCTAGCCCTAGCCCGATGAAATTCAGCGACAGTGAAATCGTTCGGGCGGCGCATATAGCGCATGTAGGCATAGCGATTCTGCTTGAGGGCCGTCTCACACTTAGCTGACCACCACGCGAGTGGTCGGCGTGCAAAACGAGCAGACCTTCTAGGAATAGTACACCCGCGGCGATGAGGTTGCCGGAGAAGAACTCAACGGCCTCATCTACCGACCTAAAGTCCTCGATTGAGATAGAGAATTCAGTCATTTCCTGAAATGGAGACCACTGCGCCCGCGCCAAGCACCACCGGGGCGGGCTCTCGGGCGGCAGTGGCCCAGAAAATGATATTTGAATGAGAAAGTGATCACTACCATGGAGGTCATCGACCACCCGACAATCAAAATCAGGCTGTGCATCCGGAGAGCACAAAGATAGATAGATGCAAGAAAATGAGGCCGTTCTCGGGCAGTGATGCGTAAACTCATATACATTTAGGACACCCATCTCAAGCTCGTCGATCAGGTCGGCAAGAACTTGACCCCGGAGATTAATCGAGTAGTTTCCCCAGAGGGGGGCGTCTACCGTTTTAGATCGAGCAAGAGAAAGTGCCTCGGCAACCGTGCCAGGACGCGGCGTAAGTGCCGCGCGTCAAAGTCGGCTGACGGTGGAATGTACGCGGAAATAACAGTATACCTCCTAGCAAGGGGCAGCTGCACAGCTACTGCCTGAAAGGAGGTATCTAAAGCGAAGAGAAGAACGGAGACATCATGCCGGGTCTAAATTGCACATTCTCCCTCCCGGCCCACATCCCGTGGTGGTGGGGTCGTAAAATCCTTATACCCTGGGAGGGTGGGGAGGGGGCATGCGCCCAGCATGGTCTCCTGCAAAAAGATAGCTAACGGGGAACGGGACGAGACGACCCTCCGCAGCTCCTCCCAGTTGGCCCGGAGTCCGCGGCAATTCCATTGAAGGAATATGCCCTCTAGGCCTAGCTCGGAGGAGACGCGGGAGCCCTCTTCGAAGAGAAGACCCTCACGGGAATGGCCGTACGCTTTCCAGGCAGAACTCCGGTCGCTGTCGCCTTCGAGGACTTATTGGGGGAGGTTGGGCTCGCCATGCGAGTCTTTTCCTCCCTCCGCCTCGAAACCTTAGGCGGGCGTGGTGGCTTCGGAGCGGGGGGCCTCTTTTCGAGGATCCACCGTCTCCGAGCCACCCAGCACACCACTGGGGGTGGGCGAAGGTGCCGAAGCTCCTTTGTTCTTGTCCTCCTTTCGGGGTCAGCTTTGCGAACCCCGGAAGATGGCCTGGCGACTAACTTCAGGGGTGCTGCCTCCTGTGAGTCTAACGACTCGGTGGAGGCTCGTGGCCGTTTCGACTTACGGAAAAAGGTCACGCTGGGGGAAGGGTGGGGCTTGTTTTAGCCAGGACTGGGTGTGGACCATTTGTGCCGCCAGCTTAACCAGGAAAGCACCCAGTGTGGGCAAAACCCGCAGAAGGGTTCCGAATGGGTGCGGAAACGACCCTACTCGTAGGCCTGGAGGGGCCAGGAGCAGAGGGTGTCTTTTTCAACATTGAGGCATAGGACGTCCCGGGTAGCGCAGGGCGCGCCAGGACCAAGTCCTTAGCCTCGCGAAATGAGAGACGATCCTGAGCCTGAATAGCCAGGATTTCATTCTGAAGGAGATACGCTCCACATGGCTTCAAGAAGCGGGATGCGGCTCTCCGCATATTGACACACTTGGCCACACACGATTTAGACTTATCGTGTGTGGCCTTGGAGTAACTTACACAGGTTTCAGGTAACCCAAACTTCACACATTCGACCTTAACCACCCCGTGGTCAGCCAACTCTACTAATGTATTCTAAGGAGTGGTGCAAGAGTTACTTAGCATAAACCACTCCTCTCCATGAATTCCATGGTAGAGTACGGAGTCACACTCACCGGAGTGCCATTTAGTGTCCAAAGGGCAATAATCATGACCGCCTAGGAACAGGCAATCAAGCTAGCTAATGCTCTCCTGTAATGGATGATGTTACCCTAGTTCAGCATGCATCTGTCAATGGAGCGAATAATTAGAAAGCATTTGAATCCATAAGGGTAAAAAAAGGCCAGGTAGTTTCTGAATGAGGGGCTCCGATGTATTCGAGGCTCGGCTCAGCACAGTTGCGACTTTAGTCTTGGTCTTAGCCTCACCGCCCGAGCCGATCTTGACTTGGTGGCTTGCCAAAGCAGCAGCGGACGCATCTTTCCTCAAAGCCCAATGGAGAGGGAGAATAAACTTTATTGATCTTTGACTTTTTGTCCTTTCTATTTACCACAAGAGGGCGGGAAATTAACCCACTTTTCTCCACCCACGGAAGGCGCGCCCAGGCTGGATGACCGGCCAAAGCAAAATCCTTTTCCGAGATGAAAAGGGGCTTGGCTGTTAAAGACGCAGGAGTCGTGGGAGAAGGTGACTCCTCTCCTTATGAGTCCTTGGGGGTCCACGCTACCTGAGAAGCTTACACAGGGAAGGACTCAAGAGGCTTAGCCTCAAGCACGGCTTCGCCCCAATGGAAAATCATCTCCTGGGCGGGGCACCTCCAGGACCATGTCCAGCTCAGGGGGCAGGGCATCCATGTTGCCCCCACCCCCTGACACACACAGCCCACACCAAAGGTATCACGGATCTCAAATGAGCAATCTTTAGTCTTGTCTTCAGTCTTTTTATCCAGAAAGACGACCTCCATCGGGAAAAAGCGGGTGGCAGGCACGCCGACGGCCACTGCAAACTTAGAAGTGGTCGAAGTGGTGTCTCGTGTTACCTTGTCCTCCCTGACATTAGGAAGGGCGAGAATGCTCTTGGAGGCGGCTTTCCTTGCATTAACGGTTGCCCACTATTTCCTAGTGTCGGCATGATTAGATAAAAAAGGAACAAAATACATGGAAAGTAGATACTATGACCTCCCAATTTAGGATCAGAAATTCCAGAATGTGATAATTTACATATACTCGCTCATGGGTTCAAGCTAAGATGGGCCTTGAAAACAGGGCCACGCCATTAAGGCAAAATTGTCTTTGAGCTTTGACCATAAAGAATGGTGCCAATGTAGCCAAATTATATGTGTACCTGAAGGTGAAGAGAGCTGATGGCCCAACACATCCCATGCCTAATACTTGCCTTAGTCGGCGAGCTTTCGACCTTCGCGCAGGTATTGTGGGTGGGTGGTGAGAGGAGAGCCTCTCCACCAAGATTGAGTGGGGAATTGAGGGGGGGAGGCGTAGTCGTCCATGGCCACCAAGTAGTAGATTCAGTACCCCTGCCCGCGATAGCCCTACTTGCGACTCCAACAAAGAATCGGCAGAGTGCTCTTGCACTCTCCTTCCCACAAAAACTTACCGATGGTGTGGTAGGCAGGTCGGATCGGCAGATACGGTTTAATGAAAGGCCTCGGAGAGGTCGGGGTCACCACGCCCTACATCCATGTGGTACAAAATCTTTCCCCATTGTCCGAGATGAGAGCAGCCGTAAACAGCGATCCATAGGCAGTGTAAGAGGGGGCCAAATAAAGTGACAGTCGTAATGGATAGGGTTTGTAAAGGGACCGGATGAACGCACCCCTTTCCCCAGGGCTGGAACAAAATGCAAGTACACTCAATGACCCAGACCTTCGTTGCGGGCACTAGGGACGGGGTCGAGGGCAGCTCCTCCATGTACAATGCGTAGCGAACTACACAGGCTACCCCCTTGCAGTTGAGATGAAGAGTACACACACAGAAAGTAGATGTTAGCAGGAGATGCGCGGAGAGCAGGATGGGGTGCAGTCCCATCAGCATGGCGGCCAGGAAAATGCATCGCCCGTCCCCTTACGAGGAAGATCTTGCTCAGGGGCAGGCTTAGGCCCGGGGGTGTCACCCACCGAGTCGAAGTTCACACACAGGGAAGATCCTACTATCTGGGGTGGGAGAACCGGGTCCTTGTCTATCTCGGGAGGGGACTCCATCTGTCCAGCACCTCAAAGTTTCAAGGCTCCTGCATGGGGACACAGCGGGTATATAGCCTACTGAGAGTGAACGTGTGGTTCAGGCCAGCATGCTGACGTCCAGAGAGAAACGGGTACACCGGCCCCCAACAAGGCGACAAATCTAGGGACTATTCGATGCTGGGGCAGGGCCAAGGGGTCTATACCACTCCTTCCACATGTATGGGGGTTCGCCTGGTACATCTGGTCTCATCAGGGTGCGACTCTAAAGGACGCTTGTTTCACAATTGTTTCATCTCCATTTGGCGAACCCCTGAGAAAGAAAAGGATGGGGGGGCACCTCTTAAAAAGGGGTTAGGAGGAACTTCCAAAACCATAAACATAGGAGAGGGGGAAGCCCCCTTCTCTGCTAAGAGAAAATTAGAGGGGGCCTGAGAAAGCAAAGTGGGGCCCACCTCCTTTACAAAGGAGCTGCCCAATGGCCGCTCCTTAAGAGATAAAGGGAAAACTGGTTTACCAATAGGATATGCTAAGAGGGTAGAGCTTCCACCAGTTAGAGGCGTGTTGTCATAGGCATCGCCTACCCCAATACCAAGGTTGGGCAAGGTTTCACCAATAATGATAAAGTCCCAAATATTTGAAATTACCAACCTTAGAAAATTCTGAAATTTGTGACCAATGAAAAAATAGAAATGGGTGGAATATATCCTGCATCCAGCGGCTCCCACCTATCGTGCCCCATGTTTCCTGACTTTTCATTTTAATTATTTAGTGCTCACGCCTGCTCAGCGAAAAACCGACCAAAAGTTACCCAGTGGATGGGCGATTTCCAGTGGGTTGCAGATCCTAATTGAGCAGCCAGAGAGGATCCCTTAAAAGATCGTACTAATCATTGACAACCAGGATCTGAAAATCCGCCACGAGACATCCGGAGACAGGACACTAGAATTTTAGTTGGCTTGGCAGCCAACAAGGTAGTAACACCAACCCACCATAAGTAGCACAACCTTATGCACCCAAGAACGGCATCAGGAAAGTGGTTAGCCCATTAATGGTAGGGAAGGGGTTATTGGGGCAAAGCTGATCTCATTAATGGCACTCCCAATGCCCAAGACTGTCAACTCCTGGTCTCTCGGAACCTGCAGGTGTTGTTTATGGAGATTCTAAAGCCTCTCGTCTGACACAGCATGAGGTAGCTGTGAAGGCCCTTAAACCTAGATAAGAGGAAATAAGGATAATCTTAGAAAAAAGTAGGGGCATAGAAGACAAGGAAAAACACACCAGCTTCTACAGGCAATGTCAAATAGTTCAATTCAACTTAATGAGCAAGTCAGGCATTCACTATTGGCGCTCATGCAGGGACTCAGTATAACAGTCAGCCCAGTGAGGGGCTACCTTTCAATAAGATATTGTGTATGCGTGTATTACCTTTAACGCCAATTTCATTGGCTAAGTTGGACATATAGTAGTATATTCGGAACTGTATGGCTGCAAAAGGAACAGTCATGAGTAGAGTGGGGACCAACCCCTTCCACAACCCAAACACGTTCTCCTGGACCAAGATCTTTCTCCACACATCCAATGTTCCTGCATACTGAAAGAGAAATATGAAACATGGCAGTTATTGTTATGGTTGGTAGATACTGTTATGGCTGACAGTGGCTAATGAAAAATAAAACTGCTCCACAACCCCCTTCAGTAGGTTCCAGTAACACCCTCCAAATGTGAGGTTGTCATCATAAGATTATTATCCATGCTTTTCCCCAAATTCTATCTCCTATCTTATGGCATTGGCATATGCCAATGATTAGTGGTTAAGCAGAGGGTATAGTATACTACTTCCATACATTGATCCTCTTTTCCATCAGTTGGCATTCAGCAATACTTTTATCGAGGCAGAATGCTTCTTTTCAATTATTCGTCTACCATTCGGTATCAACTTGTTCAAACAAATTAACAAAACTATCAAGCACTATCACACCACTTTCTAGATTCATTCCCTCATTTATATCGCTTTCTTCCTGATTTATCATGTGCATTTTTTTAATTAAAAGGGGCTTCATTTACTAAAGGCCATCAAAGGGCAAAGTCGCTGAAATTAAATTTGCCAATATTAAAACCAACAAAAGACAGCAATCTCATCTTCTTTGCCATGTAGTTCGCGGGGCTGACCTATTTCCTGACATGTAGAACGAAATGCCGGCAAAGTGAATGGTAAGGAGGACAGTTCCCTGCAGTATACTCTTTTCCTGCCCTATAGGAGTAGAGAGTGCTCCCCTCACCTGTATTTGAAATTGACGATCTCATCGAAATTTTAAAAAATTGGGTGGCCCATCAAGTTCCATTGTGTGAACGGGCTCCATGATATCATATCGAAATGTGGTATGGTAGGCTTTCTCCAGGTCATAAAAACACCATGGTGTAGTATGTCAATGAAGGAAGGCCTTGCAGATAGCCTTTTCCAGCCAGAGCAGGACATTGTAGCGGGCCGAAAGTAACACTAAACCTGCGTTCCAACATTATCCTAGGATTTATGGACCTTGAGAACCCCGAGGAAGAATTGATACGATTTGATATACAGTGCTTTACTTTACAAAAAAAATACAGTTATAATTAGTTTATATTTACAAACAAAATAAATAAACACCGGTGTGCATTCAAAATAAATATTCTATACAAATTGCAATTTTCCCAACCGAAAACAAAAATAAAATATGACAGGCGCAGAGAACAAATTTCAACAACCCAAACAAGGTCCACACAACAAATCAATCAAAACAACACCCGAACAAGAAGGGGCACGAACTATCACTTGAAGGCTGGAAGGGGTGGGGTGAGTATAGTCATAGTTGTCCAATAAGAAGGGGGACGGGCTCATCAGCCAATGAAGGTAGGCAGTGCAGGTAACACCCTCCGTTTCAGGGCTGGGCTGGGCTGGGCGGAGCACTCGCCTCGAGGATCCCTCTCACAGTCCGCTGAAGCTTCACTCTTGAAGACACAGGGTGTGATACTAAAAAGAGCCAGAGAAATTTTGGGGATAGCGTTTCCAAAGAAAAATCTGGTGATGGACTTTGCTATCCCTCGTTGTTAAAATTAATGTTGAGCCTATTAGTATTTTATTAACAAAAACAATCTTACCTAGGGTAATATCCCAATGCGCTGGGCAAATAAATTTAACAACACTAAATATTTACTCTTATATTTATGTTTAGAAAATTATATCTCTGAAACGAGAGTACAATCAGTTATTATTTTGTATTCATAATAAAAAGACGGAAGGCAAATTATACCCACACACTCACACAGGGGTAGGGAAAGATATATGTAAAGAGGGAGGGGGGAGAATGGCCCTACAGACACACACACACACACACCGCTCCCACACACCCCTCCTTCCTTAAGCCATCCGATCACAGTCACACGCAATACCTTTTCATTCACTCTTCACGGTACCACTTGTGCTCAATTGCACCCTTCTTCACCCATTAACACTCTTCTACTGGTCCCTGGCTACGCGTAGCAATCGGTCGGGGTTGTTCATCAGTTGTCTTGTCAGTCTCGGTCTCCTCGTCACTATCAATCATGTCATCCACCATAATCTTTGCTTTCATTACTAACTCGCTCATCTCTTGACAGAACTCTTTCATACCTTTTCGTTCAGAACCTTCACTCTTCATACCTCCATTCATCATCTCCTCACTCACAGCCCTCATCAAACTCAAAGCACACTCTTGCGAAACAGCCAGGTCACTCACATCCCATGTATTCTCAACAGGCATATCAGAACCCCTTCGACTGGTTCCCACCAGAAATCTGAAAAATCAGCCACTTAATCATTACCATTTGTAAAACCCGAAAAATCAGCCACACTAGGTTCATTCTGCCCAAACACACTATCATTCATACTGTTCCCAAAACCAGAAAAATCAGACACGCATTTTTTTTTTTTTAAGAGCTCATCTGGCAACTGCCTACTTGGGCATTAGTCGCCGTATTAAAACTGGCCTAGTTCTAGGCTACTTTAAAATAAAATTAAAGATAAAAAACAACACCCCAAAAAGGGGGAAAGGAAGCAAGCTGGTGCGTCGGGGAGAGGTCCCCCCGGCACAGGAGCGTGCAACTAAAGGAAAAAAAAAACAAACCTTGCTTAAATAATAGGGAGAAGGCCGGCCTCTCCCAAGAAGTCAAGAAGTCAATGTGCACGAATCTGTCTTGAGTACAAGGGACAGGCGGTAGCGACCCCGCCCATCCCGGTACCGGGACAGGTATCGTGAGTGAAGATCACCCAGACTGGGACATTTGACAAGAATGTGCCGAACAGTCTGGGGGACGACGCTCAGGCACAGGCAGCTCACTCACTCGTCTACTTATACCAGCCAAATCACTCACCTGTTTACGCAAAAACTCAATCTCTCTTTCAAGATCCCCCATACCAGAAAGACTCTGCTCAGACTTACTTTCATTTGTACTTGCATTCTTCCTTACACTCTTTTTTGTACGCTTTCTACTCGAGACTAAGACTAGCTCTTTCCCAGACAGATACATACTATCACACTCAATCTCATCATCATGCACTTTACCTTTCTCTCTGCACAATTCATACACCGGATGGCTCACCAGGTAGTCAGGAGGTTCTCTCCATATCCTTAACTGACTCTGATGAGGCCACAATCTCTCAGTCATACCGTCATTCAAACTTTCCAAAACATACATCACTCCATTTTCCCAAACTCTCACAACTCTATAAGGTCCATCAAACTTCTCACTCATCTTTGACACATTCAACCTACCCTTCACTTCTTTCACCTTCAATACTTTCGTACCTAATTCAAATGAATGGAACTTTTCATGTGCCTCACGCCATACACTCTGCTCACTTTCCCTCAAACGAAACCTATCTTTCACTCGCCTTTCAAAATTCATCACAAACTGACATGGGAACATTCCAGTTACACTATGCACAGTCGAATTATACGCCCACAACACTCTTCCCAACCATACATCCCAGTCATTCACTGCCGTACTCATCATTCTCAACATCTCACACAAGGTTCTTATCGTACGTTCAGCCAATCCATTTGAAGACGGTACATACAGAGTTGTTCTCACATGCTCCACTCCATTCTCTCTCAACATTTGCTCAAACACTTCTACAAATTCAGGCCCATTATCACTCAGACATCTTCTAGGCTTCCATACTTACATAGGAAAAAACAACTGCTCAACCACACACGCAACAGTCACACTCCTTTTATCTCTCACAGGCGTTGCATACACAAACTTACTTTTATGATCAACCATAACAACCATACCAACATTCCCAGCACTCGTACGTGGCAAAGACACACAATATATCACTACCAATTCAAATGGTTCTTTCGCATCAACTTTCAACATCGGTGGTTTCACTTGCACCTTTCACTTCTGACACCTTTCACACGTAGTCGCAACATCATTCACAACAGTTCTCAGAAACGGATGGAACACACGCTCCTTCATACACTCCCACAGCTTAAACTTACCCATATGCCCATAATTATCATGCACAACCTTCACCAGACCAATCATACCAACCAAGGACATCACAGGTACATACATATCATCACCACCCTTCACATGCCTCACAAAATATACAACATCCATACAAACAACAAAATCCTTAGCATACCTTTAAAATCACTTAAACACTCAGGCCATTCATTTAAATCAACACGCGTCATTACACACCTCTTCAACTCAGTAACAAAAGGACACATCTCTTGCATCTCTAGAATATCATCATCACTTAAAATCTCATTTTCATCATCCATGACCAACTCAATCATACCACAAAATTTGACAACATTCTTTTCACACTCATTCAACTTCATCACCTCACATTCACCTTTCATAATATAATCCTTATCAGCATCCAGAGACAAATCATTCAATCTCATAAAGTCTACACCAAGCAAGAAACAACACGGCATTTGCTCATCTTTCAGAATCACAAAGTCATGCTTCACATTCACACCATTACTCAAATTCACTTTCAGACTAACCTGTTCCCATGCCACTATCATGCCATTCCCTAATCCACTTATCCGTAACTTCAAAGGTTTATGCTCGCAACATCTAAACTCATCATACTTACTCAGAATCCTCTCATTCACTAAAGACACTTGCGCTCCAGTATCAATCAAACCACAGAACAACCTTTCACCAACTTTCACTCTCGCTTCCATCATATCAGGTCCACCATGTTCGCAATACACAGAAGGAACAAGCACACCAACATCAACACTGATATCCACACTGTCCTCAACTCCCATATCATCACTCACTACACACTCATCTTCATCCAGACAATCATTCTTCTCTCTCATGTATGAACACTTTTCAATCACCCAATAGTAGTGCACACCGCTCAAACATTGCAGATGTACCACATTAGGATTCAAACCCTTCATCTTTTCATCTTTGTACACAATCGGCCTCTCACCACCAAAGTGCACACATAAACAATCACTCCATACAAACGACTTGCTACAATCAGCACTTCCTGAAACGGCAGGACCCCTTGCATACACATCGCTCTCAATTCTTTCATGAAGTTCCACACCCTTGCCATACCAATGCTTTCAGGCTTCCTACATACTTCACTCATTACCTCCTTCCTTAAGTCATCCACACTATCTGGCACTCTCTCATCTACTCCATCACTCTTCAAATCTTGCAAAACATTCCATACTCTCAAACAAGGAATCACCCCCACCCTTACTCTCCTTTCCATTCATAATCCCTTTCGGCAAATACTCAGGATCACTAACTCCACACACATTTTCATCATTCATACCAGGATACCTTGACATCAAATCAGCCACTCCATTCCGTTCACCAGGAAAATACTCAATCACATAATCAAAGTTACTCAAATCTTCCAAAGTCCTGGCAATCCTACTATCAGCCCACTTCATACGCTGCAGATACACAATAGGTTGAGGATCTGTTTTGATCACAAACCTCACACCATACAAAAACGGACGCAACACTTTCAAACAATACCTTATCGCAGCCAACTCTCGCTCCACAGTTGAATACTTTCATTCTGCCGCATTCATAGCCTTGGATACATACCCAATTATTCGCCTGATATTCTCTCCATTCAAACACTGCTCTTGCATCAGAAAACCTTCCATACAATACCCACTCACACTATAATCTGGGTAGGCCAATTCAACATCTTAAGCCGCTGCCTTTTTCAGTTTCTCATACGCCTCATTTATCTTATTATTCCACCTGACAACTGTACTACCTTTCTTGCCCATCCACTCAGTCAGAGGCTTACTCACACCAGAACAATCACGTATAAACTTTCGCTGGAACTCAATCAAACCCAAAAACGACTTCAGTTGCTTCACAGTCACCCGTTTAGGAAACATTAGCACCTTCTCAACATACTTCGGTGACTTTCGCAACCCATTCTTACTCACCATATGCCCAAGGAATTCCACTTCTTTCGCAAACCATTCACACTTCGGCACTTTCACCTTCACACCAACACTCTCCAACATTCTCAACACATCATTCACCAATCTCATATGCTCCTCAAAAGTCTCAGTCATAATCAAAATATCATCTATAAACGCAATCACATTCTTACTCGCAAACTTACTCAACACAACATTCATTGCCCGCTGGAAGGCTCTGGTAGCATTAGCCAACCCAAAACTGAGGTTCCAGAACTGATAATGCCTCTTTGTGGAAGAAAAGGCAGTTACCGGCTGGCTCTCCTCAGCAATGGGCATCTGGTAATAGCCCCGTACCAGATCCAGCTTCATTATCCACTCCATCCCATGCATACTATACACACACTCAGATACCACACACATCGGAAACCTTTCTTTCACAGTCCTTTCCTTCACCTTTCAATAATCCACACACAGACGCAATCTTCCATGTGGCTTACGTACAGGCACAATTGGACTATTCCATGCACTCTCACTTTCTTCAATCACCCCCAATTGCTCTAATTCCAAACACTGCTCCTCAATCTCATCAGCAACCGGACGTGGAAAATGCCTCGGCCGCTGATAGATTGGGAAGTCCTCCTTCAGGACAATCTTGAATTCCGGGAGCTTTGCAACCCCGAAATCCACATCACCCTTACTGAGGGCTCCCTTTCCTTCAAATATCATTCGATACACATCCTCCCTTTCATACTCAGTCAAACATACATCCAATTCCACCATGCTCTTCACTTTATTATACGTCCATTCACACGACTTTTCACCTGCAACATTTACCCTGTCATCTGTGCTATCATCCATACCTACCTCATTGACAGTGGAGAGGTGACCTAGTACATCTCCGGCTTGGATCCCTCTCACCTGTCCTTTCACCCTGGGGTCGCCTGCACACATACAAATGGATCATTCATTCTCATCAAGCAATCAAACACACAAGCAACACGCCTTACCTTATAACACGCATCCTTTCCATCCAATATCACAGTGTTCTCACCCTCATTCAATTAACATCCTTACTCCAACTCACTCTAACAGACACCATTTCACCCTTCAAAAGCCTTACATTCTCCATAGCAGTCATCTCAATACCAGTAAACACAGTCCTCAAAACACTACCATCTTTCCCTACATATAACTTATACACCCCATTTTTACCAATCTTTCTCTCAATCTGATCACTCGCAGGATGCACAACCATACGATTCATTTTCATAAAATCATACCCCAAAATCACACCATACTCACTACTCACCTTATCAAACACAGAGAATTCACATTCATTCATCAACATACCATGCATTCGAACAGCTGACCTTATCATTCCAATCACAGGCACTCTCCTATTACCAATACCTACCAAACTACCCTTACACTCAGACAGGAGGGCATTCTCACTCACCTTATACAGTGCATTGAGGCGGAGAAAAAGGACCAAAGGATGCTAGGCTATATTAAGCGCCAGTTTGGTTATCGGAACCAGGAGATTGTACTGTGCCTGTACAAATCACTTGTCCGACAGCACCTGGAGTATGCCGTACAATTTTGGAGTCCTTCATTGCGAAAGGACATCGCGAGATTGGAACACATACAAGCCAGGGCAACCAAACTAATTCCCTCTATCCGACATAAAAGTTATGAGGATAGACTAAGGGAGTTAGATCTGTTCTCGCTGGAAACCCGTAGACTGCGTGGTCAGCTCATCGAAGTCTTCAAAATACTTCGAGGGTTCGACAATGTTGACTACCGGGATATTTTCACACTGAGTGGGAACAGATGTCGCAATCACGGCTTCCAACTTGAACTGAAGCGTTACAACCGCAATCTGTGAGGAAACTTTTTTCACCTACAGTATCTGCGGTAAGTGGAACGCACTTCCAGTGGAAGTTGTCAACAGTGAATCTGTTGACCAGTTCAAGTCAAGACTAGACAAAGTCTTGAAATGGCCATTTAGGGACGCAAAACAATTGAGCAGCCATGTGCCCGCTCGATTGCTAGTCCTAGGGTACTTACTTTCCTTGTTACTCCTTGTTACATTGTCATAAACATCTTTATACACCAAGCTCGCCTTGCATCCAGAATCTATTAAAGCCAAACACTCAATTCCATTCAATTCCACCTTCGACTCAGACACTCATACTTCCTACCAGACAGACTTACCAACACGTCACTCGCACTCATGCACCCAGAGGATACTTCACCAGGTACCCTCTTACAATTCAGTTTCCCACTTCAGACTTTCCATTCACACCTTGCACTCTCAGTCTAATCCAACACTTTTCACTTGAATGTCCTTCCAGCGCACAATAGCTACATACATTCCTCTGGTCATGACACATCCTTGTATAATGACCAGCCTTTCCACAATTACCACATGCATACTTCATACTTTCCCCAGCAGTTGTTCCACCATTCAACCTCAGACAATCTTTCTTCAAATGGCCTCTTTCTTTACACTTGAAGCATTCTTTCACACTTTCCTGGCAATCCTTTATCATATGCCCCTTCTTACCACACCCAAAACATGCACCAGACGTCCACCTACATTCTGCCAACATATGACCCTTCCTTCCACACCTACAACATTCCACAATCTTTCTCACACCATTCGGTCTCTCATTTGCTGGAACATACTCAGCTTCTCTCTCATATACCCATTCCCATGCTTGACATTCATCTGTCCCCTTCCATTCGACCACCCTCCATTTACCCACCCATTCTGCAGGCCCAGGAAGCTTGACATCACTCCAGCTGGTGCAGCCTTCAGGGCATCCCTGTAGCTGACAAACTGCTGGGGTGGAGGAAAGTTCCTGGGCTTCTTACCCCCAATATTCACACTGTACCATCCATCCTCTTCTAGATCGCTTTCATCATAAAATCGTCCATCTTCCAACAGCTCCAACAAATCCTCCCACATCAACCGTTCACCTGTCAGTCTCACTCTCTCCTTTCTCTTTCCACTCAGCGATTCACTCACCTTTTGTGGGATCGTGTCCTAAAACTTCCTCATCAGTGGTTTACATTCATTTACATCATCATCATCACCATACCTCGTTCTTGCCATACTCTCAAGCCTATGTGCATACATATTCACCCTTTCATTTTTATCCATACACGCCTTCTTAAATTCATTCACACTCTCTTTCATTCGTTTCACCTGTCCAATCATCCGCTTCTTCACTACATCGTACTTTGGCTCTCCCACACTCGTTATCACTCGAAGGAACTCCAACACTTTCCCATCCAAACAATCTCCCAGAACACTCAGCCAGTGACCCTTGTTCTGAGGGTACTTGAGCTTGCAGTACCGCTCAAAATCCCCAAAGAACTCATCCATACTCTTTCCCCCATGCAATCTAAACTTATCAATCCTAGGCACTGTCCTGCTGGGGGGGGGTAGTAGTCGTAGTTGTCCCATAAGAAGGGGGACGGGCTCGTCAGCCAATGAAGGTAGGCAGTGCAGGTAACGCCCTCCGTTTCAGGGCTGGGCTGGGCGGAGCACTCGCCTCGAGGATCCCTCTCACAGTCCGCTGAAGCTTCACTCTTGAAGACATAGGGTGCAATACTAAAAATTTTTGGTATAGCGTTTCCAAAGAAAAATCTGGTGATGGACTTTGCTATCCTTCGGTGTTAAAGTTAATGTTGAGCCTAGTAGTATTTTATTAACAAAAACAATCTTACCTAGGTTAATATCGCAATGCGCTGGGCAAATAAATTAAACAACACTAAATATTTACTCTTATATTTATGTTTAGAAAATTATATCTCTGAAACGAGAGTACAATCAGTTATTATTTTGTATACATAATAAAAAATCGGAAGGCAAATTATACCCACACACTCACACAGGGGTAGGGAAAGATATATGTAACGGGGGGTGGGAGAATGGCCCTACAGACACACACCGCTCCCCCACAACATCCGACGAGTATAAGTTACAAAAAAAGCACTGTGCAGGTTACAGGTGGCCTCCGCTCACAGAAAAGAAAGGTAACCTAAAGTTACTCAATTTATCCATCACATTGCGGAAACCAGCCGGGTTAGAGTGGTCTCTTCCTGGTTTCCGAAAAGGCACAGTAGTCATTTGTCAGGAATATGAGAGGATACCCTCTATCCAGATCCTGTTGAACAGAACTAGCAGAAAGGCCATGCCTCACTCACCAAAGTGTCAAAGAATGGCATACAAGCTATCGTCCAAAGCGACACTCCCTCAGCATAAAAAAGTCGTTGAAGGGTTCCCACCTCAGGAGGTAAAGTCCAGTCGATGGGTCTTCAATGAGTGAGCTTACGATGTGTTTTAAATGCTGGATAAGCAGTATCCTAGGTAGAGAATGCAGAGAAAGAGTCACGAAGGACTCTGTTACAGACTTAGCATCAGAACCTCCTGGAAGACAGGAGAGCGGTATTGCGAGAACTTGCCACAAATCCTTTTAACACACTTCAACACCCCTGTAGGAGCGGTCTTCCTATTAAGTGAAATAATGTATGTCGTATCCAAGAGCAAGATATTTAGATGTAAAAAGTCATCTTTAACATCAAGGTCATCGACCACCTCCCACCCCAAATCAGACTGTGTGTGTGAAAATTATGTGGTTCTCAGACAATCATAGGTGAATTCATCCTCATTTAGGACATCAATCTCCAGCTCTTTGTTCACATGGACATGAACCTTGGGATTGATTGAGTAGTCTTCCTAGATGGGGTTCTTACCCTCCAGATCCCTAGAGGAGAAAGAGCCTCAGCAACCAAGCAGGACACAGCGGATATCCGCACCATTCAAGTTAGCTGACGGTGGAATATATGCTGAAATAACAGTATACCTCCTATCCAGATGTAGCTGTGCTGCGACTGCTGGAAAGGAGGTCTCATCACATGAAGGTGGGGTTGCATAACCTTTACCCGAGGGTAAATAACTAAAAAAAAGCGTGGTGAAGAGATGAGCCTCCACAGTTCCTTCCAGTTAGTCCGGAGTCTACACCAATTCCATCAAAGGTAAATCTCATCCATCCCTAGCTTGAAGGAGATGCGGAGGCTCTCTTTGATTTAAAGACCTTCATAAGCTTCAACGAGACAGAGCTCCAGGGGCTATTGGTCACAGAATGCTATGTTGCCTTTGAGGGCTTACTACAGGTAGCTTGGCTCAAAACCTTTGGTGGGGCTTGGGAGGTGGAGATACATAGTCCTTTGTAGGGCTCCGACTTTCCAGGAGACCATGTCCAGACTATGACAGGGGCAAGGGAACAGAAGCTCCCTTGTTAGAGCGAATAATCAGGAAGCGTTTGAAGCTAGCGGGCTCAAAAACGCCAGGTAATCCGTTCTACGCACTAGCACATTTGGTCTTAGTCAGGGGCTCCGCACCCAGGGGGGGAGAGGGCCTGGATGTGATGATCTTGGTTTGGTCACTTACCGAAGTGGCAGCAGACCCATCCGTCCCCGCAGCCCCCATGGATGGAGAGGAACCCTGAGTCTTTTTAGTCTCTTTCTTGTTTTTGTTTTTTTAGGAGAGGATGGCGGGAAATGAACCTGCTTCTCCCCTGCGCCGGCAGGAGTCCCTAGGCCGGATGGACTGGCCTCAGCAAGATCCTTCTCCGAGATGGAGAAGGTCCTGGCGGTCGAAGGGGCACCAGCCAGAAGAAGAGATCCCTCCCCTCCTTGTACTGCCTTGGAGACCCGAGCCATTTGAGGACCTTGCATAGGGGCGGACTCGAGTTCAGTGCTTGGCGCCGAGCCTAGATTCACCTCCATGGAAGGCCCTACCATCTGAGGCTGGGTTACCTCAAGGACAGTGTCTATCTCAGGGAGGGGGCTCCATTTGCCACCACCCCACCCCCAGAACATCACAGGTCCCATTGGCAGCAGTTTCACTAGTCGAATTTGGGAAAGCACAGGCCTTGACCCTGCTAGGTTTAAGATTTGAGCCAGCAGGTCTTTTGAGGTAAGCGACCGATGGGCCCCATCTTGCCTCTCCCCCCTAAGGGTGTTTGCCCTACCGAGCCACTTCAATGGGAAGCGGTCGGTTATGGGCTACCTGCTGGCTTTCTTGGCAGTCCTCTTGGAAAGTAAAGGGGGGACTGCCGCAGGAAAGAGGGAGTCACCCGAAGGCACTTCCAGACAAGGGGGTGAGGAGGAGTCCCCTACACCCATAGGCGAAGGAGAGGAATAAGCCTCCTATCCGGTTAAAGAGATTTGGAGGGTCCCCTGCAAGAGCAAAGGGGGAAAGGCACCATTTTTTCAGTGGAGCTGCCCAAAGGAGTTTTACATCATCGGGACCCTATTCTTTCTGCAGGAAGCAAATGCTAATCACCCCTTGCAGTGGCCCGCTCTGCAAAGGGTGCATACAGTGCTGGCAGAGAGAGGTGCCACCCGTCTGGTGACCTGGCAGCCACTCAGCATGGCGGCTCCCGCTTGGGCACGGCATAAAAATTGATAGTGTGAAGTGAGAAGGAAAGGGGATATGAGGAAGCTATGGGTGGGGATGAAGCAGCTTGTTAAAAACCCACCATCCCAAACCGGAGCTCAGGGGTTAGGGAAGATTGTCCCCTCCTCCCTTAGCCCCGATCCTGGATAGTTGGCTGAGAGGAAGGTCAGCATCTACCCTGTGAAAATAGAGGCCAACCAGAGAAAGTTATGGGAGAGGTTGTAGGGGAAGTGAGAAAGTAGGGGAGAAATACAGGCTGTATGAAAGGAGAAGAGGCTAAGCTGGGGCCAGAGTAGAGTTCCTCAGTATGTTCGATATAGCCTTGACTGGCATCCAGAGTCTCTGGGGTGGCATCCAGGGAATGGGCACGCTCTGCCAGCATGAAGGCAATAAGAGAGACTAAGGGGATATACTAGGGTCCAGACTTGAGTCTGGGTATAAGATGAAGGTGATACAGCAGAGGGTGGTGGTGCAGCATCCCAGGATGATTGCGCAACAGATGAAGTAGTATACAGGATATGTGAGCAAGCAGGATGCGAGCCACTGCTATGTGTAGGACATCAGAAAATCTGTTGCCAGGAGGATGAATTTCTCCAGAAATAGTCAATGGGCCTCCTGCATATCCATCTTAGCAGAATCATGGGGCATGTCATGTGGAGGGTGGTTATGAGTCTTGCATGTTGCACCAACTCTAGCAAATTAATTTCATATCTAAAATGTGCAGCCCCTGCCTGTATAGAGTACTCTAAATGTTGCCTACCACATGAGTGCTATTCACATAAATTGAGGGAAGAATGTACACATCTTCACATGCTCTACTGCAATACTTTGTACCCCTTTGCTTAAGGATCTAATATATTATCGGGGGCATTGGCCTTTTAGTATTTAACTCTTTTAATCATCTCCCTAGACAAAATCCTACTTTTATGATTCCAAGTTACTCACCTACAACTATTAAATATCTTCATGTTGAGAGTGTAAAACATGCATACCATTTTCACTACAACTCCCCAACTCTCACTCTTTCTATACCCTCCAGCTTTACCAAAAGTCTACCCTACATCCTGTATTCTCTCATTACCGCCCCATCCTTAATATTCCTAATTTCAAAACCTAAAATTAATTTTTAAGGCTCATCTATACCTTTTTTATCAGCTTTCTTATCACATGATTCATATACAATTATCACACATCTTTACTTATGCAAAATTAAACTCAACGCACTCTCATCCCCAATCACAACTATTCTTCACTCAACAAAAGAGCAATACCGTTTTTTTACTCTCCCTCTATCACCTACTCCTCAATGTACACCATTCAACAGAAACTTTACTTTTCATGGCTCCTGCATTGCTAGCAGGTTGAATTTTTGCACACAACAACTTCTTTACACTTATGCTAGTTAGATATACTACACATTTGGCTACTTGAATACAGCTCAAGAATACTAAATCCCATAACTTTCTCCAAGGTTAATTAATGCATTTTTTATGATTATGCACAAGTATGTCCCCAATCAAACATTTTCTCACCTATTGCATGAGGTGTGGTCACACATAGTTACCTTTTACAAAACACACCTGTCACCATGGTGACAGCATTCTCACTCTTTCACTAGAGGGAGAGAAAAAAATGCAAAGTAAAAGGGGATACTGGTAAATTAACTAGGTTGATAACCACAAACATGATATCTACACTTGGATTACCCTGACCTGAAGAGAGATAAAGGTCTAATCTGAAATAGGCCCTTTGGTATAGGCATATAGGAAAGAATAAACATGAATTTGCCTAAATCCCTACATATTTTTCAGGATATAATAATGATGCAATTACTGTGAAGTGTGGTTGTGATGAAGATGCACAGAAATATATGAAGAGTGAAAAAAAAGACAAAGATGAATTGAAAATAAATTTTGTTAAACACAAATATGTTTATTGTGACCAAAGAAGTGATTGGGCATTTTTTTAGGAGCCCTTCTATCAAATGCCTGCTAGGGCAAAAGTCGCTGTAATCACACTAAAACCTAAAACTAGGCTAGATTAACAAAAAAATATGCAAAAAACAAATAACAAAGATAAAAAACAAAAGCAAAACATCAAGAAAAAAAACAAGTGTAAAAGCAAGAAAGAAACATGTTCCAGCATTGGGGGGAAGAGTCACCTCCCGCTAAGTAGGTCTGGGCAAGTGAGGTACAGAAGTTAAGGAAGTGAAAATGAGTAGAAGGGTACATAGTTCAAGGAGACTCATTGTGGTGATAGGGATTATGAGGGGCATGGCTCACCTGAACTTACCATACTTCACAATGAAGGGTGGTTCCTTTCAAAGCTTCCAGAAACAAGGAGCATATACAAGTTGAGTCACCTATCCCTCATCTGAGGACAAATCCTCCCCCCTTGCCTGTAAAATCAAATTTGCATAAAGATCAGAATGACAATTGCTTGTAAGCGTGAACTCACACAGAGTACCAATCATGAAGGGAGGGAATCCAAATTGTATCAGGGGTGTGTAAATATAAGTACCCTATTAGCAGACATGGGAATGGAGGAAAGAGTGGATGTTGTGCTAGGAAGATAGAAAATGAAATGAGAGTGTGGTTGCAATTGGCTATGTAGACTTTATGACTCCCAAATACCCAATGAAAAAGAGAATTTCCTTCATTTTCCATTAAATTATGAATAAAAAGCCTGAGAGCTGACTATCATCATAGATTAACTTTAAATCTTACACATCTCACCTCTGGATAACTTTGTGCAACAATTCGCGTTCTTGCTACATCAAACGGCAATGAAATTATTGTCCCCATCATGCCGGATAACCCACCACAGAGGGTCAACAAAGTACCACTATCTTTATATCCAATGTCCTTTGCCAGTTCTCTCAAAAATGTATAGGTTGTGAACTGAAAGTAAGAATATTTGGAATTAGCCAGAGGCCACTGATTCAGTTTAACCCCACCAATCCCCCTTCCCAAATTTCAAAAGATATATTTAAAAAAAAAAACAACAAAGAATGCTGTATATAAAAGGTGAAAAGATTAAATCTAAGTTGATCTTTGTCAAGCAAGGATAGGAAGCCATCAATCACTGCTACCATAATAGAGAGGAAGCATGATATTTAGTTAAAAATGTTAAATTTGGCTAAGAGCAAAACTGTGTTAGAGCGTATACTTAGTTAAAAAACTATAAATAAACCTAAGCACAAAGCTCTCTGTTACAGCTCATAGATTAAAAATGATAAATCAAGATAAGCACAAAACTGCATTACAAATTATAATTATTTAAAAATGATAAATCAATGCTCACCAAAAATTTTGTATTACAATTCATACTTAGTTAAGAGATAAATCAAGCTAAGAACAAAACTTTGTGTTGCAGCATGTATTTAAAGTACATTCTTGCCCAAACTATTTTGTGACACTTCCAAAACAGTACATTAAAAATAAAATAAAAAGGTTATTGGGGAAAGGATTAATTATATGGGGCAATCAATAATTGTGTATTAACATGCGTTGATAGTATTAAGAAAAAAAAGTGAGATATATTTAGAAAAGGAGTACATAATGCATAGAATAAGCTATTAAAAATTTAGGTCAGAGCCAGAAACTTTGATTCTACCAATCCAAAGCAACTAAATACTCATGGATTATTATGTAAGAGAGGCTCTCATGGCAGTTGTATTCTTATTCACACACAGCAAGGGAAAGAAATTGTATTCAAAACTACTTTAAGACCAATGATGATAAAAAAAATACACTAGAGCCATCAATAATGTTTTTTAACGTAAAAACCAACAAGGTCCTAGGAGGACCTGCAATTGTGGGCCTTAGGTTCGGCATCTGACACCTCTTTTTGAAGATATCAATAATAATATTTTTTATTAATATGATGGTAATGATTGAGAAAAATTAAAAAAAAATAAAGTGTTCAATATTATTATCTGGGGTGAGTTCACCAAGATGAATCCTTATGAGATATACACAATTTTAAAAGCATACTAGGGGATATTTCCTTATCCTATGGCATTAATGCATACCTACATAGATATAAATATATATCAAGATAATAATGGGATTTTCTATTGGAAAGCTTCTTAAAGGTATATGTAGTTTCGGAGAATAATTTTCCTGAATCTTTCAGTATTTGGTGAAAATGGCTTTGATAGAATACATCAAAATGGACATCATCCAAACAAATTACACCATTATACAAACCTGTCCAACAGCATATGTAATGGTGAGAAATTGAGCTGACACATGCCCTTTCCATAAAGCATTTACCCCTTCCTGTCTGGCTATAGTCTTTAAAGCTTGAAACAGACCATAATACAGACCACCTTGATTCTTCATGGTGGATTCAACTTGAAGCTAAAAAGTGAATCTGAGTTTTAATATGCACAAGAAAATTTTGGTTTGCAAAGAGAAATTTTTAAATCAAAGCAAAAACCAATGATTGCATCTACCATAGAAAGTTTGTAAAAAGACATTCCCCATCTGGAACACCGAGCAATCATGACAGAAAGGTTCAGGGAAGCACTTTGTCCAATGACTGTCTGCAAGGGTATCGCCACAAAAAATTACTGGGGGAGGGGGGAGGCAATGAGAAAAGTCAGGATGCAAAGGTTCAGATTTTACAGGAAACTGTAGTGATAAATAAAAGGCCAAAAAAAAAGTGGAATATCAAGAAAAGAGGTCCAAAAAATTTTATCCTTGAGAAAAAAATAATAATGATTTAAAGAGGTATAAATAGTAGTGAAGTAGCTAATCAAGGAAACTGGTGTACTAGAGCAGGGTTTCCCAACCTGGCACCACAGGAAAATTTTAAGCTTTAGAGGGGCCACAGATCCATGAAGGAGGCCACAGGACTCAACCTATTGAAACCTGAATTATAGTTAGGGCAGTACCTAATTTTAATTTAAGCAGTTGAATTACATTTTAAAAACATTAATACATATATTTTCCCTTTTTTTAAATATTTTATTAGTATAATAGGATTTACATATTTTGCATCTTACAAGAATATTCTGCGGCGCACTCCATTGTACGCTTGATCGTTATGCGCCTAACACCGTTGTTGGTTTGATGAAAATACTTCAGGTGGAACTTTAAATCCTTACAGTCTGTTTTTATCAAGTGGTTTGGCATTCTAGTATGTAAGTAACTTTTATTTGTTTACCCTAATACTGCGAAGTTATAGTAATTTTACTAGTTTTTAAAATTATAATAGATTGCCACAAGCACAATAATATAAGACTTTTATAAGTAAATATATATATATATATTTTTTTATTTAAGGGGCTATCTGGCGACTGCCGACTTAGGCATAAGTCGCCGTAAGCAAACAGCCTAGTTCTAGGCTACTTTAAAAAAAATGAACAGGAAACAACAATAAAAAGAAATAACAATAACAAAGCAATAGCAAAAACAACAACAACAATTAAACCTGGTTAAATGAAAGGGAGAAGGCCGGCCTCCCCCAAAAAGTCAATAAATCCACCAGTCGATGTGCACGCACTCATCCCGAGTACAAGGGACAGGCGGTAGCGACCCCGCCCATCCCGGTACCGGGACAGGTGTCGTGCGAGAAGATCACCCAGACTGGGACATTCGACAAGAATGTGCCGAACAGTCTGGGGGACGACGCAGTCGTTACAATACGGCGCAGGCGAGCGCTCCATCAAATAGCGATGCGTCACACGAGTGTGCCCGATTCGGAGACGACAGAAAGCAACCTGAAGCCGCCGCGGCATTGGGGGATAGGTCCATGGGAACAGTCGCGGCGCAGTGGCATGCAACTTTAAGTTCCCTTCGACCGTCTCACATCTTCTTTGCCAAGCAGTCCGAAGAGCTGCCCGTATTCCTGCCATGTAGTCAGTGTGAGGAAGAGCGAAACGGTGGTCCGGTCGCAGAGTCCTTGCGGACTCTTTGGCGCCCTCATTCCCCGCAATTCCTACATGTCCAGGAACCCAGCAGAAGATAATCTCGACATATGCGCGGCTCGCCAAAACCGTGGCGTCACGGATTTCGCGAACCAGGGAATGCGGAGATTCCAATGCCCCGAGAGCACTCAGGGCGCTTTGTGAGTCGCTATAGATCACAATCCGGTCTCCGAACCGGGCACGTCGCGTAATCTCCCGTACCGAGTGGTGTATTGTCACCAACTCGGCCGTGAAGACAGATGCAGCGCCTGGTAGAGCCACGCTGACTTCAAACAGAGGGGATACGGCGTTGAAGCCGACCCCCTCTTGGGACTTGGAGCCATCCGTATACACTGGCACGGTACCAGCGTGACACGATGTGTGCTCCAAAAAGGTCGAACGCAATACTCCCGGCGCAGTACAAGCTTTGGGAGCTCAGGCGTGGCAACAAATAGCCAAATGTGGTACCCTCCAGGGGAAAGTGCGGAAGGCACCGGTCGCAAGGCGAAGGCCAGTGTGGTGGATCGAATCCACCTTCCGCAATAAACGCTCGGCTGCGGATGCATAAAACTCGCATCCGTAGTCGAGCTTCGAGCGAACAAAGGATCGATAAAAAAGTAAGGTAGTAGCCCTATCAGCGCCCCAAGCGCTGAACGTCACGGAACGGAGAATGTCCATGGCGCGGGTACAAGAGACCCTAAGGCTGCGCTTCGGCATAGCGAGAGACGCGGTTCAATGCCTGTTGGAGTCGACGCTCCAGAGTTGGCATCTGGGCCGCGCCAAAAGAGATCGAAAGGTCGTCCACATAGAGCGTAGCAAGAACATCTTCCGGCAGCACCGAGGTGATGCCGTTGATGCTCAGGGCAAAGAGTGTGACACTGAGGACACTTCCCTGCGGGACACCCTCTTCCTGCTCCTTTGGGCCGGAGAGGGCTCCCCTCACCCATACGCGAAATCGACGATCTCGCAAAAATTCAGATATAAAGATTGGTAGGCGTCCCCTCGCCCCCATCTTGTGGAGAGTCTCCATGATACCGTATCGCCATGCGGTATCATTGGCCTTCTCCAGATCGAAAAAGACCGTGGCGTAGTGCTGTCTACGAAGGAAAGCCTCGCAGACGGCATTTTCCAGTCTGAGCAGAGCATCTGACGTGGAGTGGAACTTGCGGAAGCCGCACTGTGCGGAAAACAGATGGCCTCCACTGTCCAGGAAAAAGGCTAGTCTGACATTTACCAATTTCTCCATCAACTTGCACACGCAAGAGGTTAGAGAGATTGGGCGGAAACCGGTTGGAGTAGAGTGATCTCTCCCCGGTTTGCGAAAGGCGAGCACAGTAGCGATTCACCAGGAGTCTGGGAGAAGACCTTCCACCCAGATCCTGTTAAACAAATCTAACAGAAAAGCCATGCCTCGCTCACCCAGGTGTCGAAGCATGGCGTACGGGATATCGTCCGGACCATGGGCGGTGGCCGCGCACGAAGCGAGAGTGGAATGCAACTCACTCACAGTAAACTTGTCGTTGAAGGGTTCTCCGCCTCTGAAGGGAAAGTCCAGCCGGCGGCCTTACGCGACATCACGACGTGCATTGAATGCTGGCGGAGCAGCATCACGGCTAGAGAACGCAGAAAAAGCGGTCGCTAAGGATTCCACCACGGACGCGGGGTCCGAGATTGCGCTCCCATTCTCCTGGAGAACGCCCCCCTGGAGAACGGGAGGGGGGTCCTGCGAGAACTTGCCCCGAATCCTTTTGACTCGCTTCCACACCTCAGCTAAAGGGGTCTTCCCGTTAACTGAAGACACGTATGCCCGACAAGAAGAGGGGCGGGCGTGCTTCGAAATATACCGGAACCTAGCCCTAGCCTGACGAAATTCAGCGAAAGTGAAATCGTTCGAGCGGCGCTTATAGCGCATGTAGGCATAACGCTTCTGTTTGAGGGCCGCCTCACACTCGGCCGACCACCATGGGAGTGGTTGGCGTGCAAAACGGCCAGACGTCCTAGGAATAGTAGTCAGGCCCACGGCGATGAGGTTGCCGGAGAAGAACTCAACGGCCTTATCTACCGACCTAAACTCCTCAAATGAGATAGAGAATTCAGTCATTTCCTGAAATGCAGGCCACCGCGCCTGCGCCAAGCACCACCGAGGTGGTCTCTCAGGCGGCAGTTGCCCTGAAAATGATATTTGAATGGGAAAGTGATCACTACCATGGAGGTCATCGACCACCCCCAAATCAAAATCAGGCTGTGCATCCGAAGAGCACAAAGATAGGTCAAGGCAAGAAAATGAAGCGGTTCTCGGACAGTGATGCGCAAATTCATCCCCGTTTAGGACACCCATCTCAAGCTCTCCGATCATTCGGCAAGGACTTGTCCCCTGGGATTTATGGAGTAATCTCCCCGAGAGGATGCCTGCCGTTTAGATCTCAAAGCAAGAGATAGGGCCTCGGCAACCGTGCCATGATGCGGCGGAAGTCCCCCATGTCGAAGTCAGCTGACGGTGGAATGTACGCAGAAACGATAGTATACCTCCTATCCAGCTGCACAGCCACTGCATGAAAGGAGGTATCTAAAGAGAAAGGAAGAACGGAGACATCATGCCGGGTGTAAACCGCGCATCCCCCAGCCCAGCCATCCCGCGGTGGTGGGGTTGCAAGACCCTTATACCCCAGGAGGGCAGGCAGGGTGCACGCACCTAGCATGGTCTCCTGCAAAAAAATAGCTAACGGGGAACGACACAAGCCTCTGCAGCTCCTCCCAGTTGGCCCGGAGTCCACAGGAATTCCATTGAAGGAATATGCCCTCCAGGCCTAGCTCGGAGGAGACGCGGGGGCCCTCCTCGAATTGAAGACCCACACGGGAATGGCCGTACGCTGTTGGTCGGACAAAGCGCTGGAGGCGCTGTCGCCTTCGAGGACTTATTGGGGGAGGTTGGGCTAAGGCGGGCGTTGCGGCTTCGGAGGCCGAGGGCCCTCTTTTCGAGGAACCACTGCCTCCGAGCCACTCGCTCCACCTCGGGGCGTGGGCGAAGGAGCCGAAGCTCCTTTGTTGCTGTCCTCCTTCCGGGGAACAGCTTTAGGAACCCCCAAAGATGGCCTAGCGACCATCTTCAGGGGTGTTGCCTCCTGTGAGTCTAACGACTCGGTGAAGGCGCGTGGCCGCTTCACCTTGCAGGAAACGGTCATGCTGGGGAAAGAGGGGGAAGCCTTGGTTTTAGCTGGGGCGAGGTATGAACCCTTTTTGCCGCCAGCTTTACCAGGGGAGCGCACGGGTTTGGGTAGAGCCCGCAGAAGGGCTCCAAATGGGCGTGGAAACAACCGTGCTCATTCGCCTGGATGGGCCAGGAGCAGAGGGTGCCTTTCTAACTACTGAGGCATATGACATCACAGGCAGAGCCGGGCGCGCCAGGACCAAGTCCTTAGCCTCGCGGAATGAGAGTCTATCCTGGGCCTGAACGGCCAGGATTTCTTTCTCAAGGAGATATGCACCACATTGCTTCGAAGAAACAGGGTGCAGCTCTCCGCAATTGACACACTTGGCCACACACGATTTGGACTTATCGTGTGCGACCTTGGAGCAATTTACACAGACTTCGGGTGACCCCGACTTTGCACGTCTACATGAGCGATTCGTATGGCCGAAGCAGTGACAGTAATAGCACCGCCACGGCAGTGGCACGAATGCCTTCATGCGGTAGCGGTACCAACTAGCACGCACCGACTCAGGGAGCTTTTCACAGTCGAACGTGACGGAGAGTGTATGGGTGGGTCTCAGGCCCCTCCCTGTTTTCTCATCACACATTCGACCTTGACTGCCCCATGGTCGGCCAGCTCTAGGGTGATGTCTTCAATTGAGTAGTCAACGAGTTCCCTCGCATAAACTACTCCTTTCGCAAAGTTCATGGTAGAGTGCGGCGTCACACTCACCGGGGTGCCATGAAGTGTCCGAAGAGAACTTATCTTGGCCGCCTTGACGGGATTCGCCAGAAGGCTCCCGTCCGAGAAACGGGTCACCTTCGGCTCTCTACCAATTGCACTAGCTAATCCTCTCCTCTGATGGATCATGTTGCCCTTGGACAACACGGTGCCATCAGTGGAGCGAATTACGAGGAAGCGTTTGAAGCCAGTGGGCTCGAAAACGCCAGGTAACCTCTGAATGAGGGGCTCCGATGTCATCGAGGCTCCGCCCTGTGCACTCTTGGTCTTAGTCAGGGGCTCCGCACATGGGGGGGGTAGAGGGGCCGGATGTGCTGATCTTGGCTTGGTCGCCTACCAAAGTGGTAGCAGACCCATCCCTCCCCGATGGAGAGGAGCCCCGAGTCTTCTTTGTCTTTCTAGTATTTTTCTTTTTTGGAGAGGAGGGCGGGGAATGAACCCACTTCTCACCTCCGCCGGCAGAAGCTCCCATGCCAGATGGGCCGGCCTCAGCTAGGTCCCTCTCCAAAATGGAGAAGTTCCTGGTTGTCGTGGGGGCACCTGTCGGAGGAGATCCCTTCCCTCCTTGTATTGCCTCGGAGCCCTCAGCCGTTTGAGGAGGACCTTGCATAGGGGCGGACTCTGGTTCGTGCTTGGCGCCGAGCCCAGATTCCTCCCCATGGAAGGCCCTACCGTCTGAGGCTGGGTCTCCTCAAGGACCATGTCTATCACAGGAGGGGCCTCCAGTTGGCCATCCTCTCCCAGGACATCGCAGGTCCCCTTGGCAGCATCAAGAGTCATTTGTCGGGAGGCACAAGCCTTAACCCCGGCAAGGTTTAATATCCTTACCAGCAGGTCTTTTGAGAGAAGCGACCGAAGGGGCTGGCTTCCCTCTCCCCCCTAAGGGGGTTTGCCCTACCGAGCCAGTCGATGTGGAGTGGCTGGGTAAGGGCTGCCTGCTGGCTTTGGTGGCAGTCCCCTTGAAAAGAAAAGAGGGGACTGCCGCTGGTAAAAGGGAGGTGCCCGTAAGCACCTCCAGAGAAGGGGGTGAGGGGGAGTCCCCTTCACCCGTAGGCGTAGGAGAGGAGTAAGCCTCCTCTCCGGTTGAAGATATATGGAGGGTCCCCTGCGCAAGCACAGGGAGGGAACCTCCATTTTTTTGCTGGAGCTGCCCGAGGGCGGCTCCGTCGCTATTATAGGGGAAGTTGGGGGGTTGGTTTTTTATTTGTTTTACATACATGGGCATGGTGACCCTCTTTTTAATATGGGACGCAATAGCTCATCACCTCTCGCAGTTGCTCGCACTGCGAGAGGTGCTTACAAGCCCGGCAGAGCCAGGCGCCGCCATTCGGGACCACCCCTCCCACCTGGTGGCCTGGCAGTCCATCGGCATGGCGGCTCCACCTTGGACACGGCGTAAAATTGATAGAATGTGAAGAGGAGAGGAAAGGGGATGTGAGAAAGGTATGGGTGGGGATGAAGCAGGTTGTTAAAAAAAAAACATCCCGAACCGGAGCTCAGGGGTTAGGGAACAATGTCCCCTCCCCCCTCAGCCCCGATCCGGGGTGGTTGGCTTGAGAAGAAGGTCAGCATCTACCCTGTGAAATTAGAGGCTGACCAGAGAAAGTTGTGGGAGAGGTATGAAAAGCGACGAGGTAGGGGAGAAATCGGGCTATCTGAAGGAAGGAAGAGAGGCTAAGCTGGGGCTGGACGGAGCGCTGGATCCCGTCAGCATGGCGGCCAGGATGGCAAATCGCCACACCCCTTACGGGGTGGACAAGTCATGAAATTGCTATGAAATACCCTTAGCTTTGGGACAAAGTAAAATTATATTTTATTGCTTTTCCTACTTCTTATCTGGTTGAGTCCGGTTTTAGTAAAGTGTCACACCTCCTATCAAAAGCTCACAGCCGCTTAGAAATAGTAAGAAGAGGTGATCTTCGTCTGTCTCTAACAACTATAGATCTTGATATTGAAAAACTTGTGAAACTGCATGAAGCACAAGGATCGCATTGAATGAATAAAGAGTTGATGATATATTTATTTCATTTTAATAAAGGATTTTATTTTTTGTAAGACTAATTATTTATTTTAAAAGAGTATTACAGTTTTGTTAACCACTGTTTAATTTTTGCTATGTTTATAGTCCTATATATGTGACAAATATAATTGTACCTGAACACAAATAGCTGTTTTAATAGAGTTAAACTGCATATTACCTACTGAAAATAATGATTATTGGCCACAGGAAAAAATAAGGTTCCTAGGTGAGCCATAAGCCAAAATTGGTTGGGAACCATTATACTAGAGAATTAGGGAGTGCATAACTTTCCTAGGCAAATATGTAGATTAGCGGCCCGGCAGAAAAAAAAATTTGTGTGTAAATATTATCATTCACTCGTGTCAAGTAGCAATACAGTGATACTCTTATGAACCTGATAAGTTTGCAATAGGATATTTTTTATTACCATTAGATATAAATAAACATGAGAAATATTAGCTAGAAATAACATTAAATAAATGACCAAAGCATATGAATCAAACAAGCTTTGGATCATATTAATAAAAAAGAGAATAATAATAATAATAAGAGAAAAGTTTTATACATGGATATTTCATATTACTGGCAGCAAACCTGTTGGTTTTTCATTATATGAAGTAAAAGAAGTAACTTCCCATTAATCGCTATACAGTTGATTATTGTTGAGAAGACTGGTGTGTAATCCAGTGAGAGAAGGGATAAAAAACAAAATAAAGAATAACAGAGGTATACATAAAAGGACACCTAAGATAAAAGTTGTCATGACTAAATAATGGACCTAGAAAGACATATTCAAAACTTTCACACAGACTTGAGAAAAAGAGAGCATACATTTAGCACATACTTGAACACACTTATGGTATGCAATTACTGTACTAGTAAAAAGAGTGAGACATCATGACCCCTTCTCGATTGGTTCCATACTTGATCAACATAAGTGAACTTGAAAATGCGCTAATTTGCTTTGTATAAAAATATAGACCAACTTTGAATAAAGATAAAACAGATACTCAAGATTTTATTCATTATTTTATACCCTGAAAAAATTCAAACAATGACAGTATGATATTAAGTGAATTTACTTTGAGAAACAAAAAATACCTACCTGAAAACGAATTTTCATGACATCTAAGGGCTGTAGAAGAGCTCGCGTTATAAAGCCACTGAGTGCTCCAGCTGTCCCACTTTCCAACGGAGACAGTTTTATTTCCTTAGTTTCCTTATCAGAATTCATTTGAAAGAAGGAATTATTGCAAAATAGTTATATATCTTATGGCAACTCTTAATTCCAATAAAATTACATCATAATCTAATATTCGCTGAACATCACCCATAACTAATGGCAAAAATATTAATTTTATCTGTAGGGTAGTAATCTATTTTATAAAAGAAGTCCAGATGTCTTCTGAAATGGCTAAATAATAAACAAGCAAATAAAGAGTAATATGTTCATTACTATATATATATATAAATATATATAGTCCGCATTTAGGCTTCGGCCAGGAACTCTCCAAAGTCCGATACGTGGTTCACGATCAAGTACCCGGCGTCCGTGATGATACTCGTCGTTGTGGCTTCGAATTGCAAGATACTGCCGGTGTCGTTCGTGGCTGGTTACAGGCTCACCGCGGCCGATTACAGCCTTGGGTGGGAAAAATCACGGAGGCAGAAAACGTCTTTCTACAGATGGTGGCGTGGCAAACACGGCCACGATTGTGCAGGAGTGTTTGGGGTCAAGCAGGAGTTTCTTGTCGAATGACTTTTGGCAGTGGAGTCACCCGATCTCAATCCCCTCGACCAGTGTGTGAGCGCAATTCGAGGGCAAGGCCTGCACGGTCTGTCACAACAACGTCGATAAGCTAAAGTCCTCTGTTAACTGGGTGTTGACCAGCATGAGGAAGGAGTTCATCCACAATATGTGCGTGTATAGTAGGAGGGGGATGATGAATGATTTTGTTTTTCTGTTATTGTTGCCAGCCCCCTATATGTTAATGGCATTGCTTTTGGAGTAGTACTCCTTCATACCAATAGTGGGCTTTGGTTGCCCGGTTAGTGGTAGCGTTGCCACCCAAGAGGGTGAGCTTAGTAGGATTGGAATAACGCTTGCCACCGGCAATGGTGAGAAGTTATTTAAAATGCCTAACGGAAATATTCCTTTAGGTAGCCTTGTAGAGGGTACGAGCTTGGGTGAATAAATGAATCTGTTTATAGATGTAAACTAGTCGCCGTCTATTTATTTTACCTTGCACCAAAATAGGAAGTATTCGGAGTACAATTTCACAATTCAATTTTACAACAAAGTAATGCGGGAATATAATAAAGAGACCGGGCAATTATAATGATCGACTTATTGAATTAATGAATGCGTAACAATTAAGATAGTAATAATGAAAGACTCTCTCTTTTAATTTCTCTGCACCCATTTATAAAAAGGGAGAAACATTCATCAAGTAAGCCTCACGCCCCCCTAAAAATGACGTTGGTGCACGTGATTGACTGCTCATTCTTTAATCTCGCCTCCTAAATGGCTAAAATTAATCCTTTATTTAATTTTGATTGGATGGCGTCTACACTGTCGTACCTCGTTATTGCCCAAAATTTCTAGAAGGTGGAGCTTTATTATTAGGCATACATTTGCTTAACTTCTGGCTATCTTTGTTACAGAATGGTGAAATGCTTTAATCATACGCCCTTTTATTACCTCCAGACATTCTCAGTTTCCTAATGTTTACTTCTCTGGCGTCTGTCTGACTTGAAACCAGATAATGAAACTACCACTTTATTACAGTAAGAAAATCGAGCCTTTATATCGACCTTCTAAACTTGCTCTCTCTTCCTTACCTCACGCTCTGTTGTGTAGGGTATCTTCATGTACACCCTTCAGGTGAATACATGTTTGCCCTACACATAGCCTTCAAATCTCGATGGAATGCGAGATCTTCTTATTCATAGACACCGACAGGTTTTAAATACTCCATCTACTAATTCAAACTCTTATATTCATTTTTACTCCTTGCATAGTCCACAAGGCAAATGTTCTGTTTTTTCCTCTATGTTTTTTACGGGCTTTACGAGTTGTTAGTGTAGCAGCTCTGCAGCTATATATATATATATATATATATATATATATATATATATATATATATATATATATATATATATATATATATATATATAAAATTTATATATATAAATTTTATATAATTATTCTTAAATATTATATATTTAGAAAATGTCTTCAAAAACAATTAGCAACATATTTACACACACGCCTAACTCTTCCAAATATTCCGCATACGAGACCAAAAATTGACTTGTGCTCTTGCCTTCTCCAACTCAAGACTCTCATACATTTTACCTTTTAAACATCGTGATTTTAATAGTTGCAGTTATATTTCACTGATTTTAATTACATTATAATTTCATTTTAAATATTCAAATTACATTTACCCACAATTCGTGATATCAATTACATTTACCTACAATTCGTGATATAAATTTCATTTACCAACCATTCGTGATTTCAATTATTTTAATTACATTTTAATTAGTTAGCAATACATTTTAATCAATTATCTATCTACCTTACGCCAAGTTTAGTCACGACAAAAATTCAGTGTTAAACTCTTGTTCGTGTTGTATAATTAAATTCAAATTCAACCAATATAATTTCAAATATCTTCCATTCTTGTTAATCTATAATAATATAAATTTTGTTGTATCGTCGTTGTATTTCATCCATTCCTTAACGATTTCGTGTCCAACCATTCAGCCTACCTTCGTCATAAGCTGCCGCTCAAGCCATTTTTTATGATTCAATAACTCTCCTCAAAAACTTATAGATATAGGTTTGTTGTGAAGTTTCTATCTAGGTTCATACCACGATGGACCTATAACTATAAATTGGTGCCTAGAATTTGTTTAATTACCTCCCGTACGTTAAACCATTCTTAATTATAAAATCAAATATAAAATTTTCAACCCAGTCACGTGGTTTCATATTTTTCGAGTCACTTACTCACGCGTACATTTTCCGAGCGTAGACTCTCAACACATGTTAGTTTCTAATCCCAAGTTTCCAATTACATCCTCAATTGAAATAATAATATCCTTATTAAATTAAATTTATTATATGTATATAAATACAACGAGTGAATAATATTTATTTTTCCGATAATTTTTATTTTACGCTCATTCGCGTGATTGAGTTTTGCACACTCTCTCTCTCTCTCTCTCTCTCTCTCCTTCTCTCTCACACACACACAAACACACACAACTCATACTAGTTAAAAATCACGATGGTTACATCAGCAGCTTCGTTGACAACTCACATCATTACGACATCGCAGGCTGGTAGAATTGGGGCTTGGGACAAATAAAAGAGGGTTTTAGGGATGAGTTTGGGAGATCGTGGGGCGAATATCTAAGGATGCTGTTAAATACTCAGGAAATGGGTAACCGGCGTCCCACGCGATTTCTGGAGCATCTAAAAGACTTAATTCGAACTAAGGGAGCTCCGTTAGAATTTTTTGACTCCCTGCTCACAGAAATATTTATGCGTGGGATTCCTGAAAATATTAGGCCACTCATCCTAATGACATCACCCACTAATGTGAAGGAAATGGCAAAGGCAGCCGATGAGTCGTTCAATAATCCATACGTAAGCTAGGGAACTATTTTAATCTCTCAAGAATCATGTTCAAATGTGTGTATTTCACAGGTTCGCTTACCGAGGGAGTCTTCAGACAACCGACCAGAACTCGCACGTAAGTCATCCCCCTCTCCCCCGTCACAGGATCTTGCTGCTGTGTTGGGGAGGATAGAGAGCGATCTTCGTGCTCTAAAGATGCGACAAAGGGTGCAGCGATAGTACAGTTGTGAGCAGGGTATAGGGGGAGGCCGACGACGTTCTTCCTCCCGAAAAAGAATCCGACGAGGGAACTTCAGCTCAAGAGGTGAGTCTTGGCAGAAACATTTTCATTCTCGTCCCAATTCCGCCTATCCTGACGATAATTCTCAGGGTGTCTGCTGGTATCATTCTAAATATGGTAACAACACCGTACGTTGTGTACAGACTTGTAGCTTCTTCCACGCATTTAATCCTCGTTCTTCACCAAATCTTTATTCGCAAAATTTTCACCCTCAGACAAATCATGCTGCTCAAGTTTCTTTTCCACAACTTTCAAATTGGTGCTGATACCATTGCAGGTTTGGTGTAAATGCAGAAAAATGCTTACACCCAAGCACGTACCAACATGATGTGCGTTTTTCAACTCCAACTTCTTCACATGCCATAATTTCACCAACCTCAAACGCGCAAAATCAGTAAAACTTTAAGGGTTCTACTACCCAAATTTTAAGCTAATCAGCACAGCATAATTCTTTAAACTAAAAACGCAAGTGATTCGTGGGTCTATCACTTCTGCAAGCTCACTTTTTTCTCAGGTCGATCCTCCTTTTAGTATTTACGACCCACTTTCCAGTTTTTCACTTTTGGTTGGCACCGGTGCTCAATGCAGTGTCATTTCAACCTCTCCGGACGACAAAGCTTGCCTGTCTGACCTTGTCCTTAAAGCCGCTAATTCTTCGGATATAAAGACATATGGAAGGCGTATCCTCGAGCTCTCTCTTGGGTTACGTCATGTTTTTCCATGGACCTTCATCGTCGCCAAGGTCGACATTCCAATTTTGGGCCTCGATTTCCTTTCGGCTCACGACCTTTTGGTCGATTCTCGTAATCGCAAGCTTGTCGACAGAACCACTACTCTGACCACTCCTGGTTTGTTTTCTCCTTCTCAGAGTTATCTCCTGTCTGTTCGTCTCCCTACAACTGCCACACATTTCCAACAACTCCTGCGAGAAATTCCTGGCCTTAGTCTGCCACCTTTAAAGGACAGGCCTATCAAGCACGATGTGGTTCATAGGATAGAGACGACAGGAGGGGCCTGTATTATCACGCCCCCGTCGACTGGCCCCGGATAGACTGCTATAATGAAGCAGGAATTCAAGTTTATGGTGGAGTCTGGAATAGCTTTTCCATCTTCCTCTCCCTGGACTTCACCGCTTCACGTAGTGCCAAAGTCTACGCCGGGTGAGTTCAGGGTTGTTGGTGATTACAAGAGACTCAATGCTTGTCCTATTCCAGATAGATATCCTCTTCCTTACCCGTCTGATTTCAATTCTACTCTTTTCGGTTGTTCAATCTTTTCTCGCCTCGATTTGGTTCGTGCTTTCAACCAAATTCATATTCACCCAGATGACGTTCCAAAGACGGCTGTCACCACGCTATTCGGTTCCTTCGTCATAAAGCGTATGCCTTACGGTCTTCGTAATAGTGGTCAGACCATCCAACGGTTTATGGATCAGGTGTCGAGAGGTCTCCCCTCCGTATTTTGCTACATATACGACCTCCTGATAGTATCTTAGTCTTTAAAGGAACATCTCTCTCACCTTCTTCAGGTTTTCGCTTGTTTAGAAGAGTATGGTATCGTACTCAAAATTTCTAAGTTTCTTTTTGGTATCACGCAACTCTCTTTTTTGGGACATCACATTTTTCCTAACGGAATTCGTCCTCTCGAGGATAAAGTTGCAATTCTCCTCTAGTGAATTTCCCTTCTTCGTCATTTCACCCCCTACATCTAGTTGAAACCTATGCTGCCCAGCTCCTCCTTTGCGCCCCAGGTTCTCTCCTTCGATGCCTCTGTTACAGGAGCTACACTGGTTACCTACTCGCTTCCGTACCCACTATAAAATTCTTCTTATCACCTATAAGGCCCTAAACCTCGAGGATCCACCTTATCTCTCGCCGGCCTTCTCCCGTCGTCAAACTCCTCGGGCACTCCGCTCTAACCTTGCTCCCATCCTGAACATTCCTCGTTCTGTCCTTGTTCGATGCGTGACCGTTCCTTCTTAGTTTGTGCTCCTAGACTCTGGAATGCTCTTCCTGCCGTTGTCCGATCCTCTACCTCCCTTGCTACTTTTAAAAGTCTGTTGAACACACATCTCTTCAGAATTGCATTCTCTTCCATATAAACTTTCTCTACACTCACTACACAACCTGCGCTCGGAGAGGGCTAAAAGCCTTCACGGGCGTATTATAAATGCTTATTATTATTATTGGTGATTTTCCCCGACCTTCTACACTCAAACAAATTCGTAGATTTTGTTGTATGGTAAATTATTTCCACAGATTCATTCCTAACATTTCTAACATCATGCAACCTCTCTACGATCTGTTCTCATAATCCAAGAAGAACCTTCCTCTATCCTGGTCTTCCGTAGCGTGCGAGGCTTTCTCTCGCACGAAAGAGGCTATGGCTCATGCTGTTTCCCTGACCCATCCTTGCCCAGAAGTTCCATAAGCGTTGCTTCGGAAGCGGCCGCTACCCATGTTGGTGCAACGTTGCAGCAGAAGGTTGGTGACTCCTGGCAACCGCTCGCTTTCTTCTCCAAAGCACTTATTCCTTCTCAACAGAGGTACAGTACGTTTTTCCGCGAACTCCTTAGTGCTTACCTCGCCCTCCGCCACTTCCGCCAAAACTTGGAAGGGCGTAAATTTGCTGTTTTTACCGACCATAAGCCGTTGGTTGGTGCACTTGCCGCTAGTTGCACCTCTGCAGTGCACTCTGTCGTTGATTCTCGTCATCTCGATTTCATCCTGCAGATGACATACGATATTCGCTACGTTCTTGGTTCATCAAACGTCCTTCTGGACGCGCTTCCTCGCATTTCATCGATTTCGGGCACGCAACCTCCCCACACTGCGCCCATCGATAATGCGACAATAGCGCTCGCCCAGGAACAAGATTAAAACACGCAAACACTGCGTCACTCTTCTTAACTCTTCGTTCGTGAAATCGACTTGCCGGACAGTCCTTACAGGTGCACCCTGGTTGACTATTCATTGCCGGACTCTCCTGGTCCACTCATTCTTCTCGGTTAGGATTTGGCTTGCTCTGCGGCGGAACTTGTGTATGGTACTCAACCTCGTTTTCCTGGACCTTTTTTTTTATATTCTGGCCGTCCTCTACCATCTTATGTTCATTTTGTTGCATACGTACCTAATTTAGTAGGGGCGATGTCTGAAGTTAAGCCGACCGCCTCAAGAGTGCCTGCTCATCAGAAGCCTTCGTACCAAAGGAGATGGCAACCTATTATCACGTTTTTGTCCGTCACGACCCAACTCGCTCTTCCTTGTAACCAGGCTATGACGGACCCTTTCTCGTCATCTCCAGGAAGCCGAAATTCTTTTTACTACAGTTTGGCACCAAACAGGATACTGTCTCCATCAATTGCATGAAACCCGCCTTTATAGAGGCCGTTCACCTTGAACAGCCACTGTCTTCTCCTCCCACTATGAATGTTAGTGATCCAGTGGTTTCTCATACTTTTCTTCAAAACCCTCCTACAAACCATTCTCCAACTCCCAATTCTCCTTCCCGATTGTTGCCGCCTTTCCTTTTGTTGCAGGAGCCGTCGTCAGCAGCAGAGAGACTGTCTCACAACGGCCCGCACCCGTCAGACGCCAGTTTGGGGGAATGGAACAGATGTCCTTCGCCCCACCTGCCCTTGCGCGCTACAGTGTTTCACCGCGAATGATTGGCACTGCCAGTTAATTGTGTCCCCATGATCGAAATCAGCCAGATGGCACCGTGACACATTCTGGCCGCGTTGTTAGGAGAACTTATCGGTATCTGAATTAAAAATTCATATTCCATGTTTAGAATTTTTTTGATGGGCGAGTAACTCTTTTTTATTTGGAGGGGGAGGTATTTGTAGCAGCACTGCAGCTACATTATTTATATATATATATATATATATATATATATATATATATATATATATATATATATATATATATATATATATATATATATATAATTTTATATAATTTTCTTCAAAAACAATTGGCAACATTTACATGCACGACTAACTCTTCTAAATATTCTACATGCTAGACCAAAAATTCACTTGTGCCCTCGCCTTCTCCAACTCAAGACTCTCAGACATTTTCCCTTTTAACCACCGTGATTTTAATAGTTACAATTACATTTCAATAATTTTGATTACATTTTAATTTCATTTCAATTATTCCAATTACATTTACCCACAATTCGTGATTTCAGTTACATTTACCCCTAATTCATGATTTTAATTATTTTAATTACATTTTAATTAATTATCTATCTACCTTACGCCAAGTTTAGTCACGACAAAAATTCAGTGTTAAACTCTTGTTCGTGTTGTATAATTAAATTCAAATTCAACCAATATAATTTCAAATATCTTCCATTCTTGTTAATCTATAATAATATAAATTTTGTTGTATCCTCGTTGTATTTCATCCATTCCTTAACGATTTCGTGTCTAACCATTAATCCTAATTTCGCCATAAGCTGCCGCTCGAGACATTTTTTTACAATTCCATCACTCTCCTCAAAAACTTATAGATATAGGTTTGTTGTGAAGTTTCTATGTAGGTTCATGCCACGATGGCCCTAGTCCTGAATATATGGATTCTGAATTCTTCAATATCTTTGAACTTGGCCATAAACTATGTTACCCTTATACCTTTCTTCTAAACTGTCTTTCTTTGCTGCAAAAGACGTTCTATAATATACCTTCTGTTATCCCTTTTAATGTTAAAAATATTTTGGTTTTACCCTTCTCTGTTTGTTTCATTGACCTTCTCCATCTTTTTTAAAAAAATAACATCTCAGTTACTTTCAAATACGGGTAAACTATTAAAAAAATATTCTAGTTCATAATGATTGTAATAATATTAGAGGAGTCTATTCGGGCGAATGTTCTGTTTGTCCAGTAAATATTTTGGACAGACAGGAAAGCAATTATCTGTCCGTATTAACCCTAGAACCCCAACGTTCATTTTGAGTCACACTAACCACAACCCCGGGAGAATTCGACCCGTTTTTGGAAAATCAAAAAAGAATAATATTATTCAATTAAGGTTTATTACAAAGTATACAGTGAAAAAGTAACTCTTTAGCTTTGGAATGCTGCCTAGTATCCTTAATTTGTACTTTAATTTAATAATGTTAATGATTTTATGGTGAACTTGACTAAAAGAGACTAAATTTTAAGATGTGCTTAGAAAAAAAAATTCGCCAAAAAATTACTGCAGCTGGAGACTTCTCCTGTTGTATAATCGTCCTGAGGTAATTGAACCCTCGCCTGAGTCAGGTAGAGCCCTCTACTGCCACTGGGATCTGTATGGAAGACACGTGAAAAATGGCCATATTTTTTGTTGAATTTTTCGTTTTCATTTGTTTTTCATCCTTTTTCCAAAGCTGATAGTCATTTATTTCAACACAAAATGAAGACACACAATGAAAAATAAACTTACCTTTTACAGGCAGTCACCACAGGTGGGGTACAGATGCCTAGGGCACTTTGATTTGGCAGACCTGTGGCAGCGGTGCCGGGTCTTCCTGTCTGACTTGCTAGAACAGTCAGAACAGCGTACCAGGGGTAACTTGATATTAGCAAATGACTTACCTGGCGACCCGGCAACGCTGCCCAGTGATGGAAAGTCACACACTGTTGTTATCAAGGTGTGAAGTTGGCGGGACAGGACTGGTGATGACAGGCGTGACTGAGCCCAGGGAGTGATGAGTGCCCTTTCCACATTCCTCATGAATGCCCTACTCTTCGGTATGCTGATGCCCTTCCTTGCACGGTTCTCTCAGCTGATGATGAAGGCATTGATGCTCGTTGAATTGAGGATGTCATACCACACACAGAAGGGCCAACGTCGTGTATTCCAAGAGCATGAACTCGTTGCACACATTTGGTCGAATGTGTCGACCCCTCCTTTTGTGGCATTGTAAAATTCTATGATATCTGGCTTGCCACTTGGTGCAATGGTAGGCTGAGTGTGCTGGGATGGCATGAACAGCACCATTTTCTCCTTTATGCAGGATGTATGTGCCACGTACGACACAAGAATCATCTCTTTGGTGAAGAGGAAGGCACTCGAACCGTGCAGTCGTGTTTCCTTTGCCTTCATATCCTGTGGAATTTCAGCCTTGTTGGCTCGAACTGTGCCAACAAGGGTCATTCAACAGTTGTTCAGGAGGTCGGAGATGAGAGGCACTGATGTGAACCATTTGTCCGTGGTCACATTTCTGTTTGTTCCGTGGTGAAGTAATGCCCGAGATTCAACCCATCCTGTGGCCTTGGACCCTGCTTGCCAAGGTAGGGTATGGCACTAAGCATGTACTTGGTCTCAGAATGGCAGATCAGGACAAGCTTGATGCCATATTTGGCAGGTTTGTTGGGGATATACATCCGGAAGGGGCAATTCCCTCTAAACCCCAACAGTTATTCGTCCACTATGAGGTTTTCGTGTGGGACATAGAGCCGGCCACAGTTCTCGATAAACTCGTCCCACACCTTCCTCACATGGGCAAATTTATCCTGTTTCTGCCTCTAGTTTTAAGATGTTCCTTGACAACCTCCTCGTTGTTGCAACGTGCTGGGGCTGACAGCTCCACCTGAAATTACTTCGGGTGGAAATTGATGTTTTGTTGAAATCCACAACGGGTGGAGCATCAGCCCCCACGTAGCGTTTTCCCCACCACTGGAAGGGGCAGTAGCAGAGGTACTAGCAGGGGCAGCAGCATAGGTACTGGCAGTGGCAGGACTTTTTCTTGGTGTGGACGTGAGAATCGCCCTTTATCTTTTCTTTGGAGTAGCATCCTCCTCCTCAAACTCATCACTACTTCCTGATTCAATCACGGGCACATATTCTTCGTCATCGTCACTATCGTATAGTTCGTCTATTTCTAGGTTGTCACTGAATTCACTTTCATTATCAATATGTGACTCAACATCATCAACGCCTTCACTATCACTACTATCTTGCAATGATAGGCCTGATCTGTTTATTATGTCCGAAAGTCCATCTTTACTGAGCCATTTGCCTCGACCAGCCATAATTTTGTTATTCCTGAAATAAATAACTTAATACTTGAAAAGAAACACGTAAGATTTCACAAAATAGTACGGTCACCACAACGTAGGGAGTATATCACCTTGGTAAAAATTCTCACAGTCACCATAACGTCGAGTGAATTTCTCCTCAAATAACAAACTTTCTCCCTTGATGGAAAATTCGAAACCCCAAGTAAGAGCGCACACCCATCCTCAAAGACGTCACACAAAGCACTGAAGGTACTGAGGGGTGGAGCGTGCTCCCGCCCTCACATGGCTGTGAATCACATGACCACACCATGCGTTCTGGTTAAAATCTCCTCACGACGTAGTTCCAGGGTTAATCAGCATAAATACAATGTTAGGAGAGAGAACTGTAAATAATAGTGTGTTTTTTTGTGCATATGTCCGAAAATAACCACTTAATTAATTGGAATTCAGCAAAATTTATTTTTCGCTCAAATAACTCAATTAAAAGAAACCTTGTTGAATGTTCATGTATAAGCCAATTTAATAACCTTAACATTTACCCTGGATTTTTTAAAATCGATGTTGTTAGGAAAAAAACTCATTCTTAAAGTTCTTAAAGTTATATTCCTTTTTCTTTTTTTTCATGGCAATTTTAATTTTTATGGGAACCCGATGTGTCAATTTAATTATTACATTGATTATTGTGGAATAGCCCGGCGAATGCATGGTCCATTTTTCTTACAGAATATATATATATATATATATATATATATATATATATATATATATATATATATATATATATATATATATATATATATACGAGGGGGAGTCAAAAAGTTCTCAGATAAATGGCATAAAATTTTTATTTGTAATAATACTGTAATCATTTTTCTACATAAGCTCCATTAACATCTATACACTTTCTTAATCTATGAATCCAACGGTAACAGACCATCTTTGTAGAATTCACGGGGTTGTCTCTGGCACCAAGTAATGACCTGCTTTTTTGCTTCATCTAATGATTGAAACCGGGTTCCTTTTAGGTGTCCCTTTAAATTTGGTTAGGTTAGGTAACCTAACCTAACCTAACCTAACCTAACCTAACCTAACCTAACCTAACCAAATTTAAAGGGACACCTAAAAGGAACCCGGTTTCAATCATTAGATGAAGCAAAAAAGCAGGTCATTACTTGGTGCCAGAGACAACCCCGTGAATTCTACAAAGATGGTCTTTACCGTTGGATTCATAGATTAAGAAAGTGTATAGATGTTAATGGAGCTTATGTAGAAAAATGATTACAGTATTATTACAAATAAAAATTTTATGCCATTTGTCTGAGAACTTTTTGACTCACCTACGTATATATATATCTCTATATTTTTAGCACGTGAATTTTTGAATATTTTTTTTTAAGTGGTCAAGTCAACTAGTATGAATTTCCAGTGCATTGTTTACCCCCCCCCTACTCCCCCCTCAAGTTATCTCTCCGCAGCCCCCTAAATTTCTCTCCCCTTTCTCCCTCTTCTCTCCCCTTGCCCCATTTCTCTTCCCCACCTCCCTCTTCCCCCATCTCCTTCTCCCCAACTCTCTATCCTCTCATCATGACCCCACTTCTCCCTTTCCCCTCTATCTATCACACTCTATCTCTTTATTTCCCTTTCCTCTCTGTCCCCCTCTACCCCCAACTTTCTCCCCTCCCCTTTCCTCTCTTCTGCACTTCCCCCTACTACCCTCTCCTTTTTTCTCTGTGGAGGGGAGGGGATGAGGGGGAGAGAGAGGGCAGAGTGTATATTTTTAGAACGTGATTTTTTAAATAATTTTAAATTTTATTATACCCATCTTTTTAAGGAGGGGGATATAATGGAGGCGGTAAAGGGATTATGGAAGATAAGGAGGTGAAATGGGGAAAGGAATGAGAATAGGTGAGGGAATAGAGTAGGGGGAAGTAGGTGATGTGATAGGGGTAGAGGAAGAGAGAGATGAGAGGGTAGGGGAACATGGAGGTGAGGGGAGTATAGATGATCGCAATCGATTTGAAAGATCAAATAGGTCGGGGGTCTATTTGATGCATATGCGACTGTTGGATACATATGCGACTCCTCTTGCCTCTCTCCAGCGTGTGCATTTGTGTTCATGCGCGCGCATATGTGTGTGGCGAGAGAATGTGGTTCTCTTTGTTTGGAGCGGGGTCACCAGTTCCATATAGGAACAAAAAGTAGTTTTGTTGTTCGGTAGGAACAAGTAGGTCTTCTCTTGCGTCTGAGTCCGAAATTTGGGTTCGAGTTAGTTTCTGAGGGTGTTCACCAAATAAAATCTTATTTGGATTTATAAACAATTTAATACATTAATTTTATTGGAACTTGATGTTTGGTAAGGTAAATCAGTAGATTCAGTAAGTCTAAATCCCTTTTCGATGGAAGAAGTGAATGTGAACGCAGATGGAAAGAAACGTTTTTCTTTGATGGGGTGCTGAGTTAGGAACTGTTAATCCTTTCCCCCGTGAACTGCTTGAGGGGGGGAAATGGGTGGACATTACTTGAGTTAAATGTCCTTTCTCAGCGGATGGCGCATAATGTGAACACGAATGGAAGAGACTTGTGCTTCTTCATTTCAAACGCATTTTGAGAAAATTCTCGAAATCAATCATATTGATTTGGAAGAGGAAGGAGTAGCGAAATTGCTCCCCTTGCTTACCTTGAAATTGGGAGATATCTTCATCTCATTGCCCCAAGATTGCACAATTAATTATTCTACCATTAAGGCTGAATTACTCGCAGCCCATAATATGACCCTTGATTACTACCGCCATAAGTTTCGTGGCGCCAGGATTCTACCCGGTCAAGCGTACCGACAGTTTGGGTATACCCTCCATAGAAACCTTAAGTTTTGGCTAGAGTCGTCAAAGATTTCCCCCGATTATGAGTCATTATTAGATTTTGTTTTAAGGGACCAGTTACTGGCTTTGCTGCCCCCAGAGATCCGTGCCGCCGCGAAGGACTGGCGTTGTCGATCCTTCAAAGAATGCGTTGAAGAAGCAGACATCTTCGCGGCAAGTCATAACTTGTACCCTAAAGACTCCAAGAAACCCTTCCCGCCGTGCCCTAAATCGAAAACCGGAAATCCCCTATTTAATCAAAATTCCCAGCTAAGTTCGTTAAAATTCCAGGCCCCTTCAAACCAAGAAGTTTTCCCTCCACTGAACCTCGAGACGTGAAGCCCCCTTTCCAGTCTTTCCCTCCAGGATCCTTCCCAAAATGACTCATTGTATGCTATACGTGCGGAGTAGCGAACCACATAAGTTCAAACTGTTCACAGAACTCTAAATTTAGGAGCAACTCCTCTCATCCGCTGCCGCTGCCCCCTCTTCTTCCCGTTGAGACCCAAGGGCTGCTGGATCACCAAGTGAATTTTATTTTTGATAAGAGCTCACCAGGAGCCTTAAAATTTGAGAATGACAGTGTAAACGGCTGTCGTACGTCCACTATCATCCGTGATCCATGGTGTACGTGCATTATTGTGTCTGAGAAGCTTCTCCCCCCTGTGTCCCCTGACCACGATAAATTTGAAGTAGTCCACGACTACTTAGGATGTTACAACCGCTTCCCAATTGTAAGGTGCTACATCTACTGTCAGTATTTTAAGGGCTGGGGCCGAACCAGTTTCAGCCCCAATTAAATTATGTTTGGTACTAATTGGACAAAGTCACCAAATCGCCCCTAATCCAGTGGCCCAGCCGGTCACCACACGCGCAGGTTTCGAGAAAAGAAGCATAGGATCCTGCCCCCCTCGAAGTTCCTGCTAACTCAAAATTTAAGGGAATTCTAAACCCAGAATTTGCCAAGGCCCAGAAGGAGTGTGGAATTCTCCTTTCCTTATGGAAAAAGTCGCAAAATAAAGAGGAAGACTCGGTTCGTGGGAACAAGACCGTGTCCTACGTCGAAAAGAATGGCCTCCTTTACAGAGAGACTACGGATGGCGTTAACCCAGTAAACCTCTCCCTTTGCATTCCCCAATCTTATGTCCCCATGGTGCTCAAGGTCGCGCATGATAGTGTATTTTCTGGCCACTTCAGTCCTAAGAAAACCGGTCAAAGAATTTTCAAGCATTTCTTTTGGCCTGACGCAGCAATTGACATCTCAAAGCATTGCCAGTCGTGTGACATTTGTCAGAAGACCTCTACTAAAGGTCGCGTAAACCCCGCCCCCTTTCAGAGAGGCCATATCATTTCTGAACCCTTCTCCCGTGTGGCCATCGACCTTGTCGGCCCCATTCACCCCCCCCCTCTAGTGAAGGGCACAGCTATATATTCACTCTAGTGGATTTTGTCACGCGTTTTCCCGAGGCTGTCCCACTAAAGAGGATAGATAGCATCACCTGTGACGAAGCTCTCATATCCATTTTTTCGAGAGTAGGCGTTCCGAAGGAGGTATTGTCCGAGAGAGGAAGACAGTTTACTCCAAAATTAATGGAGCATGTGGGAAAATTACTGATGGTAAAGCCCCTGTTTACCACTCTTTTCCACCCAGAGACCAATGGAATGTGTGAGAAATTAAATGGTACTCTCAAGTCCATTCTCCCTAATATATGTGTTGAACAACCACGTGAATGGCACCGCTATCTTCCTGTGGCACTCTTCGCCTACAGGAAAATCCCGCATCCTACGCTTGGCTTTGCCCCGTTCAAATTGTTGTACGGTCGTAACGTAAGAGGCCCTTTTAGTACTTTAAAGTTGTTCTCACAACTTCAATTCGATCAAGAAGTTCAATCTTCCTATACGTATGTGCTAAAACTCAGTGCCAGCATCGCGTCCCAGAACACCGAAGTAAATTTTGAAAAATAAAAATCATTCTTTGACGTTAAATCGAAATACCACAGTCTCGAAGCAGGAGACGAAGTTCTCTTATTGCTGCTCACCGACAGCAATAAACTCCTAAGCCAATGGAAGAGCCCCTTTTTGGTTTTGGAGGCACGAGGACCTGTGAAATATCTAATCCCAACACCTTCCGGAGAAAAATTATTCCACATCAATATGTTGAAGAGGTTCCACCGCCGTGCCCACGTTAATAATATTATGGTCCTCGAGGAAAGATCCGCCATGGAATCAGATTACCCTGCCGAATCCCTTAATATTGTGCAAACTTTATGTGTTGAGCAGGACGAAGACTATCCTTTACCGTCCCTGCCAGGAGAGACCGACTTATCCACTTATGGTCTGAAAATCAACGAGTGGCTGACAACACAACAAGTAAATCAGCTCCAGCTCCTCCTTAGTCAGTTTAGTGATGTTATTTCCAAAAACCCTGGATGCGCTACTCAGTTTGGGCACGACATCAAGCTCATAACACAGGATCCGGTTAGATCTAAGCCTTATCCATTACCCATTCACTTGAGGCAAGCCTTTAATTTAGAGGTGGAGAGTTTGCTCCAATAAACATAATGAGCCCTCTACTTCTCATTATTGCTCGCCGATAGTCATAGTTAAGAAACCCGATGGCTCTTAAGGATGTGTGTCAACTTTCGGAAACAAAATTCAGTCACCGTTTTTAACGCCGAACCCATCCCTCTGATAGATCAAAACCTCCATCTGTTTGATGAAGCGAAGTTCATTACTGAACTCGACCTGTGTAAGGCCTACTACCAAGTTTCGCTCAATAAGAACTGAGAAAATTTACGGCGTTTGCAACTGACAAAGGGCTTATGCAGTTTCGGAGGCTTCCCTTCGAGCTCACAACCACTTGTAGCAATTCATAATCAGTTAATGCGGAGAATTCTAGATGGTTTGCCAAATACCTCTTTCTATTTTGACAATATTTATATTGCTATTCGCGACTGGGACCAACATTTAGTATCCCTTCGAGGTTTGCTGACCCGGTTGCGAGAAAACAGGCTTACCATTGGCCCCGGTAAGTGCCACTTCACCTTTGAAACCATTAAATATTTAGGGTTTGATATTGGGAAAACCAACTTAGTCCCCAAGAGGAGAATATAAAGGCCATCGTCGATATGCCTCTTCCCTGCGATAAGAAGCAGCTCCGGTCTTACGTGGGATCCGCTTCATTCTATCGACGCTTTGTACAAAATTTTGCGTCCCTGACAAACCCCCTCTGCAACCTTTTGAAAAAGAACTCCCCCGACTCAATAATCTGGAACTCGAAGGCCACCGTAAATTTTAACTCCTTGAATATGAAGTTAGTTTCTGCCCCCATTTTGAAGTTGACCAATCCTGAAAAGTCGTTCGGGATTCGAACTGACGCCAGCAACGAAGGCCTTGTTTGCTTGCTACTTCAATATGAGGATGGAGGCGAAAGTCATCCTGTGGCCTACGATAGTCGCAAATTATTACCCCGCGAAAAGAACTATTCAGTTATTGAAAGGCAAACATTAGGAATAGTCTGGGCAATTCAGAAATTCAAAATGTATTTAGTAGGGAAAGAGTTTCATGTAAAAACTGATCACTGCCCCCTTGCGTATCTCCGGAACGTAAAACACACGAACGGCAGATTAATGCGCTTGAATCTCCTCCTCCAGGAGTACCAGTTTAAAACCAATTACATTAAAGGGACAGATAATCAGATGGCCGATTCCTTCAGCCGAAATGCTTTACCCGCTAATCCCAATTAGTTCCTTGGGAAATGGCCCTAAACAAATGTTTGGTAGTTGTATATATTTATATCCGTAAGAATTTAAGGTACTGTTAAAGTATTTTTTTTTAGGATAATTGATTATTTTGTGTACGCTTATTTCTTTGTAGTTTTTATGTATTTATGAAGTGAGAATAACTGTCCTCGCTATATGACTTGGGAATGTTCCCGTTATCTTCATGTTTCCTTTTTGGTTTAAACTCCCCAAGTAGAAACCATATGTCGTGTGGTTTTAGATTTTTTTTTTATATACCTGTCTTTTATTAAGTATTCTTTTTCTTGGTAGTATATATAATATTCTGTGTGGTCACAGGATAATTTTTGAATAAACTGATCAATTTTCTGTTTGTAGTGTATAGATTGGTAACAGCGTATGTATATTGTGTATAATTCCTTTATGTTTTGGTAAAAACCAAGTCGGAACTGAGTCTCCCCCCCTTACAATTAAAAGAGTATCGGGTTGTCCCTTTTCTCCACTTATTTATTTTTTTTTTTAATATGAAAAGGTCCAAATTTCGATAAGGGAGGCGTGTGAGGAAACAAGCACGTGATGGGAGAAATAACGTCGCTTTTAAGCATTGCCTCCACGTGATGGGCCTCGTGTAGCTTACAAGCAATTTTCGAAGCTCAAAAGCGTGAGAAAGTATAGGAGCGGGCTCATGGAATACAGCCCTTATCAATCCGAGTATTTAAACAAGACAAGAATTCTCCCCCCCCCCTTCCAGCCACGCTGGGAGCGTCTGAGACAAGCGCCACCCGGGCCGCGTTCGCCATTACTCAAACGACGGGCGATAGTCCCCCCCTTCTATGGGGTAAGCTCCATTACTTCAGGCGTCCATATGTAACCGTGTGAGGAGGAATTAAGAGTGATTTGTGCGAGAGAAGCCCACGAGAGCAGACGATCTTAATCCTCCTCGATTCGGTTTGTCATACGCCGAAGGCAAGGAAACGTTGTAGGATAAAAACGAGTATCCCTCCTTGGATAAAACAAATATCCACCCTAGAACCAGTTAAGAACTCCTCTCCATAAGAATACCCATCCGAATCCGCTCAACGACGCCATCTCCAGACAAGAACCAAGTCTTATTCCAAAAGGCTTAAGTGAAGATTAATCTTAGCGTAATACCCCCTTGATTACGCATATTCGGCCAAACAAACCGTTTGACGTCTCGGAGAAACTCACCCTCCGTTTGCTTCAAAGGAATTTACAACGAAAGAATTCCCAGCCCTCATACTCGAAGGCTCTGCTCCACCCCCACCCACGTCATAGTAAAGGAATACTTCAGCTACAAGCAAGCTGACCCTGGACCCCGTCGAAGTGACCCAAACATCATATCACCGTCTCGCAGGAAACGACCATCGTCTTCTCCAACCCTTCTATTTTGTACAAGGTATTGCACGAATATTTTAGCTTTCCCAAAATTTTATAATTGCCGTCTACTGTTCCTCCATTATCATTCGTTGCTTACTATGTCCCCGTGTAAAGCTCAAATCTTAATTCCATCCAGCCTACCCAATTTTATTGCATCTTAGAATACCTAGTCTTCTTAATAGCCCGTTGACCACTGTAACTATTGGTCTTATATGTCTGTTTATTGTTGTACCATTTAACTTTGATTATTAGTATTTATTAAAGTCTATTTTGGCCGACTTTTTTACTTTCCGATCCTTGAGCTCATCATAGCCGTGTAACAAAATCCTGTAACTAAGTGAGATTTGGAATTCTCAGCCAATACCAAGATTTAAAGTAGCATCTATTGGACTAGCCATCACTTACGAGGATCTGACCTCGTAACCGGACCTCGGCCTACCCAAAGTTATTAAAAAGAAACTTCCGCGCACTCTTAAATCAAATATAATAGATGTATGTATGGTATATAGAGCTATACCAAGATATATATATATATATATATATATATATATATATATATATATATATTACTATATGTCGTGGTATAGGTTCCTATATACTATACATATATCTATTATATCTGATTTTAGAGTGCGCGGGGTTTCCTTTTTAATATCTTGGGTCGGTCGGGTCGGATTACAAGGTCCGATTCCCGTGAAGGGAGGGCTAGTCCAATAGAGCTACTTTGATTCTCTGTATTGGCTGAGTGTTAATTCTTACTGGTTAAAGGGCTATTACACGGCTATGATGAGTCAAAGGTTGGAAGTAAAGGAGTCGACAGAAATAGACTTTAATACATATTAATAACTTAGGTTAAATGGTAGAACAATAAAAAAACATACGAGGGGTGGTCAATAAGTTTTGCGAATCGGTAGGGCAAAACAGAGGAAGAGGGATGTCTTTTTGTAGGGGTGTTAGGACAAGTTGTGACAAGTCCGGACTTGCAGACGCACGCTTCTACCTCGTTTATTTAAGAAGCAGTATCTTATCGCAGATCGTCAGTCACAAAGTTTTCAACAATGGAAAAGGTTGAGCACCGCGCAGTGATCAAATTTTCGACCAAGGAAGGCAAGAATGAAAAAGAGATCCATAAACGCATGAATGCAGTGTACACCGACACTACCCCTTCCTATGCAACCATTGATCGCTGGAATAGGGAGTTCCGCCATGGTTGTGAGTCCCTTTAAGATGACTTCCGTCCAGGACGCCCGTCAGACGTGACCACCTAAGACAATGTGGCCCGTGTGGAAACATTGATCCTCGAAATTCGACGGGTGAAGGTCGAAAAATCGAGCGACAACTTGGAATATGACATGGAAGTATTATCAACATGATCTCTCGGCAACATGCGCCGAGGGAGCACAAGCAGAACTCGTCAAGCCAACAAAAGAAGCAAAAACCCACGAGGATATACCTACAGCGACTGAACATGAGCTTGCAGTCAACCAAACACAGCTGACTGCCTTAGCCAGACAGAAAAATAACGAAAAGAGAAACAAAAAAGAACCCGGAAAACAAGAGGAGGAAACAGAACAACTACCACAGCAGGGAGAACACGAGCTCGACGGAAGGGATATCAAACTCATCATCACGCTTAACAAAAACAATACTCAACAAAGAGAGATATCCCTCGACGAGGTTGTCTCAGGAGTCAAAAGAGGCCACATCAAGTGGTGCTATTACTCACCCGAAGAAGAAGAATCGGTCAAGACAGCCCTAATGAAAGCCACAATAAGGCTCTACGACGACAACTTCAATTTTTACGAGCCATCCTTCTTCAAGAGGCTACGATCGGGTAGAACCAACAACCAAAAGCCCTCAAGAAGCTCAGACACACACGATGGTATCTATAAATAACTAACTATTCTAGCACACAACGTGCATGGGTGGCAGGTGAATAAACAACAGCTGTACAACGTCGACCAAGAATTGGATCCAGACATTCTTCTGTTGTCAGAAACTGGAATCAAGGAAGACGAAAAGCAAAAGATCCCCAAAGGAACGTCACAGGAGAGGTTCGACGTAACTATAATAGCGGTCAAGAAAGATCTTTTCTATCGATCATACTGAGGTGCTCTCTGGGTGACATCGAATTAGGCGCGGGCTACCGACCTCCCCGCCGTTCATACTTCCCCTACCAAAACATTTATACCCTTTTCAGGAAAGAACACCCAGTGTTGTTCGCTGGGGACTTGAACGCCAGGAACAAAGCAGCGGGCTATGCAAAGAAAAACGCAAGAGGCAGGAATCTTGACCTTTTGCTAGGAAGGGATATCGTTGAGCGCATCGGGCCGGACTTTCCTACATTCTTGTATCCATGGTCCGCCACCAAGCTTGATGTAGTTCTCATGAATCTCAGCTTCCCCTTCCACCAGCTCGTCAGTCCAGGACCGCTGACACCTAGCGATCACATTCCCATGTTGATCACCATAGCAGCTGTTCCTATTCCAGTTCCTGTTGCCGCACGGAAAGACTTCTCGAAGACCAACTGGAAAGTATACAGGAGGGCGTTCCCATTGGATCTCCCTGACCTGGACGTGCATCTGAAGTAGACCTCGACGATAAGCTTACTGTTATTAATGCCTTCATTTCAAACGCAGACGCAATAGCTATCCCGACAACCTCTCGCAAAATCACACTGCCAACAACCCTTACACAAGAGAGAGTGGTGCTCCAACAATGCTCCGCTGATGTCTACAACCGCATCCTCGACATGAGCTACACCAGACCCATGGATTTCCGACTCGTTAAGCACCTCAGGGAACAGCTGAACACCACGCTGGCTCACGAACTGAGGGAGAAGTAGGACCGTCTAATTGAAAATTTAGTCACTGATAAGAATCCGAAATCTTTCTGGGAAACAGTTAACAGACTAAAAGGAAACTTCCGTTCCCATGGCCCAACTGCAATTTCGTACGAAGGTAACACAGCGACCACTCCTAGAGAGAAGGAAAGGCTGTTCCGTAGAGTCTAGAAAAAAACGTTTTCTAAATCTTTGATAAAGAGGAGGAAAACTTGGAATATGACATGGAAGTATTATCAACATGATCCACGACAATTTGGCCATGACCAAGGTCTGTGCCCGTTGTGTCCCTAGAACTTCACGCCCCATGATCAACTTCAACCTCGTCAAAGTCCACAAGGCCAGAGTTGCACAAGCTGCCCTGCGCGAGTGCGTATTCGAGGGTATTTACACGAGGACATAGTAAGCACGGATATAATAACCACACAAATGAAAATGAGGGGAGAGAGGGAAGTTGGCGGCAATTACAAATTTGGGGAAGTTAAAATATTCGTTACAATACCTGGTACACAATGGAGGGGTCGAAGATGGTCGTTCCCTAAGAAGTGTAGATAGAAGTTAAGTCACTTCGACGGGGTCCAGGGTCAACTTGCTCGGAGTTGAAGTATTCCTTTGAGATGACGCTTGAGGGCAGAGCGTTCGAGAGTGGAGGCCGCGAATTCTTCCGGTGGAATCCCTTCGAAGAAGACGGAGGGTGAGTTTCTCTGAGACGTCAGACGGGTTGTTTGAACAACTATGCGTAATTAAAGGGGTATTTGCCTTTTGGGACAAGACTTGGGTTCTTCTTTGGAGATAGAGACGTTCCACGGAGTGAGACGGGCATTCTTATGGGGAGAGGATTTTTGACTAATCCAGGGTGGATATTTGTTTTATCCAAGGAGGGATATTCGGTTTTATCCTGCAAAATTTCCTTGCCTTCGGCGTATGACAACCCGAATCGAGGAGAAGTAAGATAGTCTGCCCCCGTGAGCTTTTCTCGCACACAAATCTCCTCGATTCCCGGCGACACGGGTATATTTCTACGCCTGGAGTGAGGAAGCTTACCCCATAGAAGGGGGGGGACTATCGTCCATCGTTTGAGTAGTGCGATCGGGGCACCCCCAGTGTGGCTGGAAGGGATGGGGGATGTGGGAAAAACTCCTTGTCTAAATACTCGGATTGATAAAAACGGGATTCCATCAGCCCGCTCCTGTTGTTTCTCACGCTTTTGAGCTTGGAAAATTGAATTATCGACAACGAGGCCCATCACGTGTAGGCAATGCTCAAAATCAACCTTATTTTTCCCATCACGTTCTTGTTCCTTTACACACAGTAAATCGGTCCTTACAATTCCTTACTGAGCGAAGGCATTTTAGGACACTCCATAACCGTTCCTTCCTTTATGTGGTAGCGACATGCCAATACCAAATTTATTTCGCCCAAGAATTCAAAACCAAAAAAATCTTTAGCCAATTTCAGCGTCTCTTATATTTGTTTGTTTTTGAACGGAAATTGTTCCTAAAAATCTATTTGATGCATATTGGTCAATTTTGGCAGCGCTTACGTGTAAAACATAAATTTTTTTAAAAACTGAATGAATAAATTAAACAAAGAGGACGCTAAGATCTGCTCCGAGCGCGCACAAACCTGCCACGACTGGATGCACTGCATTAACGACACGAAAAAGTGCACTAACTGCGCTGGTCCCCACCGTACCTAGAGCATACAGTGCCCAGTCAGGAAGGAACACCTAAGAAAGAAGAGAGTAGCGGCTGACAGGCCAAACATCTCTCAAGCAACAGCCTCCAAGACCCTACCGCAAACAAACACAACGCCGTCACAACCCCAAATAGTCCCACAGCTCACCGATGCGAACCCTCCTAAAATGCTAGCATGCATTCTTTACGCGCATTTGATGAATCTAGCCTGCCCGGGTTCATTTAATACCGAGATTAACAAGATGTTGGCTGCAAATGGCCTGGAATCTATTACTTTCCCGGACAACCCACAGTTAGACAAAGTTCTCTCGGGAACATGCGCCAAGGGAGCACAAGCAGAACTAGTCACGCCAACAAAAGAAGCAAAAACCCACGAGGATATACCTACAGCGACTGAACATGAGCTTGCAGTCAACCAAACACAGCTGACTGCCTTAGCGAGACAGAAAAAGAACGAAAAGAGAAATAAAGAAGAACCCGGAAAACAAGAGCAGGAAACAGAACAACTACCACAGAAGGAAGAACACGAGCTCGACGGAAGGGATATCAAACTCATCATCGCCCTTAACAAAAACAATACTCAACAAAGAGAGATATCCCTCGACGAGGTTGCCTCAGGAGTCAAAAGAGGCCACATCAAGTGGTGCTATTACTCACCCGAAGAAGAAGAATCGGTCAAGACAGCCCTAATGAAAGCCACAATAAGGCTCTACGACGACAACTTCAATTTTTACGAGCCATCCTTCTTCAAGAGGCTACGATCGGGTAGAACCAACAACTAAAAGCCCTCAAGCAGCTCAGACACACACGATGGTATCTATAAATAACTAACTATTCTAGCACACAACGTGCATGGGTGGCAGGTGAATAAACAACAGCTGTACAACGTCGACCAAGAATTGGATCCGGACATTCTTCTGTTGTCAGAAACTGGAATCAAGGACAAGGAAAAGCAAAAGATCCCCAAAGAGACGTCACAGGAGAGGTTCGACGTAACTATAATAGCGGTCAAGAAAGATCTTTTCTATCGATCATACTGAGGTGCTCTCTGGGTGACATCGAATTAGGCGCGGGCTACCGACCTCCCCGCCGTTCATACTTCCCCTACCAAAACATTTATACCCTTTTCAGGAAAGAACACCCAGTGTTGTTCGCCAGGGACTTGAACGCCAGGAACAGAGCAGCGGGCTATGCAAAGACAAACGCAAGAGGCAGGAATCTTGACCTTTTGCTAGGAAGGGATATCGTTGAGCGCATCGGGCCGGACTTTCCTACATTCTTGTATCCATGGTCCGCCACCAAGCCTGATGTAGTTCTCACGAATCTCGGCTTCTCTTCCACCAGCTCATCAGTCCAGGACCGCTGAAACCTAGCGATCACATTCCCATGTTAATCACTATAGCAGCTGTTCCTATTCCAGTTATTGTTGCCCCATGGAAAGACTTCTCGAAGACCAACTGGAAAGTATACAGGAGGGCGTTCCCATTGGATCTTCCTGACCTGGACGTACATCCGAAGTAGACCTCGACGATGAGCTTACTGTTATTAATGCCTTCATTTCAAACGCAGACGCAATAGCTATCCCGACAACCTTTCGCAAAATCACACTGCCAACAACCCTTACACAAGAGAGAGTGGTGCTCCAACAACGCTCCGCTGATGTCTACAACCGCATCCTTGACATGAGCTATACCAGACCCATGGATTTCCGACTCGTTAAGCACCTCAGGGGACAGCTGAACACCACGCTAGCTCACGAACTGAGGGAGAAGTAGGACCGTCTAATTGAAAATTTAGTCACTGATAAGAATCCGAAATCTTTCTGGGAAACAGTTAACAGACTAAAAGGAAACTTCCGTTCCCATGGCCCAACTGCAATTTCGTACGAAGGTACCACAGCAACCACTCCTAGAGAGAAGGAAAGGCTGTTCCGTAGAGTCTAGAAAAAAACGTTTTCTAAATCTTCGATGAAGAGGAGGAAAACTTTGACCTCGGCTTCGAAGATCAGGTTCTCGAGTACTTGGATATGAGTGAGGGCAAGTTCGACCCTTATGAAACCTCGTAACTCTAACGTCTACATGGCAACTCTCAACATGGGAACCCCATCACCAGTGCAGAATTGTCGGAAGCAATCTCTTCATTCAAGCCTAAAGCCCCAGGCCTCAGCCTAATCAGCATCAGACACTTGAAGGAGGCACCCGAAAGATTTCGGACTAGGCTGTTGAACCTACTCAATTCGTCCCTATCAATAGCCTGAAAAGCTCGAAAATGATTTTCATCCATAAGCCGGGAAAGCCAGCGAACCAGGTCATGAATTTCACACCTATCTCATTGATGGAGACCATTGGGAAGGTTTTTGAGAAAATTCTCAACAGCAGATTATCAAAACACCTGTCAGAGCACTCTCTGTTAAACAAGGAACAGAACGGATTCAGAAGACACCGAAGCACGGAAACAGCCATAGCCCACATGCTTCAACACGCAGCGGCAGGGCGGGCCAGGAGGTGCTGGATCGACGTCGTTTGCAGAGACGTAAAGAAGGCCTTCGACAAAGTTTGGATTGACGGCCTGAAGTACTAAGATTCACCCCTCACTTCGAAAAGATCCTCTGTAGCTACTTGACCAACAGGCAAACTGTCATTGCCTTCGAGAAGTATACAGGGAAAGCCTTCGAGCTCCTGTTCGGCGTCCCTCAGGGAGGATGCCTCAGCTCCACTCTCTACACCATCTTTACGAGAGACGTTCCCAAACCAACTGATGGGAGAACTCTCAACATCCAATATGCGGAAGATATTACCCAAGTTGTGGTTCGAAGAACAAATTCTGTGAGGATGACAGCCTGAGCCACGATAACAGAATCTGAAAGAACTTCCAGGTTTGAGAAATACTGGAAAATACACCCGCAATAGGGACACGTCGTTCAGTTCCTTTTAATCTAGAATATCCGAAATTGACTACTCACCGCACGTGTCAGTCCTCGGCTACAAACTTGCGGGTACTGGCATGAATAGACACGTCAGTTCCAGGATTGGATACGCCAACACCGAACTCGACAAACTCCTCCGATTCAGAAACCTCAGCACAACCAATAAAAAGAAGTTGTAAACCAACCAGTCTAGTCAGATCGAAACTAGTGTACCCTGCTATTCCGCTCAACGCGGCGTCAAGGAAGAATATGACAAGACTCCAGAGAGTGCAAAATCGAGACCTCCGGTTTATTACTAACGCTAAGTGGTATTAGTATCGGACCTCGAGAAGCCTCCATGAAGAAACAGGTCTTGAACCACTAAACACATACCTCTATAAATAGGGTCGAGACATCTGGGCAAGACTAGAGGCTGTGCTCCCTATGGAAACCTTAGCGGCTCTAGAACCAGAGGCAGAGGGAGGTGTATACAAAAGATACCTGCACAGCTCCAGAATACCGGAACCTGTACCAATGTTCAACTAAAAGGAAAGAAAAAATTGCGAAACAATAATATTAAAAAAAGAGATCCAAGATGGGACAAATTAGAATGACAATAACAAATACAAAATAATTGAAATATCCCGCAATGGGACAACATTAACAAATACGAAAAAATAAACAAATAACAAATGGAGATGGCCCGTTCGCCGGGCACCCACACACATACATATCTGACTACCACTTTCTTCCTTTACTCACTATTACCCTCCAACCTCTCTTCCAAACTCCTCCCCCTCTTATTCTATCTTTTTCTTTCAAGATTCAATAAATTAAACATACGATTGTCATTAAAAATCTGCTTAATCCTGATTGGCTAAATTTTGTAAAGCTTTTGTTACGTATAATTACGATATATAGAGCAGTATTTGGGAAAAAAATATACATAGTATTAGCAGTCATTATTCAACAAGAAGAAATATCATTACCGTTCACAAATCGAGCAACAAGCTTCTCGCTCTACCAACATGGCATAATGCCCCTCCATCAAGCCTCTCATCTACAAAGAAGCAGCCAATACGGGATGGCGAGAATCATGGATTTCTGGCTGCCTTACCACCCGAGAGGAGAGAAAGAATCTACCACCATCTAGCCTCCGGTCCTCTACCAAGCGGCCGTTATGGGATGGTCGAAAATCGTGGAATTTTGCTGCTCTACCACCCGAGAGGCTGGAGCAAATTCCATCACAAGTGAGCCTCCCGTCTTCACCTAAACAGCCACGGATTTGTGCTGTGGATCGAATTCTACCTATGATCATTTCATCGCAGTGCTACTCCTCCCATAGAACTCTGCGCGACTCGTCAGCATGATGAAGATGATGTATATAGAAAGAACATAGATGAATCACTGTGTAACACAGGCGATCAGGTAGTCGTAGAGGAAAAGGGTACGGAAATAACTTGCAAAGGGATAGGAAGAGTTGATAGGTCGGTGGCTAGAGACCGATCCGTGGTGTAGTTGGGCGAGTCTCGTGTTGTTCGTGACTGGGCGATGGTTGGGGGGTGGTCAGGAAGGAGATCGTGTCTATATAGTCGGAAATGCGTTATTCATGATGCTCTTAACTTATACGTAGAACGTTATGGGTTGCGGGTGGTCATGCATGGGCTGCGGGGTATCGCACTGCCATCGCAACATAGAGTCTTGCGTGTAGTGCGGTGTATATGGGGTCTCTAGCGAGTTTCCCGAGTTGTTTTGTGAGTCTAGTGTGAGCGTATGTTTGAGAGGTGCTAATTTTTTGTTGTAGTGTAGTGTGGACATTCTCGCGTAACAGAAAGAGCGGCCAGAGTTCTGAATGCGTTGAGCCTTCTTCTGCCATGTGACACTCGAGTGCCAGTGGGGCGTACGTGAGAAGAGGTCAAACAAGTGTTTTATATAGGTCTAACTGTAGTTTCTTAACCGCAGGGTAGAACCTGTGCAGCATTTTGTTTGTGCGTGTGGCTCTTGCTTGTATTATGTGCTGATGTATATTGAACCTAAGGGACTTGCCAAAAGTTACCCCTAGGCTTTTTGTCTGTTGTGTGTAATCAAGCCTTGTTGGATTTAAGTGGTTCTTGCCTGGTGTGTGTGAGAAAATTTGTAGGTTATGCATGTAGTGATCTTTTGCGCCGAAGAGTGTCATCTGTGTATTCTGAGGATTCGTGGCAATCAGCCATTTATCTTCGTATTCTGGCTTTTCGTCTAGTATTATTTGTGCGTGGTGCGCGATCGCGTCTGGTCCGCGGCCACTGACAAGAATAGTCTCGTCATCGGCGTTTTCGGGTGGGCGTGGGGTGTCGTTTGTGCACATGATGTAAAGTGTGGGTGCCAGTACGCTTCCTTGGGGAACGATTGAACGTGGTGTGAAAGGTCGTGATAGGGTATTGCTGTATTTTATGAGGCATTTCTGTTCAGTGAGGTAGTGTCAGAGAAGCCTTCTGATGCAGAGAGGTAACTCCGTATTGTTGGCGAGTTTTCAACAGAGTCCCTCGTGCCACACCTTATCAAAGGGCTTCTCCACGTCCTTGCTGATGGAGAATGTCTTTTGTCGTACTTGATGTTTTTTTGTACACTGTCGTGAACGATGGTCACAGTCGCCTGAGTGAACCGGCCCCTCCTGAACGCATATTGCTGGGAGGAGAACCAGTCCCTCTCTTCCAGGTAGTCCCGTAGGCGGCTCTAATAGAGCAATAGGCCTGTAATTGTTTGGGTGTTTGGGGTCTTTGTTCATTTTGTGTAGAAGTATGTTGTGAGAGACTGGATATTTTGGGGAAGTGGCCTGAGGCTAGTGAGGCGTTGAATAGGTATGTAAGTCTAGAGTATATGTTTGCGAGGAGGTTGTGTATTAATGCAGCTGGTAATCCAGAGGGGCCAGGTGCGCGTTTTGGTGTTGATTTAATGTAGTGTTTTGTTTCCTCGACGGTGTTGGGAGTGGTCAGTGTAGATGTGTTGTCGAGCAGCTCCATTCGTATCAGGGGGGCGGGCCTTAGCTCGTGAGCACGGGCCCGATACCACTCCTGGACTTCCTGGAAGTGCTCTTGCGCGTGTGGTTTGGGTGAGCTGTGGGTGTGTACTGTGTCTCAGTGGGACCTAAATGCGTCAAGGATGACGTTGGTGTCCATGAGTGTTTGGTTATTTACTTGGAGGTTGATGGGTTTGGGTGGATCAGTGCCTAGCATCCTTTTTACGCGCCGCCAGAAGAAGGATTGGTCAGTGCAACGAGTGTCCTCAGCGATGGAGACGACCTCTCACCACTGTCGGTTCCTATTTAGTTGCACGCACTATAGGATGCGGGCACGTAGGTGAGTGATGTTGTGTCATCGTGGGCCTCTGGTGTAGTAATTGTTGTACTGTGTGATGAGTCTCTAAGTATGTATGTAATACGTGAAGTGTTTTATGCATGTGTAGGTTTTGTGTGGTATGTGTAGGTCGCGTGCTGTGGTTATAGTGTTCAAGATTGAGCACCAGTGGTCATCTAACAGATCTGGATTGGTGTGGTCCAGGTTAAGGTTTTGTGGCGTGTTTTCTCTTATGTGTCTCTTGAAATCTTCCCAGTTCTTGTTTTTGAAATCGAAGAGAGGTGTTGTGGGTATGCGTATGGGAGATATGGATATGATAAGGCATATCGGTATGTGGTTAGAGAGTGCGTAAGGACCCGGTGAGATGTGAGTGTAGAAGCGTGTAGCGTAGTCGTTGAGGAAGACCACGTCCAGAAATGTAGTTCTTCCGCGAGTACCAAAGAATGTGGGAAAGGCCGGGCCGATGTGCTTGCAGCGATAACGCAGCAGGGCACCGGCCAGATACCTTCCTGCATCATTCGTGGTATTAGAAAGGAGTGTTGGGTGAAAAGCGTTGAGGTTCCCCACAAAGATGATAGGTAGATTGTGGTTTGGTAGAGCCTGGAGTGGGACTTCTATTTTCAATTATAGGCGTGGTGGTCTGTAGTGCGTGGCCACTAGGATGGAGCCGGAGCTTGTCTGTACCTTGCAGGCTAGAAAAGATTCATCGCGTGTTTGAATGAGGGAGTGGTGTATAGAGCGCTTTATTAGGATCGCTGATCCTAGATGCAGTGTTTGTGGAGTTAGATATGTGTGGTAGCCTGCAATGATGAGTCTGTTGCTGGGAGGGTGTAGATTGGTCAAGTTCAAGAGTATTATGTTAGGTCTTTGTGTGTTTAGGACCCAGTGGGCAACAGTATGGCGAATACCGTGACAACTGTGTACGTTTAATTGTATTATGTTGAGGCGACCTATTGACGTGGGCGCAGTGCGCGTAGGGCTGATTTAGCGTGTAGGGCTGATTTAGCCACACCCAGGAGGTGTGGGGAGTGAGTACCTTCACGCGTGACGGCTGTGGTCTCATGGGAGTGGAGAGGTTGTCAGTGGTAGCTGTGGAAGGAGGAGGGGAGGCGGTAGGAAAAGAGGTGGGAGCAGTGGGCAAAGGGGCAGGTAAGGAGGGTACAGTGGCGAGAGGGGCAGGGACAGACAGGCGGGAGGAGGCAGGAACGTGGTGAAGGTGGGGGGAGGGGTGTGATGGGGCGTGAGGTCCAGGGGGTGAGGTGTTCGTGCCCACCCGGGTGGTGAGGAGTGAGGATCTCCTGTGTGTATACTCATCGATTTGAGCGAAAACTTTCTCGGGGAAGGTGATCTGTCCTAGACCGTGCGAGGCAAACAGTGTATTGAGTATGTTTGAGTATAGTCTGGCGTCACCCCTCGACATGTCGTTTGCCACCGTTGAAAGCAAGGCGGCCAGGTGTAGCTTTGGGTGTATGGTGTGGGGGTAGGGGTGGGTTTTGGAAGTAGTGGGGTCTCTGGGTGTAGGGAGTTTGGGTGGGGGCGAGTGTCGGAACATGTGAGTGAGTCTCGGTTGCTGCTGAAGTAGGCTGTGTCTGGAGTATGACAGGGGGTGGTGTGGACAGCGTTGCACCGGCAGCAGCAGCGAATGTTCTTGTGAAGGGAGAAGAGGTGGGGTCGGAGTGTGTGGTTGTGTTGGTGGGTTGTGGACGCCGTATTGCTGCTACGGCGTCAGAGCGGGGCTTGCTTAGGAAGGGCATTTAGTGTTGACGGCGACATGGTCGCCGCTGCAGTTTGTGCAGAGGGTTAAAGTGGCTGTGCAGGTGGTGTAGTGGTGGCCCACTACACTACACCTTGAGCAGACCAGGTCTGCTTGGCAGTTTCGTGTCTCGTGTCTGGTTTTGTAACACCGGTGGCACTGTGTGGTTTTATGTTCAGCTGTAGCTCGATGTTATGTGGATGTGTTAGTGTGCCGCAGACCTTGATGTCTTGGTCTAGCAGCAGTGTTTTGTTTTGTTCCTCGGACAGTGTAATTACTGTTCATTGTTTTGTATGGTTGTAATACAAGTCTCTGATGACCTCCTCCCCATACTTCTTTCCGAGGTGTGTGCGGAGGTCATCGGTGGAGAAAGCCAACCATAGGGGGTTGGCCTTGAGGACTCGTATTTGGTGTTTCTTGTTTACATCCTCGGCTAGTTTTGTGTGAAGGTCTTGTGCGGCGAGTGTGTCAGCCGAAAGTTCATGGAACTTGACTGCGTCCTCCTGTGAGCGGAAGACGAGTTTATGGCCTGTGTGTGTCTTTATTATGTTTGTGAATGGGAGTGTCATGTGTAGCGGTTAGGTTGAGGAGTGTTTATTTTTTTCTGTTATGTTTAGGAGTGTGAGTGTGGATGTGTTGTTGTGTACCATGATGAGGATCGCTTTTAAAACTTTATTTAGAGAAAGGCCCCCGCCCCGTCAATAACGGCCACGTGAAAATGACACAGATGTGATGATGATTAATGAGTGAGTGTGGACTTGGTATTTGCCTTTGTGGTCTTGGACGGTGCCGCAGGGTAGAGTATTAATCCTCACCGTATTAATAATTGAGTCCCAACCCAAGTTTGCTCCTTCCTTTGTGTTCCGCAGCGGGCTAAGCCTCAGACCTCCTTTCCCCAAAGTTTGCAATTATTCCCTTTCTAAGTAGAACGGAGCTCTATGTGTAGAGTCATATTCACGGAGCTAAGTCACGGCGGGGCAGGGATGGGGAGGGTTTAGCACGTCATATAACTATGACGAGCCAGGGAAATAAAGGAATTTTTATTCCTCTCGAGATGATACCGTCCGTGGTATGACTTGCCGAAATCGCACTGTTATCAGTGAGAAGCGTCGAGGGAAATTTCGCCGGGCCTTGCCTCCTGTATTTGAACAATAGCAGGAAAACGCAGAGATGCCTCCAAAGATTTGTGTTGACAGCATGGAGGATTCAAGCTTATTTCTACGCACCGGACTACTGCGGGCAACAAGGTTAAACCAACAAACGAACTCACGCATTTCGTACGGGCACAGTTATAAAATTTTTATAATAGAGGTAATAGTGCTTTAAAAATCCCAGTGTGAATTAATTCAAAAGTGTAGATTCAGTGCCTAGTTTTTCAAAAATGAAAAGTGTAAATAGTAAAAAATCAAGTGTCCGGTGATGAGAATGTTAATAATAATTTTGCTAGACTAAATTAAATGTGTAAAAAATCGCGTAAATATCAATATAAAGTTAACTGCGTAATAATAGTTTCCATTAAGTTAAGAAAAGTAGTGTGGTGCCTACACAAAAAGAAATGTAAGAAAACAAGAGATTTAGTTCGCGATGAGGAACTGCAGCTACTGCATACAGAACGCTCTAATAAATGTTATTGAATCGCTTGGCACAACATAGATTAAACAAAGAATCTCAACACTGTTGACCCCTCTGAAATCTTGTTGTGCAGTCAAGGATAACAAAAAATGAAATACGAAAGTAAATATTGTGTTATGGGTGCACACGCGAAGCTGTAGGTATGCATTAAAGAATGGTAGAAATCCCTCAGAAGCGCTTGGAAATAATTTATACTCCTGCCAATAATGAGCATAATAAAGTAGTGGCGCGCACACACACATACGCAAGCATATTTTGTTCGCATTTAAGTGCTGAAGTTCTTGCGTCCGAACGTTCTAACGTACTTCTGAATTTATTTAAAGTACCTCTATGTTTATTCATAATATGTAGACACACTCCATGTTCTCGAGAGGAACTCCTGTGGTGCTGGAACCACATTGTAGAATCCCATCTGACTCAAAACCACCTCCTCAAAGACGAACATTTGGAAGTCTTATGGGGTTTTATAATTGGTTCACAGTAAATCGGTCCTCACAGTTCTTTACTGAGCGAAGGCATTTGTGGACACCCCTTAACCGTTACCTCCTTTATCCGGTAGCGACATGCCAATAGCAAATTTATTTTGTTTAAGAATTCAGAACAAAACATCTTTATGAATTATGAACTATGAACGATGTAAGTGGGTAGGTCTGAGTAGGGGATAAAGAAAGGGTGTGATGACAGATAGCTGAAAATAGACAAGTGGTGAAAAAAAGAAGTGTGGTAGGGCGCAAAGAGATGCTAAGTGCCTGGTGATCAGGCCTATCGTTTTTAAATATTTTCTTGTTTTGTGGCTTCTTTGTTGTCTTTGATATAGTTTATATATTATGGCGTTCAAGCCATTTGTCTTAAAAAAATTAATGTTCTTGGATATGTTATGCGCATTTGCTGTTGTAGTAATAAATTACTTTAATTACTTTAGTATTATGCTTAGTATCTTTGTTTTTTTTTGTATATCTTGAGGTGAGTGTAAATCGTGTCTTTTGTTTTTTTTCGGATGTTTTCTTCGATATAATTGGGTCTTCATCGGTGAATTCTTGTAGAAATTGGTGAAGTTTCGTAATTAGGTATTCTTTTCTTGGTCGGTTTTCTTGGTTTGGCTAAAAACATTCTTATTCTCATGCGTGGAACAGCACTTCTGCCCCGCCAGCTAAAAGCCCAGCGGAGCTCGGAAATCTCGCGCGACCTCTTCTTTTCTGGTTAATCATTTGGGCGATATCATCGTTCAATTCTCGATTAACCAGTTCCTGCATATTCCTTGTCCGTTCTTCTATGACAAAGTTAATGGAGCTTAACCCCGCTTCCCGTTGCAGCTCTTCCGGGCGTCTTCTTTCTCGTCTGTATGTACCTGTAATTAGGTAGATGCATTTGTTCTGCACCACTTGTAATTTCTTTTTTGTGTATTCAAGACACACGAGAGGGCAGAAGTGGGGTATAGCAGCGTCGATCTTACAAGTGCATTGTAGATCTTTTTCCTATTGTTTTCACGAAGACTTCAGAATATGTATGGAGTTTTGACTGTAGCTGTGACATTGGTGATTCTTTCTTGGACGTGCTTCTTGTACCCGGTTGAAGTAATCTTCACTTCGAGTACATTGCACTCCGTGGTGTAGGGATAGCATCAATCCTCCAGCCTGACTTCGTAAAGTAGTCTCCTGCCTATGGGGACTACTTTGAACTTTTCCTGGTTGGTGCGGATCTTCCACCGGGCCTCGTAGGTGTTAAGGTTTTCAATTCCTGCTGCTGTCATACGAGCTTGCCAAGGCGCATTCCTCCATGAACAAGTGATTATCTGGGTGAAATCATCGGCGAATTGAATATTGAGGCAAGTGTGGCTTACAGGGGGTGGGGCATCAGCAGTTTAAATCAAGTAGAGAGTGAGGACAGCCTCCCCCCCCCCTGCAGGAGGCCCGCATTGAGCGGAAACTTTGGCCCGTCCATGCCCTCTAAACTGATGTACGCCGCTCTCTCCATGACATAGTCACAGAGAGTTCTTTCTAAGTTTTCACTTAATCCCAGTCGTAAGATCTTGTACTGCATTCCCCGTTGCCACACCTTATCGACCGCCTTTGATATATCCCGACAAACAATGTCCACGTAACTCTTTTCCCGTTTTGCACGGGCTAGCTTTTCCGTGATGACGTTAATCGCCATTTCCGTACTTCGCTTCCTCCTAAACCCGAATTGATGTGGGTTGAAGAGGGAGTTCTGCTCCAAATGAGACACCAGGCTTCGGTTGAGGATCTTCTTGAAGAGCTTCCCGCCAAATTCTAGAAGTGAAATTGGCCGGTAGCTCTCCTTCAGCGTTGGGTCCTTTCCGTGCTTAGGCAAGAAAATCATCTTAGCCGTTTTATAAGCATCTGGAAAGTATCCCGTTTTCAGACAGGCGTTAAGTATCCTTCTTATCCCTTCGATGACATTGGCTGGTGCCTTTTCAAAGTTCAACTTTGTAAGCTCCGATTGTCCTGTTTTTTCTTGTCGGGATGAACGGAGCGCGCCGAGTAGTTCTTCTTCGGCAATCTCGGTGACTCCGTCGCACTGTCTGTCCACCTGGTGGTGAGGGTGCGTCTTGTGTATTTGTTTGTTAAGCTTGTCTATGATGTTGCTTTCAAACTCTTGGTAATAGTCCTCGTTTTTTTCCTCAGTTATACTGAAGATTTTTTTGCCAATAACTTGGGAATAGTTCTTCAATTCTTACTTCTTCCGTTTTGATGTTTCCATCTTCTTTTTGTAGTTATAACTTTTTCTTCCCAGTGGATCCTTTGAGACTTCTGATCTTTTTCCAAAATTCTTTGGGAGTTGCTTCGTCATCGGGGTTATCGATCGCATCATCCCATCGTCTCCCTTGTTGTTAGAGGTGTTAGAGGGTCAACTGGTTGAGTTCTTCTTTGATTTTTTTTTACTTCCTTGCATTGAATGAACTGATGCATTCCTGATGTTGATCTCATACAATAATTTCAGCTCACGGTATAAATCCTTCACGTATTCGGTCCATCTGTAGGTAGAGATGGTCCTATACACGGATTTAGGGCTACAAACCCTATCTCCGTTGATGAGATGGTTATTGAGGTCGTCTATGGCTTCGTCAATCTTCTCGAGAGTTGTCTCGTTCAAGTTGGGCGGATCGTAGGCCCCGAGAAGGCGCGCGTACCGTGTCCAGTCTGCTCTTCTGTAGTTCTTTCTGACTACAGCTGGAACTTGTATAGGGTTTCTGTTGATAGTAAGTAGAATCCCTATATGGTCGCTGCATGGTACCTGGGCTGGTTCCATGTATTAATTATACGGCAGCTGACGATTCGGCAGATAGATGTCTGGTTTTGTGGCACTTCCTGCTCTGACAAAGGTAGGGAAGTCAGGGCCTATTCGCTGGGCAATATTTATGTCTAGCAATAGGTCCGGGCTTCTTCCTATACCGTTGAAGGTGTCCTGTAACCGGATTCTCAGCATCTGGCGTTCAGATCCCCCATTAATATAGTGGGGGCTTTTTTGCCAAATAGGCCAGTGAGAGTGTGGATTGGTAACATGTCTCTCCTTGGCGGCTGATATCCGGTAGCAATGACTTAAGTTTTCTATGTCGAGTTCGACCTCAATCGCGAGGTAGGATTCTTCTATTTTCTTATTTGCTTGTATTTAATCCCCTTCTTTATCGCAATAGGGGCACCGTCGAACCGCTCCTGCGAATAATTCGTGATCAACACATCGTAGTTCCAGATTTTAATTTCCCCACTACGCGTGTCGATTCCCATGTTCTGAAATTAAAATGATGTTTGCATCAATTTCTCTAAATACATTTTCGTAAATGGTTCTTTTCGTCGTCCAGCCGTTGGTATTATTTGCAGCATCTTCAGTGCGTTCCGTAACATGGTGAATTGTTTTTACCTATGCTTCTTCTTATTCTTCTTTTTCTTCTCGGGGGGCTGGCAGGGCGGTTTTACTGTGCTCAGAGTTTTCCTTCTCTTCTTGGGGGAGGGGGGGACTTGGGGTTTTGGACCTGCTCTTCGTAGCTCGTGTACGGGTGCAGGGGCCCTCGTCGTTGTCTGAAGAGGAGGATCCCTCCTCATTTTCAGCCTTTTCTTCTTCATCTTCTTCTTCATCATCCTCTTCGGATTCCTCCGATGAGGGAGCTTCGAAGATCTCTTCCAGTTCCGATTTAATAGTGTTGTTCTTTATGACTGATGCCTTGAATACCTTGGGGCATTCAAGGTCTGCAGGCATGATCACTGAAGGGAGATTACTTGCCTTTAATAGTGCATTGAGGTCCTGGTTGTAAAAGCCAGGCTTCACCTCATTAGCCACATTTGCGTGAGTAATGCAGATCAGAATCTTTGTACTCATGACTCCTGTGATGTTCATCTGCACAGGTGTAATCTTTACTTCCCCATTCTTCTTGGCGGTGCTCGCGTAAGTCACCTCCTTAGCTTTCTTCTATTTTTCTTCCCCCCTTTTGATAATATCTCGGCCCTTTAGGCAGTTCAGGGCCATGGCCCTGTGTTTCCCTTTACAGTTGAGACATTTCTTCTTATTGCTCTCGTACTTATCGAATCGGTATCCTTAGGTGGCGCATTCACTGCACCACAGTTTGTTCTTGTCCAGGCAGGTCGTGATTGTGTGATCCTCTAGTATATAACATACAAAGCACATTTGTATACTATTAAATCTCTCTCGCTGGATGTTCTCTCCTGGGATTCTCATATTGAAGATCAAGATCCCGTCCGTCGTCGCTTTCCTAGCCCTGTCGGTGGTAGGAAACGTGATTTTGAACACGTGGGTGTGTTCACGGAATTTGATTACATCCCGGACTTTCCTGGACTTTCCTCATAATCTCCTCTTTCAAATTTTCGGTCGAGTTTTCATCGACCCAACTCTCCACTTTGCTGCAAATGACACTGCGGTTCGCTGCCACTTGTGAGGGGTCTTTTCTTCGAGTCCGATGCGTATCAGTGTGGTAGCTCCTTCTTCAGACAGGAGCCGGTCCACATCTTTGGTATCCGCACATATGGCAATAAAACCTGATGAAACCTTAATCAGTTTCACCAGTGCCACCTTGTTTTCGAGGTAGAAGGTTTCACACAGCTTCCTCTTTTCTGGGGCCTTTTCTCCTTGTATGGTCCTGAGAGGGACCCTCTTAGTAAGGGTCTCCATGGTATTCTTTGTTCCCTACTATGTCCTCTTCTTTTCTTCTTCTCCTCTGTAACCAATGTATAATTACACTGTCTAACAAAATTTAACTTTTTTCGACTACAAAGATTAGAATATCATTTTTTAACGTAGTTTTATGTATAGATTTAAAAAAATGGAAGTCATTTTTATCGAAATCACGCCAGTTTTTTGTAAGTTGCCAATTACTATTTTTGTCAAATTTTGAATATTTTAAAGAATTACATTCTTTTATTTCTTATTTTCAGGTTATTTAACTAAATAAAATTTTAAATATAAGCAACAATTTTAATTAAAATACCAAGAAGACAGTGTAAAAATAGCCCAGATAAATTCTGCTACATATGTGGTTCAGTAACATGTAAAAAAAAGATCTCAAAAAATTTTTTTCTCTAGTGAAAAAAACTACATAATTTGTATTTTGGATGTAAAATTTGCGACCAAAATAAACCATGAGCACCACATATCTGTTGCACGACATGCTTTAATTCTTTATTAAAATGGTCTAAAGGAAAAATTTAAAGCCTTCAATTTGGTGTTCCAATGGTATGGCGAGAGTCCCAAGATCATGCCAATGACTGCTATTTCTGTTTGGTAGACACACAAAGTTAGTAATTGTTTTTTTGTTACTTTACCTATATTTTGAAATACTATAATGTGATATTATTTTTTTAAAATAAAAAGTTAATTAAGTTTAGAACCACTTTATTGTAATAACACATATGTACATAACTTTAAATGTTATGCATATAATTTCCATACTTTTAGGTAAAACAACGAAGCCACTTCAGCTGTGGTATATCCCAACCTTCGATCTGCTATTCGACCAATACCTCACTCAAAAGCCATTCCAGTTCCTGAACCACCCGCAGAAATTGTTTTGTCTAACTCTCAGATATGGAATCATGTGAACTAGAAACTGAAATTTATGTTCCTGAAACTGTTGATACTACTCCAAAACTTTTCTCACAATATGATCTAGATGATCTTGTAAGAGATCTAAACTTAGCAAAGCAACAGAGTGGATTACTGGCATCGAGACTGAAAGAAAGAAATTTAGTAGCAGAAGATGTTTGAATTACTAAGTTTAGCATTCGATCAAACAATTTACAAGACAAATTTTCATTTGACAACAATTTATGCTACTGTAATAATATTCCACATCTCTTTGAAGAATTAGATATACATTATGAACCCAGTCAATGGAGACTTTTCAAGGACGCTTCTTTATATAGTAGTAAAGCCGTGCTTATGCATAATGGAAATAAACTACCATCGATACCAGTAGCTCACTCTGTTGTTATGAAAGAAACTTATGAGAATTTAGATTTCATTTTAAAAAGCATTAAATACAGTAAACATAAATGATTGATTTCTGCTGACCTTAAGGTAGTAGCCATTTTAAATGGCTTGCAGTCAGACTACACAAAATTCATGTATTTTTTGTGCCAGTCGGACAGTAGAGCTTGGGAAGAACATTACATACGCTTAGAATGGCCTTTAGGGGAGAAGAGACAAAAGTAGGTTGTCGTAATGTCATACGTGAACCATTGGTTCCTAAGGAAAACATAATTTTGCCATCACTTCACATAAAATTAGGTTTAATGAAATAATTTGTGAAAGCCTTAAAGAATAACCAGCCATCCTTTTTATATTTAAAAACCAAATTTCCTAAGATTAGTGATGCTAAAATTAAAGAAGGAATCTTTGTTGGGCCTCAGATTCGACAACTCATGGTAGATAGTGAGTTTGAGGCAAAATTAATTGAGCAAGCCAGAACTTGAGGCCTGGCATAGTTTCAAAGGTGTATGTCCTGGTCTCCTTGGAAGGCACAAATCAGAAAATTACCACATTCTTGTCAAAATTTGATTAAGTCTTATAATGTGTTGGGATGTAAAATGTTACTAAAGATTCGTTTTTTTGCATTCCCATCTGTCTTTCTTTATAGAGAATCCAGCAGACGTCAGCGAAGAGCATGGTAAAAGATTCCACCAAGATATTGCTACTATAGAAAATCGTTATAAAGGAAAATGGAGTCCTGCAATGCTTGCTAACTTCTGCTGGACCCTCCACAGAGACAGACAAGATGTTGTACATAAAAAGAAGCCTAAATATTCTAAAAATATATGACTATTGTATAGAATTCAGGAATTCTGAAAAATCTAAAATATTCATTATTTTTTAAAAATATATCTTTATAATACCACACTCTGAAATGTATTAAAAGGTCTTATTAATTTCTTTTGATGAATAAGCTTTTTGTTTCCACTTATCTTTGTACTTTTTGTCAAATAAATATTACTAAAATTTAAATGTACAGATTACAAAAAACTGAAGTCATTTCATGAAAAATAAAAGTCATTTTCGTAATCTACACAATAGAAAACTGCTTTCCCATTTCTGTAGCAAAATCATTGTTGGACAGTGTTATTTTTGGTATTTTGTGAGTGAAAAAGAATGTGAGCAGGTGGTAAAGGCGGTAGTGGTTTGTGAAAAAGTTCAAAAAGCGTCAGTGAGAGCGCTCCCTTACATTTTCCAGTTGGTCACCAGCTCGGTTGCAGTCAGGATGATGGGTGATGGATGGGTGGGATGGATCTCGAATGGGAACCTCAAGAGGGGTGAATTATGGTGGACTTGATGCAGTAGCAGTCGAATCAACGGCTGCTAAAGTTTTGCCACCCCATTTCGGGTACTTGCGTTATAACTGCATCCAACTACATATAGACGGGTGTTACTTCCCTCTATGATGCTGGCCGAGTCCTCCGGGCGATGAGGATCTCTCCTCCGTGTGGGACTCGCAGTTATGGCCCAGTTTCGAGATAATTTCTGACTTATGCTTCCGCTATGGACTAGTCCTCAAACCAGTTTTCACATAAGCCCTTAATTATGACAGTGCAAGTGGCCGGCAGAGTTAAGACGAAATAAATGAATGGCAGACATCCGAGCAGGTTCCCACGCAGGGCGATAGACGGGATCAGTAAGTTGCTTAAGCACTCATTGAATTATGAATCCTCGGTGAAAAATAGTATTATATCTTTTTGAAGGGTGAAGCGAAATTCATCAAAAGATTTACAGAATAGGCTCTTTTCTATGTAGGCGGTTCTCAAAGTCAGTTACTAAGCAAGAAGATTAGAATTCGATAAGAGAGAAGAAGGTTTAGTTCGTGAAGATCAATCCTTCAGCCATACAAGACTATTTCCGTGAGAAACGATAGGATCAGATTGAGAAAATCGATCCCCCCCTTTTTGGGCCGTATTAACATAAATAGTCTAGGTTTATATTGGTGCCATACCGAAGAATCCTTTACAGATTGCGAAGAAGTCTGACTGAAGAAAAGCAAAGCCGCTCACACTCGAGTGACTCTCACATCTCAAGCTCCGTAAGAGTGAGAGGAGAAGAACCTAGCCCCAACGAGCTCCCGTTCTTTAATTACGTTGAAGAATCAGCCCCACCACAGGCGGCAAGCTATCCCTCCTCGACGAAATTTCAACCATCGGCCACAGCACTCCAAAGCGAGAGATAAGTCCTCCAGCGACATCCAGCAATCCCTAATACCTCCTGTCATGTAAGTTAGAAAGAACATTTATATTCATATTGCGATAGTAGAAGTTTAGTACATCTCACGTTTAAGGGGAGTAGAAACCATTGTTCTTGAACCTAGGGCATATGTGCTGGTAGACGAGAGTACGTTAATTTAATGTTTAAACGCTAATCAAATAGAGTCGCGATAAAAATACTAATCGGCAATTGGTATGTTTACGGGTAGCCTATTTGTTTATTTTTTTCATCATATCCGTGCGATAGGACTAGATGCCAAAGATAGAAATTTGTTAACTGTTTGTTTGTTATAGTTAAGTGTTTCATTTAAAATATATGTTTATGTTGGTATAAATCTGGTGTTTCCTCTTATCCTTACGTGTTTAAATAGCTCTTCCTTAAGAACAAAACTACCGAATTAGCACTCTTAGGACAAAGTCTACTTCACCAAAGAAGTAACTCACGCACCACAAAGCATACCCCTACAGAAAGGGTGTCAAAGAGTATAGTGATAAAAAAGGGCCATTCTACGACAAGCCAGGTTTATCAGATGAGCGTAGATGACCATAGCCATGACCTCTCTACCCTCCTTTGGCATCACGAGCTTCGGGGTATTGGTTCTCTCGTTATTCTTCCGGGCCGCTGCTTCTGCGTAGTTCATTTTTGTTTTTGCCTCCTTTCCTTTTTGGTTTTGCTCCCTTTTTGCACGGATGGCTCTGCTTGCGGATAAGGCACTCCATGGCCAAGGCCCTGTGCTCCCCTCCACAGTTAACACATTTTTGTTTCCTTTCCTTGTATTCTTTCCATCTATGCCAGCTTTTGGCGCAGTTGGAGCACGCTACTTCAGTAGCGGTGCAGTCTTTTGTGTGATGCTTCTCGACTGTAAAGCACTTATAGCAGCAGTCAATGGGGATAAATTCTTCCGTTTGTATTTCTTCGTGTGATACCCTTAGGTAAAACGCTAGCAGCCTTTGAGTTTTTGCTTTTATCGCCATTTCTATATTAGAAAAAATTACTTTAACTATTCTTTGGACTTTCCCAAACTTTTCTACCTTCCTGATGTTGGCCCAGGGTTGCTTAGCGGTAAGTTCTTCTTTAATCTATTCACCAAGAGTTATCCGTGAAAAGAGGGTCCAAGCACCGTAGGATTATTGTCCGTTGAACTAGTATCTCCTGGGAGATACTGGCCTCCAGCCCGATTTTGTTCAGGTGTGTTTTTGCTTCGTCAGAGACCAGCCGCTTCACGTCCTGCATGTAGTGGCAGATGGTGGCATAACCGGTAGGGCTGTCAATGATTCTAATGAGAAAGATGTTAAGGTTACGGTGCGGTAAATACTTTCGATGACGGCCGTCCTCGTAGGTTTTATCCCTCCCCCCCGCCGATAGTGCGGAAGGGAACCCGCTTGCAGTTTTGAGGCACAGACCTTATGGGGCCCCTTGGGTAGAATACTCCTTCCCCTTGGGCTCCTTGCTTCTTCACGTTTGTCAAGAATTTCCCGTTATACCAGCGGAAAAAAAGGCTGTCTTGGTCTTCTCAATTTAAACCGCCTTTACCACGACCAGACACTTTCTAAACAAAACCCAACCAATTTTCAAAAAATCTTTATTTTTGTTTTTTTGTTTTTTGAGGAAGTGGTGATATGTGAGTGTGAGAGATAGTGGTGTATTGTAATAGTCGGGTTTGGGAATAGTGGTTGTAATAAGGAAGTCTGAGGGTTGCAAGATTTGCAAAGGTGCCTGGAGATCAGGCCAATCTGTTTGATTGTTTGTTTTATTATTATTGTTTTATATATATGTATATATATATATATATATATATATATATATATATATATATATATATATATATATATATATATATATTACTATAAGGCGTTCAAATCTTTGGATTCTTGTACTATTTTTAATGTTAACTTGACGTGTAATTTTGTTATTTAGATTCATTTTATGTGTTTTTTGTTTCTACATCAATTCTTACGTGTCTTATTTGGTTTTGTAAATGTTTTGCTATATTCATCTTTAGTCGTTAGTATTTGTGTTTTGTGTGTTCTCTGATTCGTACTTACCAATTTTATTAATTTTTTATTCATCATTGTCTTCACTAGGTGGCTGTGGTCTTCTTTGGTTTGAGGTAAAATCGGTTTGGTTCTTCCTTATCGGTTGCTTTTCATCGTCGGTTTTGGTCGATAATTTTTTCCTATGCAAAAAAATGGGACAATTACGTTTCCTAGCTTGCTGACACTGCTTGGGAATCTTGCGCGACTTGGACCTCGTTGGTTTTCTGCAATGAGTGCTCTAATTTTCCCGGTGCTATTCATTATAATTTTCTCTTTCATATCTGACGCTCTTTCCTTTAAGATCGTATTGAGCGGTTTGATGTCCACCGCTCTGTACAGATCCACTTGACCTCCTATCCCTCTTTCGTGGATTTGTGATGAGATACATACACTTATTTTGTATCTTCTGCATTTCTTTTTTTGCTGTTTTAGTAACTCCGAACTGGGATGCTGAGGGGTAGATGAGGGTGGGTCTGAATAGCGTCAGATACAGTTTCTTTTTGTTCTTTTGGATGAGGCTTCTAAAACTGTAGAGGGTTCTGACTGCAGAAGATGCTTTTTGGATCCGTTCTGTTAGGTGCTTCTTGTACCCATTAGAAGTGACCTTTATCCCGAGTACATTGCTCTCGTTCGTGTAGGGATAACGCTTATCTCCTACTCTCACATCTGCTGTTTTTCTTCTTCCTAATAAGACTATCTTGAATTTTTCGCCATTAATTCGGATTTTCCATTTTCATTAATAAACGTTGATTTTTCTTATCTCCTCGGCAGTCATTCGAGCTTCACAGTGGGCTGGGATACTTTGGACGAGGGTTATGAGCAGTCCAGGTCCACGATTGCACGGTGCCAACGATGTAGGAAGCTTAAGCGCTCATGTCAGTTTTACGTGACCGAAGAAAAAAGTAGTATTTCTCTTTCCTAAGACAACCGTAGGGCTGTTTTTAAAATCAGCTGGCTCGGCTCGCGTGACCTTGCTTCGAACGTAAGAATTCCGAAAAGCACGAATATAATTCGATGAAAAAACTTTACGTATGCAAGCCAAGTATTAACTGCGAATAACGTTCCTTCAAAAATCTTTATACAATTTCAGCGCCTCTTATGTTTGTATGTGTTTGAACGTAAATTATTCCTCAAAATCGATTTGATGCTGATTGGTCAATTTTTGCAGCGCTTGTGGGTAAAACATAAAATTTGTTTTAAAGCTGAATGAATAAATTAAACATAAGATTGTCATTAAAAATCTGCTTAATCCTGATTGGCTAAATTTTGAATAGCTTAAAAAAAATTGAGAACAATCTGGGATGGGTTGATAGATCGGATAGATGCGGAAGGAGATCCCAGGAGTTTTTGGAGCCAACTCAGGAAGCTGAGCGGCACTCTCCCCGCCAGAACTAACATTAACATCAGAGTCGACGGGGTGAAAATCTCGGATAACCAAGAAATCGAGCGTCACTTCAGGGCCCATTGGCAAAACAGGTTCACGATTACAGATGAAGAGAACCTGGACTTCAATCTGGAATACGAGGAAAAGATCTTGGCAGACCTGGAGGCTCGTGGGCCAGTCTTGACTCCCTTCCATTTCGTCGATACCACCAGACAAACAGAAGGGGAGGGTAGACCATTCACCCAAGACGAGTTTGAAGCTGCTTCTAGGAGCTTCAAACAAAAGACCCCGGGCATTTCGAGCATCACCAAGGCTCACCTGACCAATGCTTCCATGAACATCAGAATGGCGATTCTGAACCTATTTAATGCTTGTTTTAACGCTGGTTACTTCCCCGATCGACTTAAAAGGGCCAGGATGATTTTCCTTTTGAAGCCGGGAAAGCCCAAAGAAGAGATAAAAAGCTACAGGCTCATATCACTCCTGGAGTTTTGGGGAAAGCTCCTTGAAAAGTTAATAAACAATAGGCTGAGAGACTTCCTAGAAGATAACGGGGGATACAATGAACAACAGCATGGATTCCAGAGGCACCTGAGAAGCGAAACAGCCATCTGCCTGCTGACGAAGAACATCGCCGTCGCTAAGGCTGAAAACAGGAGGGTTGATTTGGTACTCAGGGATGTATTATCTGCCTTTGATAAGGTATGGATCCCCGGACTTAAGAAGAAGCTCTGTGACCTGAACATGGACACCAACATTACCAGACTTCTTTGCGACTACCTTGAGGACCGCGAGGCGACCATTAAAATTAACATCATCGAAGGTCAGCTATTCCCTATGGAAACCAGGGTGCCTCAAGGAGGTTGCCTGAGTCCGACCCTGTACGCAGTCTACACCAGCGATCTTCCCCAACCTACCCAAGATTACGCGAAGTATATTCAACTAGCCGACGATATATATCGCAATTAATCACCAGCGATTACCTCAACCCCATCGACATCGCGAATAGGACGGTGGGGGAAATATACCACCTTAATGCCTATGAAACCCGGAATAAAATACCTACCAATGTGGAGAAGTTTAAGGTTCTTCCCATAGGACGCAGAAAGACGGCAGAGATCTTAGTGCAAGACGAGTTTTACCCGTATTCACGCGAAGCCCGTGTTCTCGGGTTAATTGTGACGTTATCGGGATACGGCGCATACATCAACTCGAAAGTCGCACAGGCCAACCTTCGCTTACGCCAACTATATAGGTTTAAGAGACTCTCCCTCCGGAATAGGAGAAAAATAATACCTGGCCCTGGTGAGACCTATCTTGCTGTATCCCGCCATCCCGTTGCGTTAAATCAACAAAGTATAAATGAAGTCAATATAAAAGATCCGAAGTGGACAAAGTAAAATATGAAACGATCTAACATGTATAAATGCTCAGTTACGAGTAAACTCTAAGCCACAAGCTTCAAGCCATACGTTTACAAAGGCTTGAATGCTTTATTATTCTCATCAGAAATGCTTACGAACAAATAAGACGACGAGAAGACAATGCCAGGAAAGCTGGCACACATATTCTTCTACTGTTACACCTTTTCTCTCTATAACCTCTCCTACTATCTCACACCCATTTTTTCCCATCTTTTATTATCAAATCAAATAAAAAATATAGATATAGGTTTAGAAATCTTAGCTCGGCGAATATCAGGAAATTGTATAGGTTTATTGTGCAATAGCGTACATTTATACATAATCATAATACAAATAATAATAAAATAAAAACAAACAAAAAAACAAAAAGACAAATACAGTAATAATATGATACAATAGTATAAATACATGTATAAATGCACACATTGCACAAAACGGGCAGCCCGTCAGTGTTTGGCGTGCAGTAAGACGTGGTGGAGCGTCCCACGCGTTTCTTATCTGCTGCAAGTGGGTGGCGTCGGTCTTCATCACCTGTCGCCCGGCTGGGCGCGAGCGGCGATCAGCGCGGAGGGGGTGTTGTTCTCAGCACCTCCAGCAGCTCGTTAGTTGGGGTGTAGAGGACCACCTGGGCGGCTCTTGCCTCTCGCGCCCTGAGTAGGGCGCCTCTTACAGGGGGAGGGGCTGGCGCTCGCTCTGGCCTGAGGCGGGCGGTGGCTGGGCAGGAGAGGAGGTAGTGCACCAGTGGGCGCCGGGAGCGGCCGCCGCAGTGTTCACACCTCCCTGCCACAAAGTCGGCGTGTAGCTCTTCCCGCGTGGAGTAGCCCAGCCTCACACGCTGTAGCAGCACGCCGTTCGCTCTGGGCTGCTGGAAGGATGGGTTCAGTGGGCGATAGGCTGTGGCTGCAGCATACCACGCCGCTTGCCTCTTGATTGCTTCCCATTCTTGGTGCTGCTGGTGGGCGTTGTGGGCGGCCCTGCGTTTAACCTGCACCTTGAGCTGCTGCAGGCTGGGGCGCACGGTCCAGGTGATGATGGGACCGTGGGCGGCTCGCTTGGCAGCCTCGTCGGCAGCATCGTTGCCGCGCACGCCAACGTGGCTGGGAATCCAGTGGAGCCGGACACGCCTGCCCTGAGCTGCCAGGTCCTGCAGGGTGCACAGGATGGTGGTGGTTAGGTGAATGTTGTCCCGGGTGTGGGCGTGGGCGTGCTGCAGCGCCTGTAGTCCCGACCGAGAGTCAGTGTGTATCACCACAGTGGCCTCCCGGCGGAGCAGAGCGTGCTGGAGGGCGTGCAGGATTGCTACCAGCTCCGTCTGGAGGGTGGAGCAGTGGTCTGATGTCCTCCACGCTTGCGTCAAGCCGCTCGTGACGAAGGCGGCGCCGGACCTCCCGCTTTCGGGGTCGACGGAGCCGTCGGTGAAGTACACTGCGCTGCCTGGCTCCGTGACCTCAGACATGGCCATGAGGGCGTGCTGGCGCAGCTCCTCGGTGAGGCAGTTCGCTTTGCTGTCGGGCAACTGTGTGGCGGTGAAGTGTGCGGCGGGGGGGTCCCATGGTGGTGGTGGAACGTAGGCGGGGTTGGGGGTGTCGGGGTCGCGCCACAGCCAGTTCCCTGCCCGGTTGAGGGAGCTGGTTGCTAGGCTGACGTTTACGAGCCACCTGTTGTTACGCAGGCACTCGATGCCCTGCACCACGGCCATTCTGAGTCTCCTCTGCGCAACACCTTCCACGTCGCGCTGGAGCACTCTGGCCACCCGACAGGCCACCATGCAATCCACCCTGGCTGTGAGGGGCACCAGGTTGGCCTCACTCTGCATGACACAGGCACTGCACCACCTGGGTGCCCCTAACATGGTCCTCATGGCGGTGTTTTGTATTACCTCCAGGCGCTGTTGCTGCTGCCGGGGCAGCGCTACAAGGACCGGTGCACTGTAGTCCACTAGGGAGCGCACTGCCTGGAGGTAGTAGAGGCGGAGGACGGGGAAGGTTGCACCAGCGCTCGGCCGCGTCATGGCCCTCATCACATTCAGCCGGGCCTGCGTCCGCTGCCTCAGGTGCGTGACATGCTGCGTGAAGGACAGCCGTCTGTCCACCCACACTCCGAGGTACTGGTAGGAGTCGGTCCAGGCCAGGCCGACTCCTTGGACGCGAAGCTGCTGGCCAGCAGGTGTGCAAGTCTTGATGGCCATGGCCTGGGACTTCTCTGCCGAGATCTTGAGCCCCAGCTCTTCGCACTTGGCAGTGATGAGGTGCAGCGCTTCTTGGGCCCGCGCGAGCTTGTCGCTGCGCCCGGTGACGACGAGTGCCAGGTCGTCGGCGTAACTGAGGAGGATGGTTCCTTCCCGATAGGGGAGGGCGACCAGTTGTTCCATCAGCACGTTGAAAAGGAACGGGCTGAGGATGCCGCCCTGGGGTGTCCCGTTCTCGAAAGTAAGGTAGGAAGACTTGTGGCCCTGGAACTTCACGCGGGCTCGGCGCTGGTGAAGGTAGTCCTGGAGCCAGCCCAGCAGTCTCCCTCGGATGCCCTTCCTCACAAGGGCGGCCAGTATGGCGCGGGGGCTAGCCAGCTCGAAAGCCTTCTCGAGGTCAAGGAAGACTACGATGGTGGGCTGGTTGTTGGCGTGAGCCAGGAGGGTGATGAGGCAGTCCGCAGTGCTCACCCCCCTGGTGTAGCCGAACACGTGGTGATGAAGGCTTCCCACGCTCCACTGTAGGCGAGTCAGCACCATCTTCTCCGCCGTTTTTACGGTGCAGCTCAGGAGGGAGATTGGCCTGAAGGTAATATCAGGAAAATATACCTCATGTTTATCCGGGTTAAACTCATCTACCCTGCAGTAGTGACTCAAACGGCCAGCAAGAACTCTATGATGAGGCTCCAGCGAGTGCAGAATTCTGCATCCCTATGCATAAACAAAACCAGACGAAGATAGTATCTTCAGCAAAGGGACCTGCACCGCAGACAACGTCTGGAGCCCATTAATGTCGCAACGCAGAAACTGTCCAAAAAGGTCTGGTCAACAATGGCCAATGATATTATCTCAGAGCTAAGAAGAAGAAGAACAGGTGGCAACATAAACATCCCTGCCAGATTGCGTGAGAAAGTCACCTAAAAGCCTAGCCTAAACTTGCCGAGTATAACATAGCAGATCATAGCTAAGCATAACATAGTATAACCTACCCTGTTTTAGCCTAGTATAGCCAAGCCTAGCCAAACATAGGATAGCCTAGCCTAAAATAGAATAGCCTAGCTGTGCCGGGCCTAACATAGCCTAGCTTAGTATAATATAGCTAGCCCAGTATAACCTAGCATAGTATAGCCTACTTTATCCTACCTTAGCTTAGTATAGCCTAGCCTAGCTTAGTAGACTATAGTATCATAGTTGGGCACGACTTTTTACTTTTTTCAGGTGCGACTTTGCCGCCGGATCTGGTGCGACTGCGGCTTTGCGACTCTATTTTTGCCACCCTCTCCCCCTAGTGCGACTTGCGTTTTTGCGGCTGCGACTTTTTTTCTCGGTGCGACTCGGCTAAATTACAGAGGAAACTTTAGCGCGATAACAGAAACATGCTTTTATGAGGCAGAAAAACACATTTATTATTTCTTTTATTTGTTAATTAAAACACAGCCTAAACTAATATCTACAGATTATCCTCCTCCTCCTCCATGTCCTCCTGGCCAATCTTCAACTCCAGGAGGTCCATATTTCCTCTGAGGAACACAAGCTCCTCAAAGTTGACATCATCCAGGGAGGACCTCTTGGCCCCGAGGACGTCTGCGGCCGTGCTGAATAGCCTCTCCGGTTTAAGTTACTAAACAATCGAGATTTTCTAAGCTCATAGGGTGGCCTAATGGATTTAAAGAAAGAAAAAACCATGTGAGTTTAATAGGCTACATCAATATGATCTTTAAATTTAGAACCAAGGCCTAGTCTACGTACGATGGTCCAATTTTTACTTATATTGTTTAATTTTATGCATGTTAAAGGTAGAATGCTGTTAGATTTTAATTACTTCTTACACTTCCCAGTATTTTTTTCATCTTAGCTACAAGAAAAGTATAAGCACATATTAAAATACGAGAAAATGAGATTAATTCGCATAAGAACGCCACATGGCATAACACGTTCTCAAACGTTTTTAACTGATAAGACAGGTTTAAAACTTGATTCACAGCCTGAAAAATGTATTTAATTTTACTAATTTATAATAAAATTCAGAGTGACAAACTTCTTTTGGTACGTTTAGGTAGTTTCATGTAACGTCAGTCTCATATAATGGGAAGAATTTAATTTATCGTAGAAGAAAAGTTAACAATCAGATAAAAATATAGTTAACTGTTACCAACACAAATTTGACATTTTTAGCCAAATCGGGTTTTAAAACTGGCTTAAAACAGCCGCGGCAATTTCTTTATAAAAAAGTAGTCTTTGTTCCTGTTCAAAGTCGCGGCAAAAGTCGCGGAAAATTGGCTTAGTCCGACCTTTTCAAAACGTTTGTGACATCGAAATTCATAGTGCGGCAAAGTCGTAAAGTCACAACTCGTTGCCGCAACGCCCAGTTCTGTCTAGTAAAACCTAACATATCATATTATAGCTTAGCCTAGTATAGACTTGCCTAGCGTAGCATTGCCTAGTGTAGCATAGCTTACTATAGCCTAGCCTAACCAGGTATAGCTTAGCATTGCATGCCAGAGCTTAGCCTAGCGTCGTCTAGAGCAGCCTAGCCTAGTGTAGCCAAGCTAGAATAGGCTACTATAGCCTAGCCAATATATTCTTGCATAAAATAGCCTAGCCTAGCATACTGTAGGCTAGCTTGGTATTATGGAGGGGGGCCCTGTTTATTATATCTTTAATCGTTCATCTTGATTTTTTACTTGATTTTTCTTTTCTTGTTTGTTATCGTAGCTTCTTGTTTTGACTGAATTTCCTTTTTCTTTAAGTTGGCCCTTCAAATGTTTTCCTCTGATTTCCTTGGCTTTCGTATTCTTGTTGAGTTGGACCTTTATCTTCGTTTTCTTTCTTGAGATTATTTCATAAAATTTATTTAGACTCTTGAGATTCGAACGAGGTAGCTCTTGATTCCGTTTCCGATGTTCATGCCACACGACTGGCGGTCCTTTCTTTTGTTGGTAAGTTTTTCTGCTATTTATATTATCGAGTTGGAAGGAATTTCTCCCATACATTTTGCACCCCTACACAGGTCACTTTATAGAAAGCAGAGCGAATTTGAGGATTCGGGAGAGACTAGTCTTGGATTTCTTAATCGAGGAGTAGTAGCTCTCCCTCCCCGGCCTCCAGTCTGCGGCATTAGTGGAACGAATTTGAGGGATTGAGGAGAGCAAACGAAGTCTTGTTTGTAATCAATAATGGCTTCTTCTTCCACAGCTCTCCGAAGTTCACCGCAGCGCTTTTTAATTCTTTTGTAGGGCAGGTGCAGAGTAACGAATAATACATGATCAGACAGCGGAGCGAATTTGAGGATTGGGGAGAGACTAGTCTTGGATATGTTAATCGAGGAGTAGTTAGCTCTCCATCCTCGGCCTCCAAAGTCTGCGGCATTAGTGGAGTGAATTTTTGAGGGATTGAGGAGAGCGAACGAAGTCTTGTTTGTAATCAATGAGTAATGGCTTCTCCTTTCCCGGCTCTCCGAAGTTCACCGCAGCACTTTTGTACAGTTGATCAGAAGATTGTTCTGCAGTTGAAGGTCACCAGTTATGGGGTGGTCCATGCTTTATCTACTTAAACGTTGTTCTCCTATTATCAAATCTTCTTCACTAAGTTTCCTTTTTCTTTGAGTTGGCCCTTCCTTGGCTTCCGTATTCTTGTTGAGTTGGTCTTGATCTTCGTTTTCTTTGTTGAGCGATTTTATAAAATTTATTTGGATTCTGGAGTTTCGAACGAGGTACCTCTTGATTCCGTTTCCGATGTTTATGCCACACGACTGGCGAAGTCCGTTCTTTTGTATGGTAAGTTTTTCTGCTATTTATATTATCGAGTTGGAAGGAATTTCTATCATACATTTCGCACCCCTACAGTATAGCCTATCCTAGAATAACCACACCTAACATAATATAGGCAAGCGTATAATATTATAGCTTAACCTAGCCTACAAGGCTAACTTGATATAGCCTATCCCAGTATTACCGCACCTAACATAATATAGCCAAGCGTATCATATTATAGCCTAGTCTAGTATATCCTACACTAGTATAACATATCATAGACTAGAAAACCTTGCATAGCTTAGCCTATTATAACCTTGGTTAGCTAGCTTATCGTAGCCTAACATAGTATTACTTAGCATAGCATAGCATAGAAGAGCATAGCCCTCCCTAGCCTATTATATTTTAGCATAGCATAGTATAGCCTTATCTAGCCTAGTATAGCCTAGCATAGCTTATCTTAGCCTAGCCTAGTATAGTATAATCTAGCCTAGCATTAACTATCCTAGACAAGTATAGCCTATACTATCCTATTATATCCTAGACAAGTATAGCTTAGTATTGCCTAGCCTAACATACTATATGCTATCCTAGCATAGCATTTTATAGCCTAAATTAACATAGTGTATCTTACCCTTGTACATTATATCTTAGCATAGCTTAGCATATTATAGCCTAGCCTATAATAGCCTATTCTAGGCTTGCCTAGCAGAGTATAGCATATTATAGCCTAGTCTAGTCTAGCAAAGTATCGGCCGAATAGTTATGATGTTATTGCCAAAACAAAATAATTCCCGGGCTAACATTGGGAAACCTTTGGTAATTATATCATTCGAAAGAGAATGTAAAACATTATAAGGGTTTCAAATTTCGCTAGAATCGGCCAATAATTATGATGTTATTGCAAAACAAAATAATTACAGGGCTAACCTTGGAAGGACTTTGACTATTATATGATTCGAAAGAGAATGTAAAACAACATAAAATTTTCAAATTTCGTTAGAATCGGACGAATAGTTATGATGTTATTACAAAAAAAAACAAAAACAACGGGTGCCAACCGACCAACATAGTGAAATGTAGAGTAGTTCGCCACTCTACTCACATGTGACTAAAAGCACAATGAATACCCACTTTTAATATCTGTTGGCAGAAATAGCAATCCATTGAATGGTCCTTTTGCTCCCTCCAGACCATTGGTACGCCCACAGGAGGCCAGGCCCTTTGCCTTTCACCCAGGCAGAAAGGAAACTTTTACATCTAACCTAACATGTGAGGTGCCCATCGTTTGTCCTAGTCACCCACTTTACATCCAAAGTACAGCTCATAAAGTTTCTTCACATGTCTTAATGTAACTTATCCACATATATAACATAAACTGTCTGGGAATCTTTGTATTCTCTAGGCATTTTAACTCCGGCTCCTGTAAAGAAGAAACAGTAATATTTGAAAAATAATATAAATAGTAACACCAACAAATATTAAATAAAAAAGTAAAAATAGGAAGCATTTATAGTAAATTACAAAGTTCATAGGTTAGGTTGACAAATACTTTAGGAACACCCTATTAAAATTATATCAAAATCTGCTTTATAACTTTTACAGTTGTCTTTCGGCCCAATCCTGTTTGTATTTAATCCCTACGGAAGCATCAGTGTATTTAAGGTAAGTAAGATGGTGATTTACGAAAAATTGGAAGGTCGCAGAAAGAGGGGGATGCTATATTCGTGATTTACCCAAAAAATACGCCTTAGAAAAGTTTATTCTCATTTCCGGGGAGTTATTTTTCATCGTTATACACTGTTATTTATTGTCTACAGATGATTTTTCTTTTTTGGTTGTTGGAAATTACGATGATACCAGACTTATTGTATTTACAAATATTATTATGTAATCAATTAGTGTTTAATTTAGCCCAGAGAGCGAAAAAGAATTATCACATAATAATATTTTGAGATGAAAATTGAACAAAGAATTTAGGCCTAACGCCTAAGGATCGACTGTTAACACACTTGCGAACTAGGAGGAATGGAAGAATAAACAATAACGAAAATAAAATGTATTAGGAATTAACGAATGAAAACAGGTTTGGTTGAATATAACTTTAGACAAATTGGTATACACGAATGATGGTTTAATGAATATTAATAGGGCGTTGAATAGGAAGTTAAATATGATGTTAAATAAAATAGGATCACAATATGATATTAAATTGGAAGTAAACAGTAGTGTTAATAATAGTGGATCCCAATGATATATGATATAGGATGTACGATATTAGTATGTTAGCTATCACAATTAGATATATGAGGGGGAAGGGGAGGATTTTGGAGGATGAAAAGATCTCTTCGTTGGTCACCAGATATATTTATATTCCACCTCGTTTTGTGATCCTTTTTGTTAATGCACTCTCCATAAGATTGTTGTGAAACTTTGATCGTTAAACCGGATTTGGGTGATACGATAACATTCCGAGAAATTATTACCTGACTCCAAAAGGTTAAACCGGAATTAAGTGATACGATAACGTTCCGAGAAATTATTACCTGACTCCATTTGGCTGAGCAATGAGCAGAAATTCTGATATGATTTTGCCTTCGAGCAAAATGGGGATGAAAACAAGAAGACTGCAGTTCTATTTATTTAGTGGCTTTGGGTAACAAATAGAGGAGGAGTTCGAATTAGATTGATTATCGATTTCACGAGCTTATCTTTAATGATGCTTAAATACAACGATCTTAATGTTCGTGCTTTGGTACGATGAATGAATAAGACTAGTCTTGATGTAAGATCAGTTGCGTAAATGCTATCTTCTAATGCGGAGTAAATGACTTGATTGGTATGACCCGCAAGTGATATGTGTAACTGCTCATCGAATCTCTCGAATGCCCTCTCTCGAATGATTTATTTCGAATGTTCCTCTCTCCTCCTCGATTTGCTTGTTTTACACTTGGACACATTTACAAACATACATATATATATGCATATACAATACTTTTGAAAACCTTTTCTCTTGTGAGAAAATTGACTGAAACGGTGAAATTTGGTCAAACGCTTTGTTTCGTCTTCCTTAACAAAAATAAATATATAATATTGTGGTTGTAATTTGATGCTCACCGAGTGTCGTTACAATCGAGCTAACCCATTTTAAGGTTCCATTTTCTTTTCTCTTAATGTTTATTTTTCCAAACCGTAACCACAGAATAATTAGTTTCATTCCTCGTTTACCTCTTCACCGCTACTTTGGTCTTCTCGGCAAACCAAAATGGGAATGGATCTAAAATATCCTGTTACATGTTACAATGTTTCATTTGAGTTTCTTTTTGTTTCGTTTCACACATACAAATTTATTTACATTGGCTCACTGTACACATTAATACTTCATGGGTTTGTGTGTGCACATATTGCGTGCACCACAACATGCACATATATTGTGTGCACCATGTGCACCACATCATCTCCTTGTGAGAGAGATACTTAGTATCTTTAATATAGAATATATACATAGCATATACTAATGAACATATTTACATATATATATATATATATATATATATATATATATATATATATATATATATATATAAATATATATATATATATATATATATATATATATATATATATATATATATATATATATATATATATATATATATATATATAAAAGCATAGTTCGGGGTTCGCCAGTTTGACTAATAATATACTTGTACAAACGGATGTGCACTTTATATTTGTGTGCGTTAACAAACCATATTCTATATTCTTATTTATATATTTACATCTTGATAACATAAGGAAATACAGAATAAAATGCATTTGATTATTAGCTCACAATGAGTCTATCGGTACACAACATGCTTTAAAAATAATGATAGCACGGATTTCTTAAAAACTTTATTCGCCTATCTGAACGCTAACACACATTTGTAGTATTATCATTATTTGTTTGATTGTTCACATTAGATTCGCTATTCTCTATTGAAATATTTTCATTAACTTCACTATTACTTATATCGTCGGGGATATTTACAGAGATATGGTCATTGCCGGAAAAGTTAAACTTATGATTTATTTGTGGCGTTCTAACAGGTTTGAGTCTGTCTATTGACACAGTTTCAGCACGTCCATGAGGGAGCTCTATTTCGTACACTTTGTCGTTTCGAGCGATAACCTTGAATGGACCAGCATATTGCGCTTCAAACGGCTTTCTTATACGATCGACAGGTACCCAAACATGCGTAGCATCGCACAATTCTTTAGGAACGAACACTTTTGTATTCGCATGTAAGTGTTCTTGAGACATTTGAGTGAAATCTATCTGTGTCATTGTTTTCGCTAATTCAGTCACAAATTTTGAATTACTTTTAGATGATAAGGAAGTGACAAGTGGTCTAGGATTAAGAAGAGTGGTAACTGTGACAGCGGTAAATGGAGAAAAACTGGATTCGTTGGGCAATGATCTGATTCCCAATAGAACAATTGGAAGGGCCATTATCCAGCCTTGTTTACGTGCCATAATGAAAGTCCTCAAAGTACGATGTGCTCTTTCTACTAATCCGTTCGTGGACGGTCTATAGGCAGTTGTTCTGAGACGATGGAAACCAGCACTAGGATTAAGAAGACTGGTACCTGTGACAGCGGTAAATGGAGAAAAACCAGATTCGTTGGGCAATGATCTGATTGCCAAAAGAACAATTGGAAGAGCTATTATCCAGCCTTGTTTACGTGCCATAATGGAAGTATTCAAAGTACGATGTGTCCCTTCTACTAATCCGTTCGTGGACTGTCTATAGGCCGTTGTTCTCAGATGATGAAAACCAACGAGGGTCGAGAGTTCCTTAAAAGGTTCGGACTCGAACTGCGTTCCTCGATCGGTAATGACGTACAGAGGGACTCCAAAGTGGGAAATCCAGTCGTCTAAGAAGGACAAAACTACCGTCACTGCGCTTATATCGGGAATGGGTATTGCCTCTATCCATCTAGTCGCTCTGTCAATGCATGAGAGTATATAGCGATTATTAGACGGGTAAGCTTGGCCATGAGGTGTACACTGAGGAAGGGGTCCAATGATATCTATGTGTACGGTTTTAAATCTTGACGTTGTAACATTGATGGGGCAAACTGGGGATCTCGTGTGTCGATTTATTTTTGCTGATTGACATGACATGCATCTTCGCGTCCATGAGCGTATATCCCTGTCCATATTTGATCAGAAATATCTAGTCTTAATTAATTTAAGGGATCCTTTGATGCTGGGATGTGATAGATTATGCAGTTGGCTAAAAATGATATTTCTGCAAACCGAAGGAACGAACGGGCTGGGATATTGAGAGGAAACATCAAACCAGAGGGTAATATTCTTGGCAAATGGAAATGGTTTAAGTTTACATTGGAATTTCTCGACTTCGCCATCTTTCGCTTGTTCTGCTGCCAATGTTTGAAGGTCAAAGGGGTCTACCAGGACTGCGATGATGTTTTTCGACAGATAGTCAGCAACTACATTATTTTATCCTTAGATGTAGGATATGTCGTTGATGTACTCCAATATCACTGTCCAATTCCTTTGCTGTCTTTCAGTTTTTGCACGTAACGGTGATGAGAAAGCGGAAATAAGTGGTTTATGATCCGTGCACAGAGTTACCTGTCGACCTTCGATCATATGTGGGAAGTGTATGACTGCTAAGTATGCTGCCAAAAGTTCGCGATCATATGTTGAATAAACTTGCTGTGTCTAGCTCAATTGCTCGAATAAAAGGCTATAGGTTGAGGAAAACCATTCACCATTTGATGAAGAGCAGCACCCACCGCATATTGAAAACTATCAGTTACTAACTGATACGGAAAATCATTAGGGAGGGGATGTTTTAGCGTGATTGACTCTACCAGGGCTGCCTTTGTATTATGAAATGCTTCGCGTGCCGCACCATTACATATGAGTTCTCGAGCTTTTGGTGGCATGCCTGCCAATTCCAAAAGCGGAGCGGCAATTGCAGCGAAATTAGGCATATTTCTTCGATAGTAACCTAACATGCCTAGGTAACGGCGTAATTCTTTGTAGTCGGTCGGTAACGGTATATTAGAGATTTCTGAAATTTTTAGTGGGGCTGGTTTTATTCCCGAGTCTGAGATTTGATGTCCTAAGATCTCCGTTTTCGGCTAAAATTTTAAGTACCTTTTCTAAATCTTCGACGTGTTTTTCTTCGTTTTCGAAAAATATAAGAATGTCATCGATATAGACGAATACACATTTCAAATCATGGAATATACTGCTAAATATGGCGTTGAAAAGTGCATTCGGTATTCTTCAAACCAAATGGGAGTCTTAAAAATTCATAAAGTCCAAATGGAATTATGACTGAGATTTTTTCTATATCTGTTATATTCATTGTAATTTGACAGTACGCTCTAATTAGGTCGAAACGGGTAAAAATGGTTTTGCCGTGAGGATGATTAGCCATAGATTGAATTCTAGGGAGAGGATAGCGATCGAGCTTGTTGATCGCGTTAAGCGAGCGAAAATCACCCACCACTCTGTATTCTTTTGAATTTTTCTTTTGCACCATGTGAATCGGTGATGCCCATAGTGATTTTGAGGGCCTCACTACGCTTTCTTTCAATAGAGAAGCAAAAGTTGCTATGGCAAATTGCAGCTTTTCTATAGAAAGAGGTCTTGAGCGAGCAAAAGTTGGTGGTGAACTTCCTGTCTCAATGGTATGAAACATGGAATTTGGTGGAGGATTAACGACGTCTACTTGTTGCGGGTTGCATATTGAGTTGAATTTCTGAATCACTGTTTTGCATTTTTCGGGGATGTGTGAAAGGTCATTGATAATTATAGAGACTAACAGGGCTTCTGATTGTTTAATTTTAGAAGATAACTTGGTGCATTTGTCTACTAGAATGCCTTGACCGCAGTCTACCAAAAGATCGTAATGAGCGAGAAAATCTCTACTAAAATGGGTGATGTTATGTCCGCGACTAGGAACATCCAATTGAAGGTACGGCTTAAACTGTGTATGGCTATGTCTAGCAAGACTTCACTATGTACTTTGATCTTACCACCGTTGGCTGTAGCAATATTTACACTCGACTTTCTCATTTCGCAATACTGTACCAGGTTGATGGGAATAATCGAGACGCTTGCGCCAGTGTCTATAAGGAATGCGCTTTTTTTCCATTTAATTTAATAGCGACAGTGATTAACATTGGTATACCCGTCGTCGCATTAATTTCAGCACACCTTACTAATTTTCCAAGGGAATAGGAGATGAGGTCCTAGATGATGGAAGGATTTCTATATTTTCTCCCCGTTTAGGCCATTTACACCATGGCCTGCAATGTCATTCCTGGCCACACGAAACATTGTGCAACAAGCTTTCGTGTGGCATTGATGCCAGGATGAGAGAGACCGTGAATTTGGTCGAAAATGTGTCGACGGTAAGCATGGGAATGAGAGGACGAGGACAGTCAGGCAAAGAATAGTCGACCAGGATGTGCCTGGAAGGACTGTCTGGTAATTCGACTTCGCGAACAACGAGTTGATAAGAGTGACGTAGCTGTTGCGTGTCTTCATCCTGTTCCTGGGCCAGCTTTATTATCGCATGTTTGACGGGCGCAGTGTGAGAGAGTTTCGTGCCTGAAATCGAAGAAATGCGAGAAAACGCGTCTGATACAACGTTTGAAGAGACAGGAACATGGCAAATATCGCTCGTCATCTGCAGGATAAAGTCAAGATGACCAGTGTCAAATGCAGTGTACTGACGAAGTACTACGAGAGGAACGGGCACCGACCAAAGGCCTATGGTCAGTAAAAATGTTGAAGTCATGTCCTTCCAAATGATGGCGGAAGTTGCGGATTACGAGGTATATAACGAGGACCTCGCGAGAGAACGTACTATACCTCTTTTGGGAGTCAGAAAAAGAGTGAGAGAAGAAAGCAAGCGGTTGCCATTAGTGACCAATCTTCTGCTGTAAGGTTGCACCTACGTGAGTTGAGGATGGTCCGAGGAGACGCTAATGGGGGCTCTAGAAGAAGGATGAGCCCATTCCACAGCGCGGGCAATAGCCTCTCTGGTGCGAGGGAATGAATCGCACGCCTCAGTAGACCATTCAAGAGGAAAGTTCTTCCTAATCTTAGGCAAAAGGGAGTTTAGAAGTTCCCTGACCTAGCTACAATTCGGAATGAATCTGTGGTAGAAAATGACAATGCCACAGAAACGTCGGAGTTGTTAGGCGTGATATGGTTGGGCAAAGTTGCGCACCACGGTAACTTTTTCTTCGTGTGGGCTAATCCCAGCACTCGGAACAGGGTGTCCCAAGAAGGAGAGTTGCAAGACACTATAAAGACACTTAGAAGTGTTGAGCACGATATAGTACTTTTGAAGGCGAGAAAAAACTTGACGAAGGTGAGAAAGGTGTTCCTCGAGCGAGGAAGATGCTATTAGCATGACGTCAATGTAGGAAAATACAAAAGGAAGACCCCTAAGAACTTGGCACATAAAGCGCTAGAAAGTTTAACCAGAGTTGCGCAAACCATAGGGCATCTCTTCAATTTCAAAAGAACCAAGCGGAGTGGTGATGCTAGTCTTTGAAATATCACCTGGGTGAATAGGGATCTGGTTGAAAGCACGAACCAGATCTAAGCGAGAAAAGATTGTACAGCCGGAGAGAGGTGGGGTGAAATCAGCTAAGCACGGCAAAGAATAGCGATCAGGGATTGTTACCGCTTTAAAAGCTCTCTAATCCCTAACTGCTCTGAATTTCCCCGGCGTGGATTTGAGCTTAATGTGGAGTGGAGAGCCCTACGGGGAACCGGAAGTCCTACAAATGCCTGCATCCATCATGAATAGAAATTCATCATGCATTGTACACCTACAAACAGGACATCCTGTTGTCTCAATCCGATGCACCACATTATGTTTAATAGGCCTATCCTTCAAAGGAGGAGAGGTAAGGTTGGGAAGCTCCTGAAGAAGGCGTTGAAATGGTGGCTCGGTGGGTGGGAGACGAATAGAAAGGAGGGAACTCTGTGGAAGTGAGTACGAAACTGAAACAGTGAGTAAAGTTTTGCGACCGAGTGGACCAAGAGGTCGTGAGCCGAAAAAAATCGAGGCACAATATTAGACAATCTACCTCGGCCATGACGAAGGGCCATGGCGAAGGTCCATCGAAAAACTTGCCGGAGATCGAGTCAGACTTGAAGGTTACGCCCTCCATTGGTCTTAATATTGGTCGAATTAGCTGCCTTCAGAACTAAACCTGAGGGAGCACAAGCTTTGTCACCCCTAATAATTGGCATGACACTGCATTCTGCACCAGTGTCCATCAGGAATGAAAAACCAGAAAGTGGGTAAAAAATGCGAAAGGGAGGACCTACCTGAGGAAGTGAGGTGTAGGCAGGGGATGTAGACCATTTTGCCTCATGCGTTTCTAGTTTAAAGGAGAATTTGAGGTTGAAATTGAAGTTTGAAAATTTGAAGAGTTTGGTTGAGAAGAGTGATGTGCAGGGAGTGGAGTGTTGAGATTAGGTAAAGGAGATGGTACTAGTTGTAAATATGTGCACGGTTGTAAGCATTTTACAGCCTGTATGCCATATTTGTTTGTGGTACCAGCACCATTGAGTAGATTGGGTGAAGTTTCCATTATGCTTTGGAAGATTACTAGGCGCAGTGTAGGAAAAAGTATAATCGTGGTTACAAGGCTGTGTATAGCGTACAACGTTGTTACCATACCTTTGATATCACCAGTAGAGACCCTTTTGTTGAGAAAGATTATGGTGAGAATAGGCGAAAGATTGTGAAAATTGCTGCATCTCACCTTTGTGCTGAGGTTCCCTCGTTGGTTTATTTTACGGGAACTCGAACGGGTTCTATCTCTACGTTCCCCATGTCCATGCCCTCGCTCGCTCTGTGCCCCTTGATGCAGTTTCAACCTGTTGAGGTCACTCTCAATCCTCGATAACGAGGCAGCTAAATCTCTCGTTAGGGACGTGGAATTTCGCCACGCTCCGGTCGCTCACGAGCAAAGCTCGCCCTTACCTAAACCTGCGTGCGGAATGGAAGAATGATTAGGGTCAGAGCCGGGTTTGACTATGCTGCCCCAATTTACAGACGGGGTTTTATACAGTTGGTCGGCGGCTTTTGTCAGCTGATTCTCATCTGCCGGTGAAGATATGAAAATGAGGGGCCTAATATATTTTGGGACTCCCCTCATGAAAATTTCGGTGAGGAGAGGGTCGAAAAGGTCAGATTGTGCCCCTTTCGCCCTTATAAGGTCCTTTAAATGATTTAAAAAAACTAGTGGACACTTATCTCCCATCTCCTGAGTGTTAAGGAGCTCCCTCAAGTCTTCAACCTATGACTTCCCAAATTCCTTTCAGAAAGCCTCCCTCAATTCTTCATAAGCTCCAACTTTCTCCCCATTAAATAAGATATCCCTAAATTTTAAAAATATACTTATGCGAGTTTTTTGAATAATTGCAGCAATCTTCATTTCTTCTGTAGGGGTTTGAGGGCTGAGAATTACGTGACAAAGGTCAAGCCAAGCGATTGGGTTTGTTGCATCATAAACCGGAAGTGTGAGGGATGCATGTATAATTTTGGTTGTGCCTTGCTGTGTTTCGGTTGAAACTTGCATTGAGGAAGACGTTTGGTCATTTACCGATGATTGGTTTACCATTGTGATGCGTTTTGGATGTATGTGGTTTGTAAATGAGAATTATCGTATAAAGTAGAATGAATGAACTTTACAATTAATGTGCGTGAAAGAAAGAGTGCATGCACGTGTGTGTGTATGTGCGTGTGTGGGGGGGGGGGAGAATTTTTTTTTTTTTTTTTTTTAAGAGCTCATCTGGCGACTGCCTACTTGGGCATTAGTCGCCGTATTAAAACTGGCCTAGTTCTAGGCTACTTTAAAATGAAATTAAAGAGAAAAAAAAAAACACCCCAAAAGGGGGAAAGGAAGCAAGCTGGTGCGTCGGGGAGAGGTCCCCCCGGCGCAGGAGCGTGCAACTAAAGAAAAAAAAACAAACAAAAAACAAAACAAATGCAAAAAAACAACAAAAAAAACAAACAAACCTTGCTTAAATAATAGGGAGAAGGCCGGCCTCCCCCAAGAAGTCAACAAGTCCACAAGTCAGTGTGCACGAATCTGTCCCAAGCACAAGGGACAGGCGGTAGCGACCCCGCCCATCCCGGTACTGGGACAGGTATCGTGCGCGAAGATCACCCAGACTGGGACATTCGACAAGAATGTGCCGAACAGTCTGGGGGACGACGCAGTCGTTGCAATAGGGCGCAGGCGAGCGCTCCATCAGATAGCGATGCGTCACACGAGTGTGTCCGATTCGGAGACGACAGAAAGCAACCTGAAGCCGCCGCGGCATTGGGGGATGTGGGGGGAGAGAGAGAGAGAGAGCGCAGGTTAGTCACGGGAAGGAAACGTGAAAAAAATGAGAATTGCTTTTAGTATAAGGAGAAAATTATTCACTAGTTGTATTAATGGATAATATTTAATTTAAATTACTAAGTATTATAATTATTGGAAGAATGATATTTTGGATACAACCTGAAACGTGTGAATGAAAATAGGTGATCAAAGGAAAACATGAATGGCCACGAGGATTTGAAATTATTTTACGTTTTAATTTAGAATTATCGATTGACGGAGTTATATTAATTTCTGGGTACCATTGTAGATAGAAGGAAAGTAGAAAAAATAACAGCTTCTCGTGTCGCTGGACTATTGTTAGCAAGCGGTGAATGCACTCAGCCACTCTAAGTCTCAAAAAAGACGCATTCAAGCTAAGCTTTAAGCCGCTTGCCTGCACTTCTCGTACGCTACACAACCCCTCTCCTAGAAGCAGAGCGGTTTTTTTTTTCGAGGAATGAAGAGAATCTGTTTGGAAATATTATCCATGGGCTAACGCTCCCACTCCCGGGTCTGGGCACAATTTATTATTATGTAATTAATTAGTGTTTTGTTTAGCCCAGATAGCGAGCAAGAATTATCACACAATAATATTTTGATATGAAAATTGAACAATGAATTTAAGCCTAACGACGGAGGATTGACTATTAACGCGTTTGCAAACTAGGAGGAATGGAAGAATGAACGAAAACGAAAATAAAATGTATTAAATATTAACGAATGAAAACACGATTGGTTGAATACAACTTTAGACAAATTGGTTTACACGAGTAATGGTTTATTGTATACTAATTGGACGTTGAATAGGAAGTTAAATATAATGTTAAATAAAATAGGATCACAATATGATATTAAATTGGATGTAAACAGTAGTATTAATAATAGTGGACCACAATGATATATAATTTAGGATGTACAATATTAGTATGTTAGCTATCACAATGAGATTTAATGGATGTAAATTAATAGTTTGTTAGCGATCACAATGGCAATAGTAAATTGTGGTCTGAAATGAATTAAAAATAGCTATATTTAAAGTACTCACGATTGAGATGAATTTAAAGATTTGAATGGTTAAACACCTTTTTAGTTGAACTATATTTGCAAGTTCATTTTCCTGTGGGTTTATTTTCATATATATATATATATATATATATGAAAAAAGCTCACAAAGTGCATGTGAGTCAAGGTTATCAAGGTTATGCAGATACACCCACAAAGAAAAAGTGCAAAACGATTCCGAGCGCTTTCGACTTTATTCTTAAAGACTTTTCAAGGAATTAACAGGAGCGATCAACGATCATAAAAGATAAAAAGTGTTTGGATAGAACTTAGGAGATAGATAGAAAAGGTGGTTTTGTAGTAGTAGGGAATGTGTTCCAGGTTGTCTGGCTACCTCAGTAAATGTTCATTTGTTGTAATACATTTAGGACTTAGACTTAGTCTTAGTCATAGTCTTAGTCTTAGTCTTAGTCTGTTAGGGTTTAGTACTTCAGCTGGGATGACTTGATAAATCTTCTGCCATTGGTTTCTTGCAAGTCTGTTTATGGTGACGTTGATGGGTTCTATATCTACCATTTCGTGCATTACTTCTGAGGGAATGTGGTCCCACAGGGTTACCTTGGTTATAAAGCGAATTGCCTTGTTCTGTGCAACTTGTGCTTTTCTGATGACGGACTTGCTCAGAGTATGGAGGAAGATGGTAGGATACATAAGGTTTGGCCTTATTAACAACATGTAAAGTTTCTTCTTGTTGTTTATTGAGAGTCGTTTAAAGCGATAGAGGGCCCGTAATTTCCGTGTGGCCTCGGTAACCTTATCTTCGTAATGGGCGTTATAACCACTTGAGGTCAATTTCAAGCCAAGTACCCAACCGTCTCTGGAATAATCGTAATGCTCGTCCTGCACTAACACGTCCGCTGTTTTCTGACAGCCCATAGGTAGTATCTTAAATTTTTGAACATTAGTTTTAATCTTGTTCAATTTTTCGAAATTGTTGATGATTCCGATCTCTCAGCTTGTCCTGTTTGCGATGTCTGCAGGGTTTTTGAACAAGCTGGTGATGGATGACCTGTGATATGTCATCCGCTAGCTGGACGTATTGGGTGAAGTCTTGGTCAGTATAAGGTAGGTCTCCGGTATATACCGCGTATAGAGTAGTGCTGAGGTAACCCCCTTGTTGCACTCCTGCCTCAGGTTTAAAGGCTCCCCTTCAATGTCAAATACTCTCACGACTGCCTCTCGATCTTCCAGGTAGCCACAGAGTATCTTCGTTAGGTTTTGCTCTATACCCAGTTGACTTATTTTCTTTTTCAGCCCAGGTAGCCACACCTTGACAAAAGCTGAAGCCACGTCTCTAAGTACCACGTCGACATTGCCATTTCTAGCCTTTCCGATAACTATCTTTTCCGTGATCAGAGACAGAGCCGATTCTGTGCCAAGCTTCCTCTGAAAGCCGTGTTGTTGGGTATTATATAGGTTGTTGAGTTCCAGAAAAGTCCTAAATTTGTTGTTCAGAAGATTTTCCAGAAGTTTACCCATGCATTCTAGCAAAGAGATTGGTCTGTAACTGCTTCGACCCAGGTATGTGAGAGTGGGCAGGTGAGGGGATAGAAAAGGTGTGTGGATAGACAGCGGAAAGTAGACCAGTGGTGAAAAGAGAAAGAAGTGTGGTAGGGTGCAAAGTGATGCTAGAGCCTGATGATCAGGCCTATCGCTTTAAAATTTTTATGTTTTGTAGTTCCGTTGTTGTTTATCATTTTGTTTATACATATATATATATATATATATATATATATATATATATATATATATATATATATATATATATATATATATATATATATATAATTTGGCGTTCAAGCCATTTGTCTTCATATTAGCTAATGTATTTGGTTATGCTGTGCGCGTTTGCTGTTGTTTTGGTAATTCATTAATTATAACTTGCTATGCTTGTTTTAGTGTCTTTGTTTTTTCGTAAATTTGTAGTGTGTGTAGTTTGTGTATTTTGTTTCTTCTTTGCAGTCTTGATTGGTGTGTTTCATCTACTTGGGTAGTTTTCCTTCTTCGTTAGTTTTGTCTCAATCGGTGGGTTTTGTCGATATCGGAGAATTTTTGTCAAAATCGGTTTGGTTTCTTAGTTTGGTTAATTCGTCTTGGTTTGGGACAAAAAACAACTCATCTTGCGTAGAATGGCACTTCTGCTCCGCCAGCTAAAATCCCAGCGGAGCTTGAAAATCTGGCGCCACATACAGCTCTTCTATTCTGGTCAATCATTTGTACGATTTCATCATCCAATTCTCGATTGACCTTTTCCAGCATATTCCTTGTCCGTTCTTTGATGACAACGTCAATGGGGGTTCTTCCCGCCTCCCGGTGCAGGTCTTCCTGTGCTCTTCTTTCCATTCTGCGTGTACCTGTAATTAGGTACGCACATTTGTTCTGCGCCACTTGTAGTCTCCTCTTCTGTGTCTTTGAGACACACGAGAGGGCGGAAGCGGGGTATAGCAACGTCGATCTTACTAGTGCAGTATAGATCTTCTTTTTGTTGCTTTGACGAAGATTTCTGAACCTATATAGAGCCTTGAATGCAGCAGTGGCCTTGGTAATTCGTTCTTGGACGTGCTTTGTGTACCCGGTCGAGGTGATCTTCATGCCGAGTACATTGCATTCATTGGTGTAGGGATATCGTCTATCCCCCACCCTGAAGTCATCAAGTAGTCTCCTGCCTATGGGGACTACTTTGAACTTATCCTGGTTGGTGCGGATTTTCCACCGGGCCTCGTAGGTGTTAAGGTTTTCAATTTCTGCTTCTCTCATTTGAGCTTGCAAAGGCGCATTCCTCCCTGGACAAGTGATTATCTGTGTGAAATCATCGGCGAATTGTAAGTTGAGGCAAGTGGGGCTTATAGAGACTGGGACATCCGCGGTGTAAATCAAGTAGAGAGTGGGAGACAGGCACCTCCCCTGCAGGAGGCCCGCATTGAGCGGAAACTTTGGCCCGTCCATGCCCTCTAAACTGATTTACGCCGCTCTCTCCATGACATAGTCACAGAGAGTTCTTTCTAAGTTTTCACTTAATCCCAGTCGTAAGATCTTGTACTGCATTCCCCGTTGCCACACCTTATCGACCGCCTTTGATATATCCCGACAAACAATGTCCACGTAACTCTTTTCCCGTTTTGCACGGGCTAGCTTTTCCGTGATGACGTTAATCGCCATTTCCGTACTTCGCTTACTCCTTAACCCGAATTGGTGTGGGTTATAGAGCGAGTTTTCCTCCAGGTGAGACACCAGTCTTTTGTTGAGGATCTTCTCGAAGAGCTTCCTGCCAAATTCCAGAAGTGAAATTGGCCGGTAGCTCTCCTTCAACTTTGGGTTCTTTCCGTGCTTAGGCAAGAAAATCATTTTCGCCGTTTTATAAGCGTCCGGAAAGTATCCCGTATTGAGACAGGCGTTAAATATTCTTTTCATTCCTTCGATGACACAGGCTTGTGCCGTTTCAAAGTTAAGCTTTGTAAGCCCCGATTGCCCTGGGGCTTTTTGTTGGAATGAGCGAAGCGTGCTGAGTAGTTCTTCTTCTGTAATTTTGGCGTCTCCGTCGCGCTGTCTATCCACTTGATGATGAGGGTGCGTCTTGTCTATTTCTTCGTTTAGCTCGTCGATGATGTTACTTTTGAACTCTAGGTCATAGTCTTCGTTCTCTTCATCAGTTATACTGAAGATCTTTTCCCAATAACTTCGGAATATCTCTTCAACTTTTTCTTCTTCTTCCTCGATGTCTCCGTTTTCTTTCCGTAGCTCGATCTTATGCGTCTTTTCAGTTGATCCTTTATGAATTCGGATCTTCTTCCAAAATTCTTTGGGAGTTGCTTCGTGATCGAGGCTATCGATCGCGTCCTCCCATCTTTTGTTCTGTTTTTCGAGGATCAACTGGTTCAATTCTTCTTTGAGTTCTTTACTTCTCTGCATCGAGTGAACCGATGCATTCACGATGTCTGTAACTGCTAAGGCAGGCATTAAATACCTCAAGAAGAGCCTGATTGAAGTTATTGGAGCCGTTAAGTAAATGCATTTTGGCGATGCCAGTTATCCCTGGCGTTTTTTGTTTAAAACTCTTCAGGTCCATTTCATATTCTTCGTTTGAGAAGGGTTTACCTTTTTTCCTTGCGAGTCGTGTTCTTTCACGATATGTTGCTCATATCGTTCATCGAAGAATTCGTTCTCTTCTTCACAAATGCGAAAACGGTTTTGCCAATAATTTCTAAATTTGCGTTCGATGTCCTGGTCTTCCGTGTATTCCACGCAATTCGCTTGGATTTTTATACGATTCTCTTTGAACTTACTTCCCTTCTTGATGGCAATGGCTACTCCATCGAACCTCTCTCTCGAGTGGCTTGCCATCAGCACTTCGTAGTTAAATATATTTATGAATTCGTTTTCTCCATTCAAGCCGTGCTCAGAAATGAAAACGATTCGGGATCAACAGATATTATGATTTCGTTATAAGCTCTACTTTTGGACTTCCAACCGTTTACATTTAGGGAGAAGATTTTTAGATTCCTGATCTATCTAATACCAGTATCCATGGTATATTGTTATTGGGCCGTTTGACCTTAGCTCCCTTTCCCTGGCTGGCAATCTTACCCTTTCCGACCTCTTTTTGCTGAATTGATCCTGATTCAAATTAAAGTAAGATTCGTGACAGATGGTGATCGGGCCTCGTCTGAAGGCTTGTAATAACTCATCTTCTGCGATGTTGGCGTCGAATTCCCACTTATACTTGCCCTTAATGACTACTTCAATTAGGTCAGCAACCGTGGACTTTCGTGGTATTGGTGCGGATGGGGAGCCATAAATCTTCATGCAGAGGTCTAGTGTATTTTGAAAAGGGACAGTGGGGGTAGCAGAAGCCACTGCTACTGGTTCAATTTTGATGTCCTTGGGCGCAGTCGTTTCACCTGGCAGGCTACTAATTTCCATCTGAGCTTCCTCAATTACGGTATGTTCCTGTTTCCGTAGGTGAGGATCGCGAGACCTTGGCTCCTTCTGCTGCGCGGTTTTATTTGGGCATGGAGAAGATCTTCTGACGGCGGGTTGTCAGGAAACCATATTGGTTTGAGACCATTGTGTACCAACATCTTGTTGAGCTCTATTGCATAGCTTCCTGGTTTTGTTATATTTGTAAAGTGAGCATGCAAGATACACATCACAAGGTCGAGCCTCATACTTTGATCAATTTGAAGCATAGCCCTCTCCCGATCGGATTTCTTCGTCGCCTTGGCGTAAGTAGTGATAGCCCTTTTGTTTCTTTCCTCAATCATTACTTTCTTATTATCCGCAATAAAGGTTTTTTTCTATTGGGCAAGCCATCGAAAGGGTGCGGTGGGAGTTACCGCAATTCAGGCACTTTTTGTTCGGATTAGTGCATTCCTTCCAAGTATGGCCGGACTGAGCGCATTCGGAGCAGACGTTTTCTTCAATTTGGCAGTCCCTGGTGGTGTGTTTCTTAATGGCATAGCATGAGAAGCACATTTGTAGAGGAACGAACACTTCTCGTTCAATACAGGTGGCAGAGACTTTTAGAGTTGAACAATATCAACACTTGCTCGGCAGCCTTTGCGGCCATCTTGTTTGTTTGAAACGTCACTTTAAACACCGTTGTGTGCTCTTCGCCGTCTCGGCTTTTAAACTTGATTGCTTCATCAATCTTAGCCCAAGTTTGTTTGTTCTCTATTTCATTTTTTATTTCCTAGGCAAAGTGAGTGCCAACGTATGGGTCAATACGTCGCCATATTATCGACCTTTTTGAGGAGATGTGCGGAGGGACTCTTGGTATTAGGCCAGTCTCATCGAGTATTCCTAGCGAATTTTCACTGAGCAAGTTATCTAGGTCTTTGTTAAAGTTACAAAAGGCCATAAACCCGTAAGCTTGATATTTGAGCCTGCATAGGGTGTCTCCCAGTTTTGAATAGACTACATCGAACATTTTCTCACGAGAAGGTTTCGGGGGATGCTCCTTGACCCGGAGCGGGACACTTTTCTCGACATTAAGGTCGTCCATGACGGCCCCAATTGAGGAAATCCTTTCGGACCTAACAGGCCCTTATCGCGGGGCGAGTACTTAAATGTACTCTGGTTCACCCTTTCTGCCCTACCTAAATAGAATGTCTACTAGGGTCCTCCTACCTGCCCTGACCACCCGCCCCAGAGCGGGGCCGCCTTCTTCGCACTTCCTGCGAGGCTTCCTTTCGGGGTTCCGACACGTCAGAGACAGGCGGCTTCTAGAAACATTAAGTAGCAGAAAAGTTATTAAACCAGAGATGTGCTGCTGTAGTGAAAAGCAGGCAAATACGCAGGGTTGTTTCCTGGAGCTCTTGATTTCACACGTCGGCGCGCACGTGGGTGATCTTTTGAAGGACCAGGCAAGATTGCTGGATCCGAAAGCGGCGCTCTTCAAAATATTCAAGTCTTCTTGACTTACTAATCCTGGTAGAAAAGTTTGGAGGTGGAAAAGGTAGGACTTTGCTTTTGGGAATGCAACCTAAGTCTTCCAGAGAACGCATACATGAACAGGAGGCAGGATAGACTTAGCCTTAAATAGTGGAAGGGAGGATTAGACTACCTACCTCTAAACCCTAATTAGGGGGTACAAAATCCTGAAACAACTTTATTTGAGATATTATGTATGTAATGATGATGGGGTCTAGCATGAACAAACCATGGCTAAGGTTGAAATTTGGGAACGCGTTAATGGGGATAAATTCTAATATATTTCTTGAAATATAATTACTGCATTTTATGACTGGTTTGGCACTGTTCCAGTTAATGCTATGGTTAAGATTGTACATATGTAAAAAAAGCGCAGATTGTTCACTGTAATTATGTACATTGGCTTGATGTTGCTTAACCTGGACATCTGGTTCTTTCCCAGTTTGTCCATAATAATATTTTTGGCAGTTGTTGCAGCCTATCGAATAAACAATGCCAGGTCAGGGGGGAAGGGGGAATTTTGACAAGGATACGATAAATTGTAGTCTCGTATTTAAAAAAACATTTATGTTCAGAGGCCTAAGTAAACGAGGTAATTTAATGAAAATATGGTTATAGGGTAAAACTAATAAGCTTTTGGTCTGAAACTTAGGGATATTAAAATCAGTTTGATAATAGGAACGTTTACCGGACTCACAACAATTGTCGAGAAAGTACAGAGGGTATCACAAATTTATCTATATTTTATATATTCTATCAACTTCTTTGTCTAGGTATTCTAGTGAGACAATTCTAAGGGCACGTAAAAACATAGAGGAGAAAACACTTTGTTTGATGCTATTATGGTAGTTAGAATAAAAATGTATATAAGAGTCTATGGCTGTGGGTTTTGTATATATTTCATATTTGAAACAATGGTTTGTCCGATGAATTAGAATATCTAGGAAGGGGAGTGTGCGATACTTTTAAACTTCTAAAGTAAATTTAATCGAGGGCACTAAAGGGTTAATTTTAGTAAGAAATGTATTAATATTTAAATTATTAGGCCAAAGGCAAAGGATATCATCAACACATTGCATCCAAGCTATAGGGGTTTCATTTATTTGGTAAAGTATTCTAGTTTCGAATAATTTCATGTATAGGCTGGCGAGTAAAGGGAACAAACAATTTCCCATTACTATTCCAAAGGTTTGGCGATAAAATTTTCCATTAAAGGTAAATTTGGCATTGTTGATGCAAAGAGCAATGAGTTTAATGAGTGTAGAAAGTCCAGAGACTTCCCACTCCGTTCATTGCTGCGACATTCTTTCATTGGTGCGAGTGGGGGAGGGGGCACTCTGATTCCGTAAAGTATCACTTTCCTTTCCCACCGGCGAGACAGAAACAGGAGAATAAGGAAAAGCCAGTTTCAGTGATGCTTATGTTTGTAAGTGGTTGAACGTAAATTGTTCCTAAAATCTATCGTAACGCTGATTGAACAATTTTTGCAGCGCCTATGTTTAAAACGTAAAATTTGTCTTAAAGCTTATTATTATTATTGTTATATATACCATGCAAAGAGCCATACTGAAAAATTAGGAAATTATATCACCAAGAGGTGTCAGTGCAGGTCAAAGTACAACAAGAAAGAAAGGTAAAAGAATTAAACGGCCTCACGGTTACGCAACAAAAAGACATTAGCCAATCTTTTAAACTTATCAAGCGTAGGAGCAGTCCTATTTTTTGTGGCCATGGTATTCCACAATCTACATATGCTCGGTAAAAGGCACTTAGAAAACTGAGATATAGAATGACGACCAATGTTGGATTCCATGGAATTCACAGTCTCAGATTACCTACTAACTCTTACTGGTTACTAAATTCTTGGCAAAAATTTATGCAGAGGATGATTCACATCATTCACTATTTTAAATCAAATACAAAGAGCTCCAACATCTCAACGATGCACAATGTCTAAATCCGAATCTGATAGTAAAACTTTACAGAATTAAATGCACGATCAACCAATCTCAGATGAGAGTCTGCAGCAGAATTATATACGGCAGAGCAATATTCAAAATGAGGTAGAATGAAAGAAAAAGAAACACTTACGAAGTACATCATCATCCTCATAAATTTTCTTAGATTTACGAAGAATGCCCAATTTCTGCGAAATATCCCTAGACATGTATCTTAGATGCGTTTCAAAAGTGAGTTTCGAATCTAGAGTTACTCCCAGAAGCTTGAGCTGGCCAGCCTTGTTAATCAAAGCTTCATTTATTAACAAATTGGAATGTTTAGGTAAGAGAGATCTAGAACGACTCCAATCATTTCCTTAGACTTACTAGGTTTCAATTTCTTACGCCATTGAAGACACCAGGAATGAATTTTATTCAAATCTTCCGTGAAGCTGTCCGCACTGCTCATTCATTGCAGGAGATGGGACGTGAACATAGAGAGAGGTGTCATCAGCATATGCTAGAATTTTATTAGTGATATTAAACCACATGTCACTAGTATATAATATAAAAAGCAAAGGCCCAAGAACGCTATCCTGAGAAACTTCAGAATATACTCTAGAATAAGGACTAAAACACCCATCGACAACGACACGTTGTTGTCTATTAGTTAAAAACTCTGTTAAAATACTTAACACTCTACCACCAATGCCAACAGAATTTAATTTAAAAATCAAACCATTATGGTTGACAATGACAAAGGCGGCACTAAAGTTAAGAGAGAAAAGCCTAGACTCACAATTATTGTCTAAAGCAGACATCATTTTATGTACCAGAAATAATAGTGCATCAGCAGTGCCTAGCCCCTTTCTAAAGCCAAACTGAGTCACTGGAAGAAACTGTCTCAAATATACAGTAAGACGTTTGTACAGCAGACGTTCAAAAGTCTTAGATAAAATCGGTGTGATGGAAATGGGCCTATATTCAGTGGGGGATGGAGATAATGATGATCCTTTGGGAATTGGAGTAATCTTGCTTGAACGCCAGCATTCAGGAAATGACCCCCGATGAACTAAAATACGAAATATAACAGCCAGTTTTGGAGCTAGCTGACTGCTAAATCTTTTTTAAATCAATGGAAACAGACCAATAGGATCACTTCCCCATATTCGTCCAAGTTAGATAAAAGAAATTTTATTTCAGAGGATCTGAAGACAAATGTATTAAAATTAGGTAGCGGTTGATAGCCTAAGGACAGCTGAATCTCTTCCCTACTTTGCTTGGAATTAAAACTGTCAGCAAGAATGGTGTGTTTATCAAGAGGATGATATGTAACGCTAACATCAAGCTTAATTAATGGAGAAATAGAAGGCTTAACACCAAATAAAGCAGATTTAAGTGCTGACCACCAAATATGCGACTGAACCGCACCTGTGAGGTCATCCTTCAAATGGGCATTATGTTGAGCTTCAGCCTCTTTATAAACATTATTTGCCGTGTTCCTCATCGCAACATAGTTCTCCCAACACAACCGAGAGTGGTTATCAGACCAAAGATTATAGGCAGCATGCTTATCACGATAGGCCAGGCGACACTAGTCATTAAACCATGCTTTATCGTGAGATTGATCTTTAAGATATTTCATTGGTACAAACCTACTTTTAAACAGGTCCGATTCGATTATCCGATTCGGGTGCCAAAAATCTAAGTCCGATTAGCGATTATCCGATTCGATTAATTTTTTAAATGCGATTCGATATTTTTTAAAGGCGATTCAATGTTTTTAAAGCAATTTTTTTTCAATGTTTCTAAAGGGAATTTAATTCTTTTTTACCCTAAATAAGCCAATTCAAACTAATATAAAGAGAAACCAAGATTTTAAAATCAAAAATAAACATTTTATTTTAATTAAAATATAATATAACAAAGAATTAAACTATACAGTACATATTACACAAAATACACACAATAATACTAATATATTCTCTCAGAAAAAAAGATAGGGTCAACTAACAACTTTGTTCCATATATACCTCATAATATTTAAAGTTTCCCCCTCTACTCTACTCTAAGCCTGCCAGCTTAGTCCTCGCCTTCCTCCTCCATCTCGTGGGCCTTTTTGAGGAAATGGAGGTTGCCCTTCATGAAGACGAGGGCCTCGAAGTTCGGTGCAGCGAGGGCCGCCCTCTGAGGCCTGAGGATGTCCGACCTATAGCTGAACACGCGCTCGACCGAAGCGGAGTTCGGGAGCGGCGTGTTATACTTGAGGAAGAGTGTTACTCAAGCATAACGGAACTCGAGCGGGAAGAGATTGGGCGAGAGCACCGGGTTTTCCCTCAGCGGCTTCCTCGACCAGTTGTTGACCTCTTCCCTGACCTTCTCCTCGAGGCTCTCCTCTTTCTGCCCATCCTCCATGGCGAACAAGTAGTCCGTACTGATGGAGCCTGGCTGGAGTCCCTGCTGTGGGGCAGGGTCCAGGTACTCGTCAGGCCGAACGAGGGCGAGTAAGTCCCTGATGAGCTTGTCCCTCACCAGGTCGCAGTAGACCTCATTGTCCTGTCTCCTGCAGATGGCCCTGACCGTGGCGAGCTTGTGGTGGGAGCGCAGCGCCGTAGCCATCAACAGGTCCATGTCCACAAAGAGGTGGCTGAACCTGCAGTTAAAGAAAAGTTTTAAAACAAATTTAAAATATATCAGATTTGTCAATTGAAAAATTAAATTTCATTATACTGATTTTAGTTAATTTTAAATTAATCATTGGACCAGCAAGGATTTTTATCATTTAATAATAATATAATATAAGAAGAAAAGAGCACTTATTAAGTTTTAACTTACTGCGATAAAATATAATAATAAATAATAATATCATAATATGACTAACCTATCATCAAAGCCCTTTGTTCCAGGCTGGTGGAGGAGGTGGGCCACCAGGTTCTGGGCATGGGCAATGCTGTCGTCGTGCGATAGCACCTCAGGGAGTCTATGAGCACCTGAAGGTGTGGGAGAAGGCACCCCATGTATGCCTTCTCCTCGCCCTGGAGTATGTCTAGGCAGGCGGCGAAGGAAGCGGTCACCTTGAAGTACTCTGACTAGATCTTCACATCGTCCTGCGTGATGTGCGGCAGGTGGTGGGGGTGCTGGCGCTGACAGATCTGGTTCAGCTTGTTCCTCTTGTCCAAGTCAAGCACCTCGGTTAGCAGGCACTTGTAGGCGTAGTGGCTAGAATTCCACCTGGTGACGCCAGGGGTAACAAGCTTCTTTCCCAGAGTGGATTTAATGCCATTGGCGGTCACTGTCTTTCTGTTCTGGGCATTTCACACGCTCTGAGCCTTGGCGGCCGGCTTGTTGAAAGCCTGCCTGGGCTGGGTGGTCCAGCCGGGGCATGTTCTCCACATCCTTAAAGGACAGCAGGTTTATTGTATCTGACGCACAGCGCCGATGCTTTGGGAACTGCACCACCTCTTCCTGCTGGTTCACCTCCTCCAGGGCGTCTGCCACCAGGATGGTGCTGGTGGGCACCACCTCTGAGTCCACCACGTCTTGGCCTTGCTGCTGGTCATCCCGCTCGATGTTGCAGTTAAAGGCGCTAATGTTGTTCGCGCCATTGTCAGTGGTGGTGTTGAAAAGCCAAATAATGTTTTAAAACAAAGTTTAATTTCATTTATTAGTATGAACATGAAGTATAATTCTAAAGTCAATACGTTATTTTTACAGACTCGCTCAGTTCTCTTCAAAGTATTAACAAAAAACATACATAACATATTTCACGCAGACTACAGCATAAAATTCATACAGTATTACAAAGTAAAAATGTAGAATTTTGCTGGATACCTGGGCAAATACAAAGACAAATATGCAAAAATTCTTAGAGTTTACACACCTTTCTTTTGATGCCGAATTCATTCTGCAGCTCGGAGATCGCCTCCGACAGGTAGGTCCCCGTCTGACTCACGGCGATCTTGATCCCGAGGACGGCGGAGTGCCTCTTGAAGGTAACCTTGTCCAGCCATGTCACCGTCATCTCCAGTAAGGCCCTGTTGCTTGCCGACCAGCTGTCGGCCGTGGTGGTGACGAACTCCGGTTTGGCGAGGAGGTCCGTCAGGTCGGCCTTGGCCTGGTCCCCCATCGCCCTGATATCGCGGGTGAGCTTCCACCTGGAGGGGACCTTGAACTGTGGGCAGGCGTACGCCCACAGGGCCTTATTGTGTTCATTGTTTGTCTCTGAGGCAGGCCTAATGCAGCTAATGAAGGACCTGAAACAAAATTAGAAGTTTTAGAATAAATTTAAAATTACAAGATTTTTTATTCATCATATCATTTTTTATATGAGTGTATGAGGCATATAAATTGTTAAAACATGTTTAAGAAGTAAAAACAGAAAACTGTTAACAGTTTAAACCATCTATATTCAATTTAATAAATTTATTAATATTATTTAATCATTCAGTGTCTAAACTGAGTTTTACAATTTTAAAATTAAAACACTTAAAAATAAAAATATATTGATACTTTAACTTGAAAAATGAAAATTACTCACCTATAGTACAGGTCGAGGCACTTCTTCTGGGAGAACTTCTCCTTAAAGCTCTCCTCGATGATGACCTGCCTCCTGGTCGCGGCCGCGTCCTGGGAGGACTTGTGGCGGCCGCGTTTGCTGGCTCCTTCGAGAGCTGTCTTGAGGTCGTGGACTTGACCAGGGTAGTGTATCTGTAAAGTAAAAACAAAAATAAATTAAAATTCATATAGTAAAAACTAAACATAATTTCCTAACCTTTAGCCTGTTTAGTCTTTGTCAAATAATTATCAATCCTATTAAAAAAGTCTTTAAATAAATTATTAAATAAAATAAATTGAAAGTGACCTTCAGGTTTTAAATTGTTCCCTGCTGAATTTTGATTGTCTTTGAGCCTTATTGTTGTCCACGACCTTGAAGAACAGGGCAATGTGCCTACAACAGTTCTCCTGGCTGAGGCTGGAGCTGTCTGTCTCCATTGTGGCTTTGCTCTCAGCAGACTTGTTCGAGTCCAGCGACATCCTGCTCTCGCTGCGCGAGAGCAGAAGGAACAGGGTGCCCTCCATGTCCCCATGATGTTGTCGTTGACTGCTGCCGCCTGGTTGCTGTGCTGGGAGCACAGGTACTTCTGCTTTGCGCCGTTGGCATTCCTGTTCCTGGGCTGAGGAGTCAGAAATCTATCCATACTGGATGTAACGGACGCGTCTTCGTCCGCTATCAAAGGTGTAAATAAAACTCCGTCCTCGACAAGGCTACTTCTTTTGCATGCACTAAATTCTGTACAAAAATTCAGTATTTAGGAACAAAATTAAGAAACGCACAAATAAATGCTAAGTTGAATGTACAAATAAATACTAACTAGTAATAAGCAAGTGTGCACAAGTAAGAAGCCGGTGCGCACGGATACATGATAAAACTTGTATGAAATGGCTAATTCACGAACTTTAAGCTTGATTTATCGTTACTTTATAAAACTAATAGTCCAGATATTATCATATGACTAATATTAGAACGAAATAGAAATACTAAATGCAAATATTAATGGTGCAACTTACTGCCGTTGGGGTCCGCAATAGCAGGAAAATGAAAACAGAAGGATTACTTCGAAGCGTTCACAAGTGGTGGCAAGGGAGCAGCGCAGCAGCAGCGCAGCAGCAGCTTGCTCTCACGACGACTGGCTCTAAACTGGTGCGGCGCGTCACTTAACCGATATGAGATGCGTAAGAAAAACCAAAACTAAACACGTATTATACCTACTTTGACTTGTAAAATATAACCTTTTTATTATATATAATTTAATAATTAATCATGATATTTTACGCATTATATTATAGAGAAAATACGAAAGTGTGAATAGAATAGAATAAAACGAAAAAATATTTACTTGAGAAAAATATAGAAAAAATTACTAAGAAACTGCTATTGCGAAAAAAAAACCCAAAACGATGTTGACCTGGATTAATCGCAAATTGCTTTAAATTTGCGGCAGTCCGATTGCGATTATTCGATTCGATTGGCGGGGGTTAGTCCGATTCGATTATCCGATTCGAAAATGCGAGTCCGATTAATCGGAACGTCGGACTTCCGAATCGGACAGCCCACCTCTGCTTTTAAAGTCTAATAACATTAAATTCAATGCGATAATGGGGCAAGGAGCATTATAGATATACATCCGGACAATACTATTAATCCAAATCCCAATTAATCTAGATTTGATAACAACCTCCCTGGAGATGGTAAAATCTGGAATAAGGAAATCTAACTGAATTTTACAAGCCAAACCTCGATGATCTGCTTAACGCTGATTTGTTTAATTTGTATAACTTAAGTTTTAGTAAGGCAAGGAGGGTGCCTAAGCCCCCTCCTGTACAACAGCTGCACCCTTGACCTCCCGAATCCGGTCAGGGAAGACTCACTGTACGTCCAATTCGCAGACGACATATCCCAGATTATTACTGCCCCCTTCAGAAACCCCTACCACCTACCGCACAGTAACAGCAAATGAGATCGACCATGTCAACAGATATGAAAGAAGGTGAAAGATCGCCACCAACACCCAGAAATTCAAGGTGATACCGCTCTTCCGTAGGAAACTGGGCAGCATCGAAACAGATGACGCACGCATTCCCTACAATACAGAGGGGGACTGTGCTTGGGCTAAAGATAGATAAGAGTGGCTACGGTTGTCACGTTGCTCAAACAACAGCACGAGCGAAGCCGAGCTTAAAAACCCAATACAGGTTCAAAAACCTTAGTACGGCTAACAAGAAAAATATCTATAATGCACTCATTAGATCTGAGCTGCTGTACCCACTTGTACCTATTCACACAAGCTCCTAAACACAAATAAGACATCTACAAAGGATACAAAATAAGGTGGTACTTCTGATTACAAACGTTAGGAGAAGAGAAAGAAGGAGGCAGAGAGACCTAAACCAGGAGATTCAGATATATCCAATTAACTTCAAGCAAGGGCCCAAAAAATCTAGGAAAAACTCACGGGACAAATGACGGACGAAATAAGACAAAGACACATTGACATACCATTGGAGGACAGATAAAGAAGGACAAGAAACTTCACTAGTAGTAAAGAACAAACTGGAAGACGAGAAGAACCAATCTACACTTAAGACCACGACTATAGGACAACAAAAAAGAAAACAACCGCACAAAAATACAACAAGAAGAAGAACACGGAAAGTACAAACATACAGACTACCAGATAAATGAATAAAAAACACCTACAAAAGCTTGAATGCCTCAAACAACTACCACAAAATCACACGTAAAAAAAACAAAAAACAAATACAAAACATATACCACTACCACAAAACTAGAACAATAGATACAGATAACACATTGCTTGAAAGAAGAACACCAAGAAAAACACCAATCTATGAAAAAAAAAAAAATCAACTCCTGAGATACCATTTTACCAGGGATCTTGAAAAAAAGCCACTGAAAAGAACACAGAACTAAAACAACAAAAATCCTGCGATACCCTTTCCCAACGGATCTTTTAACTCCATCTATTTTTCTTATATTTTCTACTTTTTCTCTCCTCATCTCTAACTTCATTATGTCCAAATGCTGAAGACAGTATAGTTAGAGTTAGAGGGATATTTCTTGTACATTATTTCAAGACAAGTCTACGCTCCGGCCGAATAAAGAAGTTGATATCCAGCTCTAAATTTCCTTTCACCTTGAGGAAGCTACGATCACACTTACTACCCAGCCTACGAAACAACAAGAGAGAAATACTTTACAAACCATAAGATATCCACCCGCAAATTAACTATTGTGTTCGAATCTGGCGAATTCCTGGGCCAAGGTCTCAAAAGTTCGATGTAATTTTCAGCCAAGAACTTTGTTATTGTTTTTGATTTGTGACAAGGTGCGCCCTCATGCTGAAAAATATAGTTATGACCGCCAAAATTAGCACTGAACTGTTGGGAAAAGGAGCTAATAATTGATGAAGCACGTTTTAGTACCATTTTGAGTTCATGACAGGGTTCTTGGGCAAAGACTTTAATGCTGCCAGTTCATTTCGATGAGAAGCAGCCTCATACATGGACAATTTTCGGATGTTTCACCTTGTTCACAATACATGATTCGTGTAAGTGCCCCCATTCTATTATTTTATTTCCTATAAAAAGTGGAGCCTGTCCGTAAATTCTTGTTGAGATGAGGCTTCCTCGCAGCCATTTTTGAATTGAGACCTTTGTCGATAAGGCTCCGCCTCACTGTGCACCCTGCAACTTTCACGCCTGTTCTTTCCAATCGTGAGTAAGTTTGGTACTGGAGGCAACCCTATTCTTGAGCTGGGACCTTACCAAGAGGCGATCTTGGAGTTTATTTGAAGTTCTTGGTCTTCCAGAAAACTTCTTCACAGGAGTGTAACCAGTCTTTTTAAAGTCATTAATGATCCTAGAGATGGGTTTTCTTGATGAAATACCCTTAGCAACTGTCTCCTTGCATGCCAGGCCACTTTGGTGCAGAACAACAATGGTTGCAGGCTTTAATTTGGAAAGAACCACTTCTGGAATTCAAAAAGATTCAAACTTTTCTTTTTTTACAAATGAAAATATTACAAAATAGATTAAAATTACACGTCATCATTTATTCAACTCATATTTGTCATCCTTTTACCCTTTCGATCGAATGGCAAAGCTCCAGGAAGTGAAGCGCGATTTTAGATTCAGCGAAGGAATGCATTTTTTTCTTATTATTTTTTAAATGCTGACTTTTTAATGAACCTAAAATAATTTAAATATTAGAATAATTATTCTTATCACGTAAATTTTAAAAATTAATGAAAAAATAAAAACATATTAGTCAATCTTTAGCCATGACTGTATATTTAACCTATTAGTTTCATCGACTCAGGAATTATTCCTAGTTAATTAAAGATATAGGGCTTTCGTTGATATATGGTCGTACAACTACTGCCCCAGACCCGTTCACGTGGAATTTTTATTGAAGAATATCTTTTGCATCATTCATTCTTTTAGATTTTTTCATTTCTATTTATTTCCCCTACTATGTTCGCCTTTCCGAATTTAGAAACTTTTTCAAACAAATAGAATACACATTTTCCAAATGTTATCGCTTCATACACCGGCATTATTGCTGTGTGACAATAGATTTTCTCCTCAACGTCTGTACTATAACAAAGTGCATGGTCAATGTTTCTCTGGTATTCACGACGTTGGTGATATTGGGCCATTGGATGAGTATCGGCGTAATACCACCCAGTGCTTCAGGTCCGTGTACAACCAATTCAACCAGCAGTAAAGCATCGAATAACTTAATTTAGTGAAAGATTGACATATACCCATGACCTTGTTTATTTCTCAGGTTTGTATTCCTTTTCGCGTTTTCGACCATCTTTAATGTCTCTTTTCTTGTAGACACTAATGCAGAATGCAACGTTCTTCCTGTTTTTGCTACTAAAAAAGCTTGGCGTCCTTTGGATATTGTTCTACTTGCGGTTAGTTCTTGAAATATAAAGACTTATTGTAGGTGCAGCCTTCATGGCTCACTCGATCTTAGCCGAATTTTTTGACGAACTTTTCTCATTGCAGATATTGAAGTTGCTATTTCGAGCATCAATTTGCTCTCTGCCGATGGCTTTTTAGTGTATTCTTAAATTTATGTTCTATTTATCCATCTTTCTTCATTTGAGCCCCATTTCCAACGCTTTCCAACGGAGTTCCTTGCTCTTACTCGCCTTCTCCGAAAGACATATCGATTAAACAATAGTGTTGCTCAACGAATAGAGTCACAGAGGACTTGTTTTCGCTCGTCTTGTGTTAAGCCCATATATACTATCGGATATGCGCGAGAAGTTCGAGTTCACATTTGAGGCTAGAATTGCACGCTCATCTACGTCTAATTGACCCTCACATCTCCATTTTGTGCCAAAATCTATATCTGGTGACTTTAGGTGATGAGCGATTAGAGGACTTTGAATGTTCGTACTTCCTAGGACAAGTATTCCTTACCTTACCTAACCTATCCGAGTTTAACTCTCCTCTCCCATCCAGCTGTCTTATCTCTCATCGTTAATATATCTGCAGGGCAACCCTGGCAGGCTTATCTTGGTAGACGTTTCATCGTCTGATTATTTTCGCCCATTCATTCCTCTTGCTTACCGTGGATATGTTTTCGATATCATTCATCACCTTATTCTTTCTGATTTTCGAGCTCTTCGCATGAAAAGAGGTGGCAAAGTACATAGATTCCCTAGTGCCTGCTTTATTGCCAACAATCAACTGTCCATTCTCACATCAAAGCTTCTTTAATCCTTTTGCATCTAATTTGGCCGCGTTTCAACACTATTCAAATTGATAAAATTGGTTACCTTCAAAATTCTCTATTTTGAAAATTATTAGGCGTTTTAATCGTTGGGCAGTATCTTTGCTGATCCTTGACATGCAAGAACAGACTTATTACTCGTGCATTAGTTTCAGGTTGTATTTCAAGGTTTGTTTAATGTCCTCTCTACGGTCACGACTCAACTTGGGAGTTAGTTCAAATTTCATTACTGGCAATCGTTGATCTCAATTATTGGCTCTTTTCTTTTGCGTACTACTAGTTATCACACTTTAAGCAACGGACCTATCAAACGGATCGACCCACTGTCAGTACAAAGCATCTCTCCGCTCCATTGACGCGTCCCCTAAGTATCGCCGGGAATCCGTTCCTCTTTGAAAGATCTTCCTTGTTTGGTTGCCGATCTAGCATATGGTACACAGCTTCTTATGCCCACAGCTTTTCTACCCATCATCGTGAGTCCATAATTTGTTAGTGACGATAGGTGAGGGTTGCACTACCACCCTAAGCGCTACATCTAATAAATTTGCCTTTGTGTCAACGTATTTCACTTTTACTCGTGTTTCTTTTCGTCGCCACTCATGTATCTCTTTTTTAACGCCTTTGCCCGACAAACCATTTCCCGTCGTTTCTACTAAGCTAAATTCGTTCTTCAGCGTGGCAATAAATGTGGCACTGTCTTTCTGAACGACCTGAAACCTACATCTCTCAGTGTTGTTCACTCTGAACAGCCTCTATCCGTTCCTTCTCCTTTTATCCTTACAAGTGTTTCTGGGATCATTGCAAACCCCTCTTTCTATTTGTCTTACGCTATCCCCTATTATTTGCATCCTCCCCTTCTATTCATTTGGTGCCGCCTGATCCTCTTTGTAAAGAATTTTTATTATCAATAGTGACTTAGCAGGAGCAATTTTGTATCCAATCTTCTGCTCGCTGAAGCTGCTGTGACGTTTCTATGCTTTTGTCTCTCAACCTTACAGCTTGAGAAAACTGTATCCATCTTTACACATAACGAAATCTAGTCTTGTGATAAAGAAGCCTGTTTGGTTTTTATAATTAAGTATGTATATTATATGCAGAGGTTGGCACCGGTCAATTACTCGGAAAGTTTGCCAGTCTGCTACTGTGTGCTTCGAGCGCCTTCATTTGTATCGGTGTATGATATTGATTGATGGAATAACCAACATTTGTTGATACCACTGGAACGTAAACGAATGGCGTATGCTATTGGCCACCTGATTTGTTAAACAAACAAAAACGTGCACGGTTAGCTAACTTCGATTTCACTTCCATATTTAATTTGCAGTGTTCCTAACTTAATTCGATTTGCCTTTTGTTTATATTTACTTAACATTAGCAATGCATAGTTATGACCAAAACGTTTTTCCTTAGTCGAAGGAGGTCGACAACACGGACATATGTTTTTGCAATTTTTTATTATTTTTGATTTTATTGTAGTTACCAGTTACTTTAAATATTAGTGTGTTCGTAAAGTAATGGATTGTAAGACAACCGATAGAAAATGTATATGCAAGCTTAAATGGTATAAAACGACGTCTAGATCTATTTTATCATGTTTTCTATCTGACAATCTGTATACGCATACAGTAAAGGTTCGTAAATTCGACTTGCGTTTAAAAAAATAGCATCCCGTTCTGTAGAGACCAACCAATTTGGATGTCGAACTTTTGTTAGAAACTCTTGAATCAGATCCTCGTCAAATCACCAGAAATTTGCTCTTCTTTTTAAAAAGAACTTACTTACTTTATGATTACCATAATACTCAAATAATCATTTTAAATGGGACTTTCACAAAATAGATTGATATCCGTTATTTATTTGCAACCAGTTCGAAGAGAAGATCAATTCGGGCTCTTAAGGCGTCAATCAGCGGCAAAGGCACCTGTCTAATGCCTGTATTGTCCCGAAGCTGAACCGTGAAAGATAATGTTCCATCGGGCAATCGATTTGCCGGAGATTCGTTGACCGGTCTAAAGAGGAAGAGGAGTGTCATCAGGAAACATTTCGTTATTATTGTTAATTTTTCCGATTCATTTTATTCTTCTTTTAATGAACATAAATAAGTAACACTTTCAGATGCTTTATAACAAATATTCTAAATTTAAAGTGTATTTTAATTACAAACTCCTAGAGAACCTCCCATAGATGGCTACTCCTACTAGATCCAAAACACAGGTCGCCTCAGCATACGGCAGCCACTGTAAAGTCAGCCCGAATGGGCACTTCATCTGAGGATTAACCTGACTAATGAGGTTCTTCGCTCAAAAAACCTCTTGCTCTAAATGAAAGAGCTTGAAATATGGTTTAAATATACGATAATTCCTTTAGTAAATTCTCTTGCTTTAGCAATCAGCATACATCGGGATATCAAGGGATGTCGATATGTATTGCTATAAATGATAGAAACCTTTCTGAAATAAAAAATATCAAAGGCAATTGTTTCTCTCTATATCCTCTATCTAGGTTTATGCATTTTTGAACTCAGTATTCTCATCATCAATCCTCCTTTGAAGAATCCATGCTCTTCATTTTGCAGTTTTCAAAGTGCCAGTGATGGCATTGCTGATTAAAATTTCATATTTGATATCGTATAGAATATTTTTCCTCATTTTCAATCTGGAAACACTCCTTCGCCAGCGTTCTTTTCAAAGGCGCATTGCCATTCCTGCTTCATGATCTCCTTAACAACAGATCAGCTTTTCAATAATGTTGAAGAGTGTTAAAATACCGTTAGATTAATGTAAATACGTTATTTAAATTCCCTATTCTTTTTCAGACCACTTTATCCGTTTGTACATATTGCAATATTACCTCCGCGACTGCTTTAATACAAACTATTACTACATTACAGTCAAATTACAATTCCCGGCAAACATTGCCATTGTTTTTTCTTAAATCTTCCATTAACTCACCCAAGTTTTATCCAAATTAAGCACCATAATTATATCAAAGCAATCTAAATATTATGCATTGTCATAAGTCACTGGAGTAGAAGTTCATATATGAGCACACTCAAAAGTTCGTACATTGAAAATATTTATATCTCGTTATCACTAATTTATCAAGTTACATTATATAATATATTTATCCTTTAAGATTATTTAAAATTTCTTTATTTATTTGTTACATAACATTTTCCCACTTCACTCGTACTTATTATTTTATCAAGTTACATTATATTAATATATTTATCCTCTAAGATTATTTATAATTTCTCTATTCACTTCTTACATAACATTCTCCGACTTCTTTCTTATTCCCTCTTTCACTCTGAATTGCTTAACAGTAGCATTTTACAAATATTTTAACAATAATAAGTGATATCCAACTTAGTTCTTCACATATCTTTTCATTTGCAATTATATTTATATTAATTTAACTTTTAGCAATTTCTATAAGCGACTTATCCATTATCAAATTCATTGTTCCTTTTTTTTCGAAATATTTTATCATCTGCTTTAACATATTTTTTTCGTAAAACTCAATTTTTTCTTTATTTTTAATATTATTGTAAAATTCTATAAGGATTAAAACCTCATTATACAACACGCCTAGACAATGTCATAATCGAGGGACTCAAATCATGTTCCTTTCAAATTTCTTTTGAGTTGAGGGCGCAAAAATAAAGGCAAAGTCAAGAGTAAGGGTAAGCAGGGGAGGAAGGAGGGGGTAAGGTTTGCCTCCTAAACTGTTTTTGTAGGCCAGCCTTTGCTACTGCCAAAAAATGAGCTCATATATTGTCGTGAGAGAGCCAAATCCCTCGGCGCAACTTCATTGGCCTTTTTATGCGGTTTTCATGTCTTAAAACTATTTCTAATAATTCATTGTTATTGTCCTTATCCTTATAGGAATCTATCAAGAATCCTACTGTGGGATCCCCACAAACACTCTTAAATTTGACTTATTCAGCGGATCTCGTACGAAGCCTTTTCTGATATTGAATCTTGCTCTCTGAGAGGAAACATCACAAGGCAGCCAAGTGTATTAAGAAGTGTCTTATCTGCTGGCATCGACTCGTCTCAGAGACATTTTTAAACTTGTTTTATGCAGATGAATACAGAGTTATAAATTTGAATTTCGACACAGGATTAAAATAAATATGCATTAATCTGAAAAAAATAGGAGAAAATAGGCATTATGCATTCAAATATTCATTCTCATTCTGAGGCCTAGTGATATATGTGTGTTGTATAAAATGATGGCAGTACACCGAGAGACAATTTTTGTTGAGTTAGATCTAACAATTGCTTTGACTAACCTTTGGTGAAGCACCCGGTCAAGGCGTCGCTTTTTTTTTCAAAAGGAATAAGGTTCAATTGTACCCATTTAGAGCCATGAAGTGACCCATATGACCATGGGACATATGGTTATTCACCCTGGAGATTTCAAATCTGCCATCGGATTTGGCGCTGGGTGGCGCAATCTAGTAGCAGAAGCCTCATTTAGCCATTCAAAGGCACTTGTAAGGGATTTGAACCATAGGAAACCATCAATGCAATAACCATTTATCATCTTATCGCATCAACCTTGTGGGCGACAGGATATTATTGCTTTGTATTAAAATCCCTAAAAATACCGCTTCTAGCAAATTTGTGCTTATTTTATAGACTGTTTAAACAATTTACATCGTAAAATGATATAAATTCTCTTGATTGTAATGTCTGTACAAATATATTTTGTTTATACAAAGGATATTGATACTGTAGGTCAGATTGTGTGCAAGAAGTTAAGGCAAATATTTACGCTTAAAACTTTCCTGGAATGTTCAATTTCGCTTTATACTTCAACAATAGTCAGCCAACATATTTACATCTCTTCTACTCCGATATTGTTCATCCATGACCCTTAAATCTGGCTGGAATCCTTCACCTTGTCATCGTTCATTTCATCAATGTCTTCCGGACGGTTAGCAAGATGGCTCTGAATAAAATGAAACTTGATGCTCATGGTGCAACCGAGTGTTTTCTAGCTCTCCAATAGTTTGTAGAGAATTTTGGTATAATTCCTTGCTCGTGTATTTCCAAGAAAGTTCTGGACAAGGTCTTTGAATCATGACAACATTTTTTTCGAGTTCTGATAATGTCCCGATGAAATGTTCATCTTTGATAAACTGCCGAATCTGTGGGCCATCAAACACATCAGCCTTGATTTTTTCAATTGACAAGCCAGGAAATGTCAAAAGGAGTATTTGAAGGAGTCGCCTTAAGTTGGCAATGCACAAACGAATTGCTTCATGAGAACCAGTTTGATGTGCAGGGGAGGGAATATAATTTTCTTTCTGTCAACAAGTGGCTTATGCAGAATGATGGGATCACCAAGTTTGAGGTCAGATCTTGGAGTCAAATCCAATCTACCTAATGCTTTTGTTGAGCTCTGTTTGTCCACAAGCACAGAAAGCAGTGATAATTCCTGTACCCGCACTGCTGACCAAGAAGGAAGCATACCATTTTAAGGTCAACATAGATGATTGAATTGTGTTTGTGATATTAAAACAACTGAATGGATCCCTTTATGTATCTATGTTCTTCCCGAAGACTAAATGAACGCCCAATTAGGACTGCACCAAATAAATTGCCATTGTGGAGGAGGACGCAATATAAGCTCCGTTTTGAGCTATCAATGAACAGTAGCTATTCAGTTGATTTGTTGATCAAAATTCTCAACTCCTCCAGTAAACGCTGTATGTTATGGGAATTCACAAAGCGGCTCTTATTTCGAAAGAACTGCAGAAATGCAGTTTCTCTTGGTTGAAAGTAGGATACCGTCGCTCCTTTCACAGGCAAGTTTTTCTCCTTCAGCCTTGATGCTAGGAGCTCTGAAACCTTTTTTGATAATCTAAATATCGTGCCAAATCATTTGACGCATGCTGATCGAATCCCTTACGAGCCTAATCATCTTCAATTTCAAAATCTGGATCATCAGTCTCACTGAGTTATTCATTATGATCCAGATCTTCAAGAGGGTAGTGCTTTTTTCTCTGAAAATGTCGTTCATAATCGCTCTGAGATCCCATCTTCGTCTACCTCCCATAACACTATACCCCACTTATCCTACCTCAAAATCTCGCTCCAGTCTCCCCTGAAGAGCTTGGCTCAATACTCCGCTCATCGAATAAAACTTACTCTCTATTTGACATTTTCCGGCTGTCTCAATGTTCAGCTCCTAGCTGTCCTCCTACCATACATACTGGGTATCTCCAACGCGTCCTTGTCAATAGGCGAAGTGCCTTCTTACATTAAACATGCCGATGTCTGTCCGATCTTAAAGAAATAAAATCTTGGCCCTAATAATCACTTAAACTATCATTCTAATTTTCAACTTGCGTTCCTAACCAAGGCTCTTGAGAGGGTAGTAGCCTCCCGCATTAATGAATACATGTCCTCAAGCATCAGCAAAACCTTACGGTCCGGCTTCAAGGCAACTCGTAAATTTGAATCGGCTCTCTTACATGTAAGTGACGGACTCCGCCGCAAGGCCAACGCTGGGGGGCCTTCAATTCTGGTGTTTCTCGCTTTCTCGGCACATTTGACACCGTTGACCACTCCGTTCTTTTCCGCCGCCTTTGTGACTTCCTGGATGTCTCTAAAATCGGTCTAAACTAGCTTTGCTCTTATTTTTTTATCTCTTACTCATTTTGTCAATATCGAGGTTGAGATCTCTTTGTCAGTAGTTGTGTCCTATGCTGTTCCCCACTGTTCTGTCCTCGGGCCGCTGCTTCTCTTTCGTATCTACCTCCTTCCAGTTGGCCTTCTTCTGCGTTGCATTGGTCTATCCTACAATTTTTATGCTGATGACGCCAATGCTTCTCTCCTCCTCCAGTGTTGAAAGTAAGCCGGCACGGTCCGGTACGCCGTTCCGGAAATAAATATACAGACGGTACGTACAATTTTCAAACGAATTTCTCCGAAATAAATGTAAATTTGAGGGATACATAAAAATATCTTTGGTATTATTTATTTTATCAACAGAACTTCATGTGCTTACGTGTTGAAGCGCATTTTGTGACGCGCTGGACTAGAGCATTTCCATACATTCGCTTACAATGTACTCTCACTCGGATCGGCAGTCCGCATTGTAGTGATGGTAGCAGCGGTCATGTTAAGTGTGGAAGCGCTCACGGGTGAGATTTTCCAATGTTACCAGTGAGAGTAGGCCTATTATGATATCTTTGGAATTGGAATTTTAGGAAACACTTCCTATGACCACTTTTTAGAGTGGCATTGTTATTGAGTAAACCATCTATAATTAATAAAGAATTTCTGCTATGGAATTTTGAATCTCTAGTTTGGCTTTGCAGAAGGAGGGAACAGTGAAAGCGTCACATCAGATGCTCAGGTTTGTTAAATGGAGAAAAGAAAGTGTCAAAATGCAAAGAAAAATTGATCAGATATTTAAGAGAAAAAGAGAGACCGAAGATGATACTGTTGTTATTAAGATAGAGCAAGATGAAGAACAGAGGGAGTAAGCAGCAAAACTACTAGGAATGGGTAGGCTACACTGACAGGCCTTAGAAGGGCCATGAACTAGCTAGAGAGGCTGTAAAAATGGATGAAAATGTTACTGTCTCAGAACACACACACACAACAGTAGGCTATATTATGCGATGAGCCTTTTAATTTGCATGTAGGCTATATTATGCGATGAGCCTTTTAATTTGCATGTAGGCTATTAAATATCTTATGTGCAGCTCTTATCTGGAACACTACAGCATGCCTTGAATCTAGATAGCCTACATTTTTGCAGTTAGGCCTACACTGAATAAGGTAAACTAAAGTAGTTTTAGTAGGCTTATTATTATTTTTTTATTTAGAAAAGTTGAGGGTGAGAGGCAGGAGGAAGGAGGAGTCAGAGAGGAGGCAGAAGTGGCAAGATCCTCAATCACAGGTGATGCAAGACCAGCAATGGAAAGAAGAACAGTATGAAAAGTTCAGGCGTAAATATGAATGGCTGTATGCTCATGATATAAAGCTTGGCTGTACCTCATGCCGTGATGTGAAGAACCTGAGTGTCATGGCATCCCGTGGTGTCAATATTGCTATTCACTGGGCTGAGGGAACGATATGGTAGTTCCAGGGATACCCAGCTTGCAGCGCTGCGCAAAAACTCTATGAGAATGTGAACTCCAAAACACACAATGAAGCAAGCGAGATTCTTTAGACAGCCAAAAAAGATGTACTGATGGATATTAATGCCAGGAGTCAGGAGGCTACATTTCATTTTACCGCCAAGATATTCAGGATGGCATATTATGTGGCCAAGAATGACAAACCATTCACTGATTTTGAAAGTCTGATCGACCTGCAGAAAGCCAATTCTGTCGATTTGGGGCGTGTTTTGCACAGCAAGACTATCTCAGTTGATAGTATTGAGCATGTGTCAGCCCAGATGAAAAGGGACCTCCTGAAGAAGATAATAGAGAAGAGTAAGATCAGCATCTTTGATGATGAGTCAACAAGTGTGGGACACAAGTCAACACTTATTGTGTACATGAGGGCGAGGGTAGATGGGGAGATGGAACCCATTGGCTTTCCAATGGATCTGGTGGAGCTGGAAAGTCTCTCTCTGGAGTTCACATAAAGGAACAGCTCATGAGATGCTAGCTGAAGAATGGCTTCACTAATGAGCTAGTGTAATTAGGCCAGTGTAATGCTGGAAGTAGTCAGGTAAGTTAAGTTTACTCTACATGTAATGCAATAATTTTATGATGGTGTGTGATTAAACCAATCATTCATTCAGGTGTTGGAAGTCTGCTCCAGGATGACTTCCCTTTGATAGTGTTATGGCACTACCTCAATTACCGACTGGAGCTTGCTACGGACCAGGCACTGGATGTGACAGGAGGAACAAAGACTTCCAAGCCTTCCTTAACACTTTCTACTCATTATACAGGCAGTCACCGAAGAGCGCCAGGGAGCTGAGTGAATATGCTCACAACCTCCACATCCCCCTCAAAATGATCGGCAAAGTGTTCAATGTTTGCTGGGTAGCTTAATCACACAGGGCAGTCTCTGCACTTTTGCAGTCCTTTCCAGCCTTGGCACAACATTTTTGGAAGGCATCAGAGGATGAGACCGAGGATGGCGGAGAAAGGGCTAAATTCAAAGGCCTGGTCTCCAAGTTGTGCTCGATAAACTTCATGAAAAGCCTTGCAGTGATGGCAGATGTTCTCAGTGAACTCAAGGACTTGTCTGAAGTGCTCCAAAACCGGAAGATGACACTCCCAAAGGCCTACACCACTATGACAACATATGTCAGATGCATCGAAAGCTTCAGTACCTACCCAAGACAACACACAGTCACTGCCAACCAAGCAGAGGAAGCGATGGAGTTCAAGGGAGAGCAGCTAATTGTGGGCAAGTCTCCCATCATCAACTCTGGTCAGTTCATTCGACCAGTGTCTGACAACATGAAAGAAAGGCTTTTAACAACTACAGCAAACAGAGCACAGGCCAGTGTCACAGCGAACCTAAAAGAGACCTACAACACCCTCATCAATCAAATGTCAGTCATTGACCCTGACAACTGGGAACATGACAATCCTCGCTTTGGAGAGGAAGAGGTGAAGGTTTTAGGTCAGGTCCTACATGTGAATGAAAAATAGGCCCACCTTGGTTTCGTAGAGTACAAGACAAGGGGAGGGAGAAGCATTTATAACCAGATGAAGAAGCTGCTTATGGAAGTAGACGCACTGTCTGCAAGCAATGCAGGTTGTGAAAGAGGGTTCAGCTCAATGAACAGGACCATTACAGAGTACAGGAGCAAACTCACAACCAAAAATGCAGCTAATCTCCTCTTCATCATCTGTGTGGATCCACCATGTAGACAGTGAAATTCACTGCCTTATGTGAAGACATGGCTGGGCAAAGGAAGAAAAGCAGCCACCTGTGGAAAGTGTGGGAATGTGTGTGATTCCATTTTCCGTGAATTTACCTTGCCTACATGAAGGCCTACCAGTTTTAGTTGGTAATCGAGAATTTTCATAACCTCCAGAAAGGGACCTGACCATGGCCAGTTTAATTTGTTGTCCACACATTGTCTGATTACTTAAAACAGATTATTGCATTGCTCAATGATGTTGAATTTCTTTTAAGTTTGTGGTTGCCCGATCACGTTCTATGACAACGTTAGAAACCTAAGCGTTTCTTTTGACAGTAAACTCGAATTCAAATCGCATGTTGCTAATAACACCAAATCGTCTCTCTGCTTTCTCAATAACCTAGGTCGTATCTGGTCCCACTTTGACCGAAACAATTTCGAGATAGCTATCCATGCCTTTGTTACCTCTTGACTTGATTACTCTAACTCTCTTCTCACCGGAACCCCTAATCATACAATTCGTCCCGTTCAACTTGCCGAGAACTTTGTGGCTCGAGTTCCACTCTATTGCCAAACGCTTGCTCAGTGATCTGCAATGAGTGCCCATTAAATTTAGATTTACTTTTAAAGGACTTTTCACATTTCAAATCATACGCAGCGCAACACCTCTTTACCTTTCCTTCCCACTAACTATGTCCAGAGAACAAGGAGCCCTTCTCGAGCGAAGGGCTCCTGCTCTCGGTTCCTCGCACTCGTCTCTGCTGTATAGGTGTGTGTGGCTTCTCTGAAGTTGTCCTGAAGCTGTAGAATCGTCTGCCTACTGAGATCGCGGCACTTCTCACCTGGCGTTTTCCAGCGGGCTCTGAAAAACAATCTATTCTGTCAGACTTTACTTAGTAGATCGACAGGCAACCTGCGAAGGCTTCAAGTTCTTAAGGGTGCCATATGAAACCTTTATTATTAATAATAGAGTCTAGAACTCGATAATATATATATATATATATATATATACATATATATATATATATATATATATATATATATATATACATATATATATATATATATATATATATATATATATATACATATATATATATATATATATATATATATATATATATATATATATATATATATATATATATATATATATATATATATATATACATATATATATATATATATATATATATATATATATATATATATATATATATATATATACATATATACATATATATATATATATATATATATATATATATATATATATATATATACATATATATATATATATATATATATACATATATATATATATATATATATATACATATATATATATATATATATATATATATATATATATATATATATATATATATATATATATATATATATATATATATATATATATATATATATATATATATATAGCAGGAATATGAAGACCCAGGCGATTACACTAATCATTTATTGGCCGGACGTTTCGGCCTTTACTAGGACCATCTTCAGCGACTATGTCGACTAATAAGAAGAGAAAGGAACATTAATTTATAACAGTTAAAAGAATGCAATAAATAATGGATAAAAAAGCGGAAGAAGGCAAGTTAAAATAATAGAAATTGACAATTATATAAATTAAAGTAAAAACACGAATAAAAATATATAGAATTAAATATTACTACCCAGTGTGATTTAAAAAAAATAATAGAAAGTGAAATTATATCATAAACTGACTTGAATATCACATATTAAAAGTTACTGGAGTAAACAAAATATAACCTATTATATTAAATTGTAAAAAAACAAAAAAAAAACGAAAACAAATCAGAATGAACAAAGTGACTAACCTTTATCGTGGGAGTTGAGAAATCAACTAACTAAACATATAAAACTACTAACGAAATTTGTTTGGTTGGTCGGTTGTCTAGTTAATCTATTGAAGTGTTGGTTAGTTATATTGTGAATAGTTTAATTGAGGAGGAGTAATTATTTAGGTTTGGATTTATTTTATTGATATATACTGTCTCTAAGATTTTCAAATCGAGAGAAGTTAAGGCTGAAGATAATATAGTAAGTGAATTAGAAAAAAGAGGATGATGGTGATACTCTGAATGTTGCCTGATGGAAGAGGCTTCAGGTTTAGAAATGGGAATACCAGTCCTATGAGACAAACCCAAGTGCTTCGTGATCCTTCATTTGAGTTGTAAGCCAGTTTGGCCAACATAACGACTGTGGCAGGTCGTACATGTATAATTGTATATTATACAGGATTGCAAGCCCAAAGGGATTGGTTCCTATTGGAGAAAAAAGGAATTTAACAATACAGGGTTGGAATTTATACAAATGAATTGGCATTGAGGGAAATGGTTGTTGAGGGTAGAGAGAAGGAGTTTGATAAACTCTGATGTTAAATGCTCGAGATAGCGTAGTTTAATGAAAACTTTCTGTTTAGAAACAGTAGTGAATAAGGGTTGAGGATAATATATTTTGGAGAGAAAATTGGATACTAAGTGGTCGAAGATGAAATCGGGGTAGTAATTAAATTTGAAGAAATACTTTAAATAAGTGAGTTCCCTCATGAAAGGATATCCAGTTAGAGCATATATGGTAGTCTTCAAAAATTCGGCTTTTAATACTTGATAATTTAAACTGACTGAGAGAGCTACTAAAGAAATGTGTACCTAATCTAGAGGTGGTAGGCTTTCTGTAAATGGATGTATTGTAAGAGGAACCTGTTCGGACAACGTTGACATCCAAGAACGAGACTTTGTTGTCCTTTTCTGTTGCCATAGAAAACCTTATGTTAGGATGTTGTTGTTTAATATAATTGAGAAATAAGGGTGCATGATCACTGTGCTTAAAAATTAGAAAACAGTGATCTATAAACCTTTTGAAGACAATAGGCCTGAATTCTAATGGACACTTGTCCATGCACCGAGTTTCGTGGTGACACAAAAAGCTATTGGCAAAGGAGGGACCCAGTGGGGAACCCATAGCTATGCCTTCGTGTTGTAAATAGAGCTCATTGTTGAAAAGGAAAATAGTATCAACCACGGCTAGCTTTAAAAGCTTGATGAAAAGTTGCTTAGTTAAACCCAATATTTCACTCGTATTATGAAAAAGAGTATCTGAAATAATATTAATGGTTTCCTGTACCGGAACATTAGTAAATAATGAATCCACATCGATTGTGGCCATAAAAGAAGAATTCCTCAAACGGAGATCACCAATATATTTTGAAAAATCGAAAGAGTCACGTAAGGTGAAGTGATTGTGTGTCAAAGGATCAATTAGCGGAACAAAAAATTTAGCTAAGTTGTAGCTTGGAGTATTGACTGCAGATAAGATAGGGCGGAGAGGTATTTCATTTTTTTGAGTTTTAGGTAAATCATAGATGACCCCAGGGGATGAACCAGAAACAAAAAGCTTATGATAAACATCAATTAAAATATTTCGTTTAGTAAGGAAACGTAGAAAATTATTAATTATATCTTCAATTTTCAGAATATACTTAAGAGGATCTGTATTTACTTTGGAAAATTTCGACAAATCTGATAGAATGGTAGACATTTTGCGCATATAATCAGTACGATTTAAGATTACTACCCCTTTACCTTTATCGGGTTTACAAACTATGATAGATTGATCTTTGCGTAAGATGGAGAGGACACTGAAAAGTTTAAAACTGAAAACAGGATTGGAAACTTTGAAACTGTCCCACTTGTAGTAGAACTTATTAGCCAAGCCTTTGATCTCATTAATCAAATCTGGAGTTGATTTAAGTGATGGAAGGGTATTGAGCTCGTGTCAAAGTCTTTCAAAGGCAAGGAAATATCGATAGAAGTTCAATTTGAAAACAGGAAGCCTGAAATCTAATCCTAAAGATATAAGACGCTTTTCTGATGGAGACAACACTTTATCAGAAAAGTTAAAAATGACTTCATCTCTAGATATATTAAAATTGAAATTAAGACCCAGGTTATTAATTTTACGTTATAATCTATTTGAGCTCAAAGAGATATATTTATTTATTGTCTTCTAATTTTTAAGCACAGTGATCATGCACCCCTATTTCTAAATTATATTAACCAACAACATCCCAACATAAGGTTTTCTATGGCAACAGAAAAGGACAACAAAATCTCGTTCTTGGATGTCAACGTTGTCCGAACAGGTTCCTCTTACAATACATCCATTCACAGAAAAACTACCACCTCTAGATAAGGTACACATTTCTTTAGTAGCTCTCTCAGTCAGTTTAAATTATCTAGTATTAAAAGCCGAATTTATAAGACTACCATATATGCTCTAACTGGATATCCTTTCATGAAGAACTGACCTTTTTAAAGTATTTCTTCAAATTTAATTATTACCACTTAGTATCGAAATTTCTATCCAAAATATATTATCCTCGACCATACTTACTACTGTTTCTAAACAGAAGGTTTTCATCAAACTACCCTATCTCGAGCATTTAACATCAGAGTTTAACAAACTCCTTCTCTCTACACTCAACAACCATTTCCCTCAATGCCAATTCATTTGTATAAATTCCAACCCTGTATCGTTAAATTCCTTTTTTCTCCATAAGAAACCAATCCCTTTGGGCTTGGGATCCTGTATAATTCACAATTATACATGTACAACCTGCCACAGTCGTTATGTTGGCCAAATTGGCTTACAACTCAAATGAAGGATCACGAAGCACTTGGGTTTGTCTCATAGGACTGGTATTCCCATTTCTAAACCTGAAGCCTCTTCCATCAGGCAACATTCAGAGTATCACCATCATCCTCTTTTTTCTAATTCATTTACTATATTATCTTCAGCCTTAACTTCTCTCGATTTGAAAATCTTAGAGTCACTATATATCAATAAAATAAATCCAAACCTAAATAATTACTCCTCTTCAATTAAACTATTCACAATATAACTAACCAACACTTCAATAGATTAACTAGACAACCGACCAACCGAACAAATTTCGTTAGTAGTTTTATATTTTTAGTTAGTTGATTTCTCAACTCCCACGATAAAGGTTAGTCACTTTGTTTATTCTGATTTGTTTTCGGGTTTTTTGTTGTTTTTTACAATTTAATATAATAGGTTATATTTTGTTTACTCCAGTGACTTTCAATATGTGATATTCAAGTCAGTTTATGTTATAATTTCTCTTTCTATTATTATTTTTTTTTTAAATCACACTGGGTAGTATTATTTAATTCTATATATTGTTATTAGTGTTTTTACTTTAATTTTAATAATTGTCAATTTAATTATTTTAACTTGCCTTCTTCCGCTTTTTTATCCATTATTTAATGGATTCTTTTAACTGTTATAAATTAATGTTCCTTTCCCTTCTTATTAGTCGACATAGTCGCTGAAGATGGTCCTAGTAAAGGCCGAAACGTCCGGCCAATAAATGATTAGTGTAATCGCCTGGGTCTTCATATTCCTGCTACATATCAGATTCCCAAGGAACAAATCAATTACCACTATACGAATATATATATATATATATATATATATATATATATATATATATATATATATATATATAATCCATAGAATATATGGAAAAATGATAATAAGACAAAAGAAATTTCGCCTTTTTATGAGATCAAACATAGATTAAGAAAGAAGTAAGAGAGAGATAGTAAACAGAATTAAATAATATAAATTCTTTTAGGTGCTAAAGAAAGTAAAAAATAGGTGGGATTCAAACTTATGCCAACGAGTACTCTTCCCTTTTCAAGCCACTGCGATTGTTAGTCGCGTGCGAGTCTAGTCGCGGATGACCATTATGTCTGTCGGTCGGTCCCCGTTTTCTTTTGTAATAACATTGTAACCATCTGTTCAATTTTGAGGAAATTTTAAACCCTTATGTTGTTTTTCATTCTACTTCGAATGATATAATTTCCAAACTCCTCCCAAGATTAGCCCCGGAATTATTTTGTTTTGGCAATAACATCATAACTATTCGCCCGATTCTAACGAAATTTGAAAGACTTATGTTGTTTTATATTCTATTTCGAATGCTATAATTTCCAAGGTCTTTTCAAGTTAGTCTGTAAAGTATTAACAGTTTTTAAGGTCATAAGGTCATAAATCAGAATAAGTGAGAGCACGCGACCTTTTGGTCAGCAGACCTTGTTCTCTCTCTCTCTCTCTCTCTCTCTTCCCCCCATCTCCCCTTCTATCTCCGCCGCCCTCTTCTCCGCATCTATCTCTCATTCTATAACTTTCTCCAATTCTCTCTCTCTCTATTCCTCTCTTCCCTTATGTATCCACATCTCTCTCTCTCTCTCTCTCTCTCTCTCTCTCTCTCTCTATATATATATATATATATATATATATATATATATATATATATATATATATATATATATATATATATATATATATATATATATATATACGAGCGAGAGTGGAAATTACTTTTCACATCGGATAGTCAACGCATGGAATCAATTTTCTGAACATGTGAAAAGTACAAGCATCGATATGTTTAAAAACAGACTAGACAAAATTACACATACCATATCGCTTTAGAAATTTGCGCTAAAGTTATTTGTATAACTCCTCTGTATGGTAATAGCTAACCAAACATGAAAATATCATCGAGTGGGTAGTAAGGCTTTTGAGTTTTCCTTACTTCCTTGTGCACACACACTCACACACACTCTCTATCTCTTTCTTGCCCCAGTGATCTTTATACCATCTCTCATCGCTCACGTGCACAATCTCTAAGCCATGTCTACTCAATAATTTGTACAGTTCGCCAGCATAAATAGATGATCATAAATCTTTTTTTAACAAACTGTACATTTCGGAGTGTCTTTGTAAACTATGCACTTCTCCCCCCTGCTCTTGCTAAATAGTGAAAATGGATCACTGGGCGTGAAGTTCTTTTAGCGAACATTACTGTCTGCTACCAAAGATTTACCAAATGTAGAGGTATAAGAGTTTAGTATATATATATATATATATATATATATATATATATATATATATATATATATATATATATATATATATATGTATCGAGGCCAAGAAAATAATAACAAAATACATCTGGGTTTAGCTTTGCCCCTCCGATGGTCTCCGGTAACATAGGAGAACAGGCAAAAAGGGTAAATTTTAGGAGACAGATTCCTGACCTCAGCTCAAAAGACAGGCCCTTCAAGGGTGTACTTATAAACAATCAATTCAAAAGTGCAAACTACCGATCTCGTATTACCCTCTCTCAGAGCTAAGAGACGCCAAGCAGGGAGATCAACCTGAGGTCTCACCTTGCGAGTCCCCCCTCAACCTCCCCATTACCCCGCGGGAGTAATTCGAGTATATAACAGGTTGACCCTTGGAAACGAGGCTTTTTGTTCGTTCCCACCGAAGAGACAAGAAAGTCAACGGTTGACAGAAGATTTTTTGAGTTCGAGAAGAAAACAGAAAAATCACCGATACAAAGTTTTCTGCAAGTTAAGGAGAACTTGCGCTCCTTGTACAAAACCAGATTGTACCAAGGAAGCTCGGCGCCGTTGAGCCCCTAAGATTATTGAGTATCAATCTACCCAGTTTGAGAACTCCAAATCTTACTCAATATGAGTTGGAAAAACCCCAACTAGATAGAAAAAAAAAAGACAACGATTTCATCTCGTCCGGAAGAAAACGAGGTCAAGGACGCCCCAACCGCCTAAAAGTAGAAGGACTAAGCTTTCTCTTGATCTTATACCCAACCCAGATCCCTCGTGACTTAACCCGTCAAATCGCAGGCAGGTCGACGAACGCCATCTATTGAATAAACAACCAACTACTCGAGCTACGCATCTCCGGAACAAAGTCTCCGAAGATAGTCTAACTGGTCTCGGGTATTTAATCTCCATTACCTTATGTGAGTAGAGAATAATCCTGTTGTTTATGTCCCCGTGCATAAAAATCAGTTTATTGGATGTTCGGCTAAGGACGAAGATATTAACTTAAAATTGTTCCCCTGTAAAATTCTATCTCAAATCAAGCCACGAGAGCTCGCCCAGTTATCCCATTTTCTTTTAGACGTGTATTAGATCTGTATTTTTTATGTTATTAGTGAGAGGGTTTATGTTTATTAAAGTCTATTTTTTTTTAGTAAAAACACTGTTTTAATTATCCTTGAACGAGTTAAAGTGGCAATAATTGATAAAATCAAGAAAGAAACCCCTTTTATTCATTCCCTAGAATAAAAATGAAGTTTAGCACTCTTAGAGGACGATCCTCAAGCGATGATCACCGAGGCACGAAACAACGCCTCAAGTCAAAGTTTATTTGGTTTATTAAAAAAATAGTAAAACAAATAAATATATATATATATATATATATATATATATATGAATATATATATATATATATATATATATATATAAATATATATATATATATATATATATATATATATATATATATAAATATATATATATATATATATATATATATATATATATATATATATATATATATATATATATATATATATATATATATATATATATATAATATCGGCTAACCTACGACACCGAAATTTCTACCAAAATATTTCTACGAAAGGAAAAAAATTAAATATCTTCTAATTCATATTTCTTGTAAAATGGAAATTTAAATTTAGTTCTTAATGTCAATGGTAAACTGCACCCAAGTTAAAATATTTGTGATACAACCAAGAATGAAGGCATTCACCAACATTACTAACTTAACCTAATTTTTGATTGCGTTAAATTGACTTTTTTAATATTCATTTCATCATATATCATATATTATGTACACATTTAATATTTTAAGTTTGTTTTTCCGAAGAAATGTAAATTCGAAGTTTTGCTTTCGAAGAAATATTTTCGAAAGAAGATTTTCGAAGAAATGTCTGATTATGAAAAGCAAAGGTTGTTTACATTCATATCGACTACAATTTTCATTAATAATGTTTACTTTTTTACACTGTGCCTCTTCCTTTCAATGCCACCTCAGGCAACGAACGAAGAGAGACTAGAGATGGTGGCACTAATGGTGAGTCAAAGATACCTGTGATGTCGAGAATAGCGACAGGACATTTAAGAACCGTCAGCGGGACTTCAGTTGATGGAGACTTGGATGGTTGGAACGTCTTTGAAAGAAGATGGACTGAAATTTTAATAGACTGCATAATGTCATTTCTCAAATGAAGTACACTAACAAGCTGGAAATATTTTTTCCTATTAATCGAATATATAAATATATATATATATATATATATATATATATATATATATATATATATATATATATATATATATATATATATATATATATAAATATATATATATATATATATATATAAATATATATATATATATATATATATATATATATATATATATATATATATATATATATATATATATATATATATATATATATATATATATATATATAAATATATATATATATATATATATATATATATATATATATATATATATATATATATATACATATATATATATATACATATATATATATATATATATATATATATATATATATATATATATATATATATATATATATATATATATATATATATATACATATATATATATATATATATATATATATATATATATTTATATATATATATATATATATATATATATATATATATATATATATATATATATATATATATATATATATATATTTATATATATATATATATATATATATATATATATATATATATATATATATATATATATATATATATATATATATATATATATATATATATATATATATATATATGATGGTAGCGCTATAGCGCTAAATTTGATGATGTTTAATGCCCCTTTTTATCATGAATAGGATGATATATGGGTAAACATTGAACAGCGTTGGAGAGCAAACAGAGTAAAGTTTTAGTTGAGATAAAGTTAGCTGACATGGAGGACTGGAAGCCATCATAATGTGACTCTTTGTGTAATCACTTTCTCAACCAAACAACAAAGTGTTATAGTACTCTAAAGTTTGGCCTGATCGATTTCAGATCATTCACAAACTTTACCAATTGATCAATAGTTCATGACGTGTCTAAAAGACCCGATTAATGATCACTGGTCGGACTGACTTCTTAAAGAGTTCTGATAATGATCAATGGATAAGCATTCGTGTAACCATCACAGCTGGTCGTATCGAAACACCAAATATAAACTTAACGCTACCACAATCCTTCCCGGATTAAAATTTTCAAATGAAACGGCGTTTTAATTATCATGGATTGTATTTTTTGGTTCTACTTTCCGTTTCCTGATATCGGTGACTATCGTACCATTAAGCAACCAACCATCCCATTAGAATCCAAATTCAGGCTGCATCACTTGAATTATCCAAATATTAGCGAAGTTGTAATTATAAAGTGATAGATATAGGTTGGGCACCCTGTATTTGGATTATAATGTCATGGTTGGTTGCTTAAATGGTCTTAGTTGGTATTAATAGTCATCTCACCTATATTTTTCACTTTTTAATTACAACTTCACTAAATTTTACCGATTTCTATCAAACTTTTACAGTTGTTACACTTAATCATGTCACACTCTAAGCTGAATTTCGTTCAGTTACAATTTAATATATAACTATTTAATTAGAGATGATGTTTCGGGTATATTTAGGTAAAAAACATAGTAGATAGGACATTTAACAATATAATAAATTAAATTTTGTGATTCTTTTAAAGTTATTGAGGTATTACAATCATTTCTCTCGAAACAATTTTACATGGTTTTGTTTCATATCAAGATGCCCAATTTTCCTAAACTTTGCCTTTTCTCTGTTTAGTTACCATCATATATTTATTTATATATTCATTAAATCTTTAATTAAGGATATTACAAAAATATTCGCTTTAACAATTAGCTATTTTTTAGTGCTATAATTAATTATCCAAACAAAGACGCGAGGACAAATATTATTATTTGATAACATAGGAGGGCAAAGCCTTGCTATGTTATCCTTCTTAACTTATTCTTGCCAGCAAAATTTTGAAAACTACGACATGACTAATTTGGGCAGCTCTCTACTTTAAAGTATATAAATAAAAAATATAGTATGGCAATGCGTAATGCATAACATTTTAAATCTAAAACGATGCAAAAAATGGTAAAATAATTAAAAAGGGATAGGTGACACACCCTGTATATCCAGGACTCACCAAACGCGTCAACTTCCAAACCGAACCCGTTTCTCAGCCTCCAGACCGTTCTGAGGAGGAAGGTGTCACTCAATCCTAGTTTGCACAGAAATTTGAGGAATTCGCTAAAAGCGCGGATGAGAAGTTAACTGAGAGCGTGTAAGGGCCTTGTTTGGTTTCCTTGAAGCGTGTCTGGTTTCCTCAAAGCGTTTTAGGACCCCTGTCTAGTTTCCTCGAAGCGATTTATGACTCCTGTCTTGCTTCCTGCCCAATTTTCCCCCGAAAGACCAAAGTTAAGAGAGTTCCAATTTCTCCCAAACTTCTCGATTGTTTTCGTCGCTTTGAAATATCAAAAGTTCAAAGACGCCTTTGTGTTCGACCGCCCTTCGCTAGGGGGTGGGTGAGGGGTAATGCCCCTGCTGCACCTGAAACCTATAGGAATAACACTCTCTCCCGCGCCCAGTGTGTACCCTTCAAGGGGTTTCAGAGGCTAGCATGCTGCAGCTTACATCTGGAAGAGTTACGTGACCTCACGTCTCTAACGCCTGTAATTAGATCTGCACTTCTCTATCATCACATTTCACTGCTTTTTGCATCTCTCTTTACACACTATTTTTGAGGAAGATGCCCTCGTCGGTTTGTGCTTAAAATGACAAGATGGTGCCTGCCCCAATCAATTATTATTATTTTAAACTAAAAAATGAAAACCAACGAGGGCATCTGCCTAAAGAAGAGATCCATAAAGAAAGTGGGGAAGATGGAGGAAGGGAAAATCTGCGGAAGATATATAGTCGCAGGCGCAGGGGCCTGGCGGGAACGTATCAAATCGAACGTTTAATTTCCCTCTTGATAAACCTTGAGGGAACTGTATCCCCCCACCCCACCCTAGTTCTTTATCTTCAGAGAAAATGACTCTAACCAACGAGGGCTAAAGGCATTTACATTCAGATGAGTAAGCAATAGATGAAGAAAGGGAAATAAATATAAAGAACAGAGATATTGAAATTGGGAGGACTAAGACCTGGTGACAAAGACCCCAAAGGCATAGGCCTGTGACTAAGACTCCAATAAAGAAAACCTGACCCTGAAGACCCAATTACAAAACCCCAATAACGAAGTCCGCATTAACAAACATCTGGCGACGAAGACCACCAAGACAAAGACCTGGTGACAAGGACCCAATAACAAACACAAAGTAACAAATATCTCATCAAGTTAAGTTAACTTAAGTTAATTCTAGTAAGGATATAAGTTGCTTATGATTCTAGTATGGATTTGAGTTGCTTATGGTTATAGTGAAGATTTGAGCTGCTTATGATTCAAGTAAAGATTTGAGTTGCTTATGATTCTAGTAAAGATTTGAGTTGCTTATGATTCTAGTAAAGATCTGAGTTGCTTATGATTATAGTAAAGATTTTAGTTGCTTATGATTCTAGTGAGGATTTGAGTTGCTTAAGATTCTAGTAAAGATTTTAGTTGCTTATGATTCTAGTGAGGATTTGAGTTGCTTATGATTCTAGTGAAGATTTAAGTTTCTTATGATTCTAGTAAAGATTTGAGTTGCTTTTGATTCTAGTAAAGATTTTAGTTGCTTATGGTTCTAGTAAGGATTTGAGTTGCTTAAGATTCTAGTAAAGCTTTGAGTTGCTTATGATTCTAGTAAATATTTTAGTTGCTTATGATTCTAGTGAGGATTTGAGTTGCTTAGGATTCTAGGGAAGATTTGAGTCGCTTATGATTCTAGTGAGGATTTGAGTTTCTTATGATTCTAGTGAAGATTTGAGTTTCTTATGATTCTAGTGAAGATTTGAGTTGCTTATGATTCTAGTAAAGATTTTAGTTGCTTATGGTTCTAGTGAGGATTTGAGCTGCAATAAAAAAAATACAGACATGAGTAGGTATACATAAGACTACAATTCTACATGATAATTGGGTCCAACTTAGTAATTAGGCTGCTCACATAAATGTGGCTAGACTCTATGAACAAGGCATTTGCTTTCTAGCACCATTTTACTCATGTTTAGATTTTATAAACAAAAATCTCGTCATCCAGTTCCATGTTAGTCAACTTTAGATGTCATTACTCATAAGTGAAATGGGAATGTGAACAAAAATTTCGCCTCCTATGACCCTCATTTATATATGTCACATAACACGAAAAACATCCTACATACACTTCTGCATGTGAATGTTTTATATTCATTACACTCCAACTAAATAAAAATACTCCCTCCCCCAATTTTGTTTCACCAGTTAATCAAGAAATTGGATTTGGTAGCGAAGGTGTCAAGCATCCAAGTCACATTCTTAGGATACGACCAACCATAATTCTCTTAGCACCTACCTATGTCTAAACTATTTCGTAATTTGGGGTATTTATTCTCTTAGTATGAACTTCTCTAAATTTCTAATTTACCGACAGGAAAGATAAAAGATGAATTACAAGCACTTTTGCTTTATATCAAAGTAAAAATAAAAACAAAAGAGCTTGGAATAAAAAAATTCTATTTCCTGCAGGTCAACTAAATCCATAGTTTTACCGGCATTTTTGTGATTTTCTGTGTCCCTGGATGCTAACAGTACCCATCCCATTCTCTGGTTAAGGTTGACAAAGTGGCTATTATTGCAATCACAGTCTTCTTTATTCTCACTATTCGTTGTTTTATTCACATCCTTTCTTCATATGTTTGCCTTTCCCCTCTAATTATATATCAAGGGAGAGAAAAATGTCCTCGTCAGTTACATAAGCGTTAATCGTCTCTCCGGATCTGCTTTGATTCGATCGCAGATTTTTGCTTTTCTTTATTCCGAGGGGGTGTTTTCGATACAAAGACTTGGGTGAGAGTCTGTACATGAGTGTGTATGTAAAAGTAGGGTGTGTAGATTTAGTCTGTTACCAATTTGGGTAAATATAAATTCAATCCTTGTAAATTTAGGGAAGATCCTATTTGCGCATATTTAAATTTAGTGGGTGTAATTGAGTTAAGTGTTTTTAAATTTGAGTTAACATTTGCCGTATATTTATGTAAATTAATTTTTGCATATGTAAATTTAGTGTTTGTAAATCCAATGAGGAATCCATTTGTCTTAAGTAATTTATGGTTGTAAACTGGTGAGAATCTAATTTTGTTTATGTAATTTCTGTTTGTAAATTTAGTAAGAAACATATTTATGCTTATGTACATCTACAGCATGTAAATATAGTTTAGTAATGATACGCTCATATGTAAATTTAGTGGATGTAAATGCAGTGTAGTAATTTTAATGTAGTACTCAAGTGCTTATGTATGTAAGTTTGTGTTGTAGCCATAAGGGAATATGTAAAATCAGTATTTGAAATATAGTAAACAACCCATTTGCGCATATGTAAAAGTAGTGAATTTACATTTAGTGCGATAGTCACTTGCACATTTGTCAATTAGTCCATAAACCGTATATATACTTATTCTTAGTTCATTACACAGTGTGAAGTGTTTTTTAACATACATACAATCTATGTGTAAATCTCTGTTACTCAAACATGCTTTGATTTTAATCTTTTTCTTCTTCAATGGATTTAAAGCGAGGATAATCAATCAATTATGCCTTAGCCGTGTTTTCTTTTGATCTTGAAATCTCTTCCAGCGATTAGTTTTAAAATATCCTCCCCACACACACACACACTCTTTTATCGCTTAAATATTAAAACACTTTTGCGAAGCTTTCCTCAGAAAAGATGCGTAAACATTAATATTTATAAGTTCTTATTTATTTTTCTAAAGTATTGATCTTGGTAAAGATATTGCGGCAGAATTTATTATTAAAAAATGGCGCTTGAATTAAAAAGGAAATTCTCCCAAAAAACTCAGCAAAAGCCTAAAACTTGGAAAGTTTAGAAATTGCCAAATTTTGAAACTAGTTTTAATAACTTATTTAATAAGATATATAATTTAGGAGATTGATAGATTTTTCTATACTTCTACCTAAAATGACTAAAAATAATTTGTATTTAAGGAGTCAAAATTCAAGAAAATAATTAATATAATCATATAAATATAATATTTAAATTAATACTACCTTACACTCATATCCATTAAACCGATTGAGCGAAGTTAAGGCACATCTTGTGTGTCTAGTCTCAGGATGGAGTTCTCATTAGGGTCGAATATATTAGACCTACAATAAGGCACCCAGTCGTTCGGATCCAATAGATCGATAGATAGGATCAATCTATGAGAAAACATTGGCATGAAAAACCCCCATCCCGAATCTCACAGGACGCATTATCTTTTAATGCCGAAGGGGGTTTCCTTTTAGGGATATATCGAGCTCCCTCAGGAGGCCAACGGGGAAGGGATAGAGAAGGGGCAGTCGTCTTAACTGCAGAAAGTGCCTAAATATGTAGATAACCCAAATAGGAGAGAACAAACCGGAATTTAAGGTTATTCTAAATGTGGGCTTCTCAAACTTTTTTCAATGGCAATTTGATTTATACACACACTCATATATATATATATATATATATATATATATATATATATATATATATATATATATATATATATATATATATACAGGGTGGAGCAGAGAGGATGGACATTTTGAAAAGTTCACAAAATCAACTAAAAAGGCAGTGGACTATTTAACAAATTAAATAACTACCTACTAATATGTAATATCTAGTCAAAGACTCATTAAACAAAATTGAAATATTAAAATCAAATAATATGCCGCAGGGGTTGTTAGCCCCCCTCCTGGGGCTGAGTAATAGACATTTCAAAAACGTCCGTCCTCTCTGCCCCCCCACCTGTATATATATATATATATATATATATATATATATATATATATATATATATATATATATATATATATATATATATATATATATATATATATATTTATATATTTATATGTGCATCGTTTGAAATGTGCCTCTTTTGACCCGATTTAGGGTCCCGACCCTTGAGATTGAGAAACCTTGTCCTAAATAATGGTAATTATACTTGATGAGTAGGTTTACTGAAGCGAGAAGAGAGCTTGGGGTGGAGGTGAAGGCGGCTGCTACCATAGAGCAGCAAAATACTTTTGGGAGGTGCGATAAGGGAGGCAAGGATAAGAGGTCTTTATCCTCAATACGAATAAGTTTATTCAACATTAAATGCACCCACACCCCTTCTACCTATACCCAATTGAATTTGCATATCCTCAGTGTTTGTTCAATTACGAGGGGTGGTCAATCATTTTTGCGAATCGGTAGGGCAAAACAGAGGAAACGGGATGGCTGTTTGTGGGGGTGTTAGGACAAGTTATGACAAGTCAGGACCTGCAGCCGCACGATCCTGCCTCGTCTATTTAAGAAGCAGTAGCTGATCGCAGATCGTCAGTGACAAAGTTTTCAACAATGGAGAAGGTTGAGCACTGCGCAGTGATCAAATTTTTAACCAAGGAAGGCAAGAATAAAAAAGAGCTTCATGAACGCATAGTTGCAGTGTACACCGACACCGCCCCTCCCTATGCAACCATTGCTCGCTGGAATAGGGAGTTCCGCCATGGTCGTGAGTCCCTTGAAGATGACTCCCGTCCAGGACGCCCGTCAGACGTGACCAACGACGACAATGTGGCCCGTGTGGAGAGGATGATCCTCGAAAATCGACGGGTGATGGTCGAAGAAATCGAGCGAAAACTTGGAATATCACATGGAAGTGTTATCAACATCATCCACGACAATTTGGCCATGACCAAGGTCTGTTCCCGTTGGGTCCCTAGAAACCTCACGCCCCATGATCGACTTCAACGTCGTCAAAGTCCACAAGGCCAGAGTTGCACAAGGTGCCCTACGCGAGTGCGGATTCGAGGAGCTTAACCATCCCCCTTACAGTCCAGATCTGGCCCCTAGCGACTACTTTTTATTCCGCCAGCTCAAGGCTGCACTGCGTGGACGCCGGTTTCAGGACGATGAAGATGTCCAGCTCGCCGTCCAGCAGTGGATTGAACAGCAGTTGGGAGATTTCTGGTTGTCGGGAATTCGAAGCCTCAGGGACAAGTGGTGCGAGTGCATTGAAGTCGAGGGTAGTTATATTGAAAAATAATAAAACACTTTTCCTCATATCTCGTTTCCTTATATCCGAATTGCAAAACTTATTGACCGCCCCTCGTATGTGTGTGTGTCCATGTGTGTAGGTGCTGATTGAGACGTGAAAGGTGAGTTTGTGAGTAAAATGAAAATAATATAATCCAAAGAGGGGTGGCTGAGAAGGGCAGAGGAAAAGACTAAAAATAAGAATGAAGAATAGAGAGCGTTGAAATAGTGAAATAAATTTATGTTGTAAAGTTGTGCATTAGCATTTATCTTCAACACTAAGGGCTAGGGCCAGAAGAACACGTTAAATTTATCCAGTAAAATATTGTGTAATTGAGGCACCCCCCCTCCCCATCCCTATAGAAAATAAACAACAACAGATGGAAAGTTGCCGATAACTAATAAGAAAAATGTCACAAAAAATAATAGGGAAGAACTTACCACAAATGAACGTATTTAGACAATACTTGAAAAAAAACCTCTCAAATACAATAATTCAACATTTCTGGTTATTTTTTCAAAGGGTGAAAAGTAAAAATGTAAAAATTATAAAAATCAACTTAATTTTCCATCTCACTTTAAAAAAAAATGGAAATTGTAATTTGAAATTAAGAACCTTGTCTTTTTCTCGTTCTGAAAGTTTTATTTGATCTGCGCCATCACAAGGGAAATTCACTTCAGTCATCCCCGAAGGAGAAATATGAAGAAAATAATTTGGAAGCCATTTTTATTTTATATCATGTCTGTGGGGGTAAGGAGAGGGGGGATGGGGTTAAGGAGTTATTAAATACGTGATGTGGATTGGAAGAAGTTGGCAACCTACAAAGTGCTCCTGGGATGAAAAATATTAAAAAATTGTACCTTGTAAAGGATAAAAAATTACGCCTCTGGAAGAAGCACCAGATAGGTTAATTAAAGGAAATGAAACCAAATAAAGCCGTACCATATATGGGGTCTGTTTGGTAGTCTGTATATATATATATATATATATATATATATATATATATATATATATATATATATATATATATATATATATATATATATATATTAGTGTAGATGGGTAGCAGTCTTTCTTGAATGCAAATTTTGGTTGAAGACCATGGTGTATTTCGCCTTAGTTAATTTCCTTTGGCAACTTTCTCTTCTTCTAACTATCTATTTTATTCCATCATGTAGATGTTAGATCAATTGTCCTGTATTTATATCTCTTTTAAATGAATGGGTTTGTTAAAAACCAAACTAAAGTGAGATGAATACAGGACAATTGATCTACCATCTACATGATGGAATAAAATAGATAGTTAGAAGAATAGAAAGTTGCCAAAGGAAATTAACCAAGACGAAATACACCATGGTTTTTAAAAAAATGTGCATATATATATATATATATATATATATATATATATATATATATATATATATATATATATATATATATATATATATATATATATATATATATATATATATATATATATATATATATATATATATATATATATATATATATATATATATATATATATATGTGTGTGTTTTTTTAGTGTGTTTGTGCTGGTCACATACTCAGACCGAACGAAAATGTCCCGTTTTTAATTAAATTATACGTTGCTTTCTTCAAACCTTTAATCATGTATTGTACCCGATGCAGATTCATGCACATATGAAGTCGCGTTTTCTCACCTAATCGTTCTTCATAATCCCAATTTTATTCTGATCTTATTAAATATGCCAACAAGTGAAAAATTAATGTTTTGTAAGTTACCACCCCCCCAAATTCTACGATATATACTGTTGCTTAGTCTCGTTGTGAACTCATATATGATGAGCTTTGCGAATTCTTCTGACGAGTTTTCTGAACTCAGCTGATGAGTTTTTTCCCTTATTAAAAACTTGCAATGAAAAGCCTAAGAAATTTCTCCTCAGATTTCTAAAATTGGAAAGAAGATGGAGTGGGGTGTGTGGGGAGGATCTGCGAGGGGCACTTCAGCGGGGTCAAATACGCTCCCCCCTATCAACGGCTGACTAGCAAACACGCTTGCTCACCTGTACGCAATGCTTTCACTTTTGCTGAGATATTACAACTCCAGGTTTCATCGATCACAATTCGAAACCAAAAGGGGAAGAGAACGCATATATTTTATATAATTTTGTCAAGGGAATAGGTGCACATGTTTGATTGCAAAACGAAAGGTACACACGGTTCCGTTTATATATTATATATATATATATATATATATATATATATATATATATATATATATATATATATATATATATATATATATATATATATATATATATATATATATATATATATATATATATGTATGTATTTAAAGGCCCAAGTAAGATGGAAATTGGAAACACAACCACAACCCGGAAAAACACTAAGGAGAATATTACAATGTACCAATGAAAGCTTAAGAAGGAGTAACAAGGAAAGAAAGTACCCAAGAAGACCTTATGGTCCATTCAAAAAGGGTACCTTTGGACTAGCAGTCGAGCGGGCGCATCTCTGCTCAAATGCGTTATGTCCTTAAACAGCCACTTTTCAAGACCCTGCCTAGTCTTGACTTGAAATGGTCAACAGATTCACTGTTGACAACTTCCACTGGAAGTGCGTTCCAACTACCGCAGATACTGTACGTGACAAATTTCCCACCCAGAGCGCGGTTGTAACGCTTCAATTCAAGTTTAAACCCGTGATTTCTTTTTCTGCTCTCGACAAATGTGAAAATATCCCTGTAGTCAACATTGTCGAACCCTCGAAGTATTTTGAAAACTTCGATGAGCTGACCACGCAGTCTACGGGTTTCCAACGAGAACAGATCTAATTCCCTTAATCTATCTTCATAACTTTCATGTCTGATAGAGGGGATCAGTTTGGTTGCCCTGGCTTGCATGCGTTCCAATCTCGCGATGTCCTTTCTAAATGAAGGACTCCAAAATTGTACGGCATACTCCAGGTGAGGTCAGACAAGTGAGTTGTACAAACACAGTACAATCTCCTTGTTCCGATATCCAAACTGGTGCTTTATGTAGCCTAGCAAATATAAACTTAACGCTAGGTTGAGGAGGTGAGCATCTTCTGCAGCTGAGTGCTTTAATGTCCCCTCCTCATTCCTCAAAGGGCCAATCGTTCGACGGATTGGTTTACGGCTGTTTACATATCCAAAAAAACTCCTTGAGGTTCTCTTTACAGAGTCTCGCCACTCGGAGTTCCTCAGACCGCTTAGCCACCCTTATGCTGGACTTCATTCTCCTGGCTATCCTCCGGTATTCGTCAAAGTCACCCGAAATCTTCAATTACCAGTATACATTTATTTTCTCCCTAAGCAGTTGGCCGATTTCTCGATTAAATCAATTTGGTTGAACAGAAGACCAACGGAGGCATTATAGAGGGATAAAACGCGATTGAAGACTCATGAATGTGGTTTTAAAACTGTTCCACAAGTCTTCAACATCATCACACACTTCTAGCCTTGCGTCAGTCATTCCAGCACGAAAACCTGCAAAGTCTCCTCTTCTTAAATCAAGTTTCCTCGATTTACTAGTTGCAAGCCCTGCTTTGAAAACTTTGACTACAAATCTAATTAGTCATCCTCAGAGGTGAAAACCAAGTCAAGGATATTGTCTCCTCTCGTTGGCTCTCTCACCTATTGAGTCAGGAACTCGTTGTTCGCGAACTCCAGGAGTAGTGGGTTCTCGCCACAGGGTTCTCTGGTTTCCCAGTCAACTTGTGTGTTGAAATCTCCCATGACGATATACACTCTGTCTTCGACAAGTTCTTCTAGTAGCTGGTACAGACCTCTGTCCTTTTCAACGAGTTGGGCAGGAGGTCTACAAAGCACCAGGGTCCTGTATTTGGCAAGACCTATCTCTAGGTCAACACCTAGTAGTTCATGGTCGGATACGATTTTGCAATGCATCGAGTTTAGAGTATCCTTGACATACAACATCACACCGCCACCCTCTCTGTCTGGCCTATCTTTCAGAAAATAGGAAAAGTAGAGAACGGAAAGATAAGGCAAATATGAAAATAAATAAAGAAGTTGGATTAAACCTGTGTCATAAAGCGCTCATCGCTTATACTACCACGACGCTCATCGCCAGAGAGAGAGACAGAGAGAGAGAGAGAGAGAGAAAGAAAGAGAGTAGGGTGTTTGGGCTATATTTGACAATTTACATGAAATAAAAATAAAACGCAACATTTTACCCCAAAATAAATGTATTTTTAAAATTTCTTAAACTATTAACTATTTATATTATGGCTGGGAAATAATAGCTTACTTAAAGTAGCCACTCTCAGCTTCCATCGCGGACTAAGACTGCTCTGAATCTTGCCGAATATGTTCCTCTGTGTCCCTGGAAAGGTCTTCGAACAGCTCCTTGATCTTGACCATCAGCTTGCCCTTGGTATTGTAAGCCGAGCGGGTGGTCTATTTCCTAACTCTGCCCCGAATATATTAATCAATGTGATTATATCAGTCAGGCAATTTAGAAGAGCAGAAAGTAGCGCTTGTAAAATCATAGTAATTATAGGAGAACCACTTCTGCCTTTTCTCCAAAGTATTGCATTCCAGTAACAATCCTCTCCAGCGAGGGTCTTAGCACAGTCCCGAACAGGTCCACATAGCCATCTAAATTAATTCTAAAATACTTCTCAAAGATGTGCGGCGGCATTTGGTCACCATCGCTGGAAACAACGAAACAACCAGAGACCATCGTAGTTTGCGGGAACTCAATTATAATGATATGGGAAACGTCGCATGATTTGTATGCAAGAGACCTGTTTTTCTGGGTGTTGTGCAACTGGTCCTGTCAGAAGTTTTTTTCATCTGAGAAAAAGCAGAGCGTCTCTTGCTCAACAAAAAGCTTCAGCTTGTTCACGAGATTTTTTTGGCTTCGTCAAGTAGTTCTCCTTGGTCATGGCTGTCAGAATCTGTCCTTTGCACCTCTTGTACGAGTAGTAGCGAAGGTTCTGATTCAAAGCCTCCTTCATGCTGGCGACTCCAACACCCATCTCTCTCTCACTCACCAAAACCCTGATTCCCCTGCTCGGGTCTCCCAACACCTTGTCCTGCAGTTGTTGGATGAATTCCGGCGTGCGGATGCTGTCAGAACGTCTGCTGAATTCCTTTCTGCTGGCCACGGCTTCGCAGTCTTCGATGAAGCCGCCTATGTCAGGTCATACAGCTTTTAGAGTATTAACAAAGCAATTGATCAGCAGTCATAAGTTCGGGATTTTGATACATAGCGCGAATCATCATGATACAGGTAAGTTTTTTCCAATATTAAGATGGCTTCCAGTCTTTTTCTCAACTAAAACTTTACTTTGTATGTCCCTAAAAATGGAGACATTAAACATCGTCAAATTTAGCCCGAACAATATATATATATATATATATATATATATATATATATATATATATATATATATATATATATATATATATATATATATATATATATATATATATTCTGACCATCTTATCCCTCATCAGAAGGCTTCTCCCTCCAATAAGATGCCACATATGAAGGTTCATGGCACTATTGCCCCGTTATTCTAGGCATTATTGGCGACTTAATTTTACTCTCAGAACTAGTACGAGGTCATCTTCTGGCTCTCTTTTTATATAAAAGAGTCCAGTTTTTGATTTGCTTTGTTCGTCTTCTGTTGTTTCTTTCAGGTCTGTAAGTTCTAATTTCTAATTCAGAACTTTTATTCTTTTTTTCATATCTCGTACCCGTGTTGTTCTTATCCAAGAATTTCTTTTCTCTTTCCACCTGGTTATCCATGACATGTGCCGTTCTTATTTTACCCACTTCTATTCATTTTCTGCCTTTGTTGTGTGTTTAGTGTCCACATCTCACTTCTATAAGATAAAGAAGTCTTAAGGAGTTATGAGTCATGTCTTTATCTGATTCTAATGAGTCATGAGTCATGTCTTTATCTGATTATCATGAGACGTGAGTCATGTCTTTCTGTTTCTCATAAGAAGTCTTGAGTTGTCTTTTTCTGGTTCCCAAGATGAATCGTGATGTTAATGATGTATTATTTAAATACTCTGTGTTTTAAGCCAATATAGATTCATGTTTCTTGTGGGATGTAACCGAGATTTCCTTTCACTTTCCACCCTAATTTTCTTCTTCCGCTGATTTGATTTTCTATGGTCCCCATCAGGAGTTGCAACCTGTCCTGAGGATTCTTTAACCCTCCATAAAACTTGAATCTCAATATCTCTCTCTCTCTCTCTCTCTCTCTCTTTCTCTCTCTCTCTCTTCCTTTCTTTCTCACACTTTCTCTTTCTTGTTCTCTTTTTTTCTCTCTCTTTCTCTCTCTTTTCCTGCAAAACTTCTGCTAATTGTTTTCACTTTTGATCAGATCTTTTCCAGTCACACTCTGAGACTGACTCGGGGTCATACTCTAATCATTGACTGCGAATTAACTTTTGAATTGGAAGCAAATATTGACTCACTCAAAAAAACAAGAGAAGGTGACATAAATATTTCCCATTAATTTTTTATTCCCTTTTGCTCCAACTCAAAACTCCTAAGAATTTACGCAAGCCCTAATGTAAACAGCTTAAGCGGAATAGGATGTCCTTGTCTCACTCCATTTTTAGCTTGCCTTTTAATATTGACCGAGTACAGCCTAAAGAGGGTATGTCAATGTAGGTCTCGTTAATTCCTCGTTTCTGTTGTGCTCTTCGAAATGATTTTATGTTTACCGAGTCAAAGGCTTTTTCATAGTCTATGAAGGTCATGTAGAGGGGAAGTTCGTATTCATATGTTCTCTACAATAATTGTTGAACATCCTAAAAATGATCATAGGTACAATAGTTAATGTTGCAACCGGCCTAGTCCAAGTGGTTGATTGCAATTGAGTGTTAGACCGTTGATATGACTTTTTAAAAAATAATTTACGTTTCTGATACAAGAGTGATTGACTTGCTGTTCATTAGATCTTGCATTTCTTCTTTTTAAAAAAGGAAATTCAACAGAAAGGATGTTTCATGCCATTGAAATATTAGTTTTCCTTAAGCATTTTGTAAAAGGTCAAGCTACTAGGTCAGCAAAAGATTTACTACAAGTCTTTATAAGGTTGATTGTAGCTTCAGCCTACCAAGGGGCTAAACTATTTTTTTATGGTCTTTGGTGAGTCCATAATTCCGTCCTTAACTGTGGGATTTCGTTTTTATTTGTTAATAATTCATCTGTCAATTTGGTCCGTCTTTTAGACTGAAATCCCAACTTTGGTAAAGGAAAACCCGTCTTTTGTGACTTCTTTTATTTACAACATTACACATAAGTGCTATAAATGGATTTTGCCGTTGTACTTGCATTGAGACCTTGATGAAACTTATAGAGTAAAACATATCAAATATGTGATATTTATATGGTACGATATCAGGGTTAATTCCGAAGAGAATTATGAACAATATTTCTATAATCTTAAAGAACAAGATAAATATCACTCATTCTTGAATTCCTAAACGATAAATAGAGGCACTACTTTAATAAATACTATCTAAAATTTATTCGAGAAAATCGGATAATAATTTCGTTCTTCGCTGATATATATATATATATATATATATATATATATATATATATATATATATATATATATTATATATATATATAATATATAAATATATATATATATATATATATATATATATATATATATATATATATACCAACTTCTACATGGGAACCATGGAGGAGGTCATTTTCAAGAACAATCCTCCATTTAAACCACCAATCTTCATCCATTTAATAATTATCGATGACATAAGCATAAATACAGGTAACCCTAATCATTTCATACCCTTATTCAAACATTCAAGGAAAATTCACCTCTCAACTTCACTTATGAAACATTAAACACCTCCACGTTACCATTTCCCGACGTCCTCGTCCATTCTCAACAGACACGTTTTATTACTCAAGTTTACGTCAAATCGACAAATCTGGGTTTTTACATGAACGGATCATCCGAATATCCTGATCGATATTATAACTCTGTAATAAAGGCTCACATCAAAGGAGCCTTATGCCACTCTTCTAACTGGATAGCAGTTAGAAGTCAATAGACAATACCATAGAGCAGAAGATGGACTCAACCCCAACGCAAGAGAGAAAAATGAAAAACCAAGTACAATAGACCTTTATTACCAGCATTCATGAACACACAATGTAAGGAGGACGAAAAAGGTCTCAAAGCCATTATTCACCGTAACGTTACCCTCACCGATCATATTAAGCAAATTAAATTAGTAATTTATGATAAGCCAAAGAAACTGACGCTCTCGTGAGTGTAACCTTTTGTACAAATATAGATGCCACGTCGGTAACTGTGAGCATCGCACATCCTCGTATATTGGAATGACATCAACAACCCTGTCTCGGCCGCTAAAAGTGCATCTCCAAGTCGGAGCCATCAAACGCCACACTGCGAAGTATCGGGCAACCCTCACCAGAGAAATGCTAAATAGCAAAACAACCATCATTCTCCTGGAGAGTGATCGACAACGACTGCATGTGGCTGAAGCCGTCACAATATGGAAATGAAGCCCCCAAATAAACATCCAGCTCGTGCCAGAAACTAGCTTACCCACCACTCGCAGTCTTAATATCAACCGCATGGCATCATAATCCGTTTCCATTTACCTTGTCTACTTTACTGTTAAGGTAATAATCCATAAATAGCGCCCATTTTATGTTATTTTTAACCTTTTGTCCAGAGGATGACCCGTAAAAGGGTTGAAAAATGTCTTGACCAATAAAGAAATGCCGCTTGCCACCATTATTTCTCACCTTTCATTGTCTGAAAAAGAGAGTTTTTGAAGAGGTTAAAAGTCTGCAGCGCATGTTCAACCAAGCAGCCATTGCTGTGTTGCTGTCGACTTAAAAAATCACACATACGAGTATATATATATATATATATATATATATATATATATATATATATATATATATATATATATATATATATGCGAACTAGATCCTTACCTCCTTCTCAGATCGGAGGATTCTATCTTTGCTGAGTTATCGAAATTATTACCAATCCAATAAAGCGGCGCTGACGAAATTATTATATATTTTCAGAACGAATATTGGATTTTATTTGATCTTTTTTGTTCCGAATTAATCCTGTTTACTTTTGTTCTTATCCCTTCGCCATTTTTTGCTCCCGAGACGAAATTGGAAGAACAAAGGCTCTTAAAAGGGAATTGGATTTGTCTCCGGACGAAAGAAACCTCCATTTTTCAGTTATCGAAGAATAAGTAGAGATATCTACATACATCTATGAAAGGATATATTATGGAGATATCTACATCTATAGAAGAATAGGTAGATTTATATACGTGAATGGAAGAATAAGTTAAAATATCTACGTCTATGGACAAATAGGTAGATATACCATAAAGTGGCTTATTTCAAGTATGCTACAACTTTTCACCACAAGTGGTAACCTCCACACGTACAAGTAAATTGGCACTGCGATTTGTAGTGGTTGATCATTGAATCGGTTGAGCCCACGTGAACACTTCGTCCACCGGGGATCGAGCACACGTCTCATATATTTAGAACCCCAGAGGGAGGTTCAAATTTGTAATTTTTAGTTCGTGTGTCCTTTTAAGTTGTTTTTGATGGCCTTGGCTGTACACTACCAGTATCTGACCTTTAAGAAGTTTACTATGGATGTCGGTGCTAATAATACTACCCCGATAATAATAGTAATAATAATATTGCAGAACTCTTGCAACGGGTGCTTTGTATTGCCTGTAATTCGGATCCCACCTTAAATTGTAGCATCCAACTGAGATAGACATAAAAAATAGACTTCGGTTTTGTGGTAAACTCTTTACCAAATATTTAGAACTTTTCAGTGGTAGTCTTTTTTTTAAAAAGACTACGTGGTAAAACTAAAAATATACTGGTTTTCAGTGTTAAAACCTTTACAAATTAAATAGATTGTTCTTAAGGGATATTTTTTTAATAGACTGCTGTTCAGTTTTAAAACCTTCATAAATTAAATAGACTGTTGTTTGATGCTAAAACTCATAAATTAAATAGACTGTTATTTGGTTGTAAACCTTTACAAAAAAATTAGACTGTTGTGCGGCGGTAACATTTTTACAAAAACTAGACTGATTTTCAGTGATAAAAACTTTACAAAAAGACTGGTATTCAATGGTAAGTTCTTTATAAAAAGGACTTTTGTTGAGTGGTCAAACCAATAAAAATTTAGACAACTGTTCAGAGATTAAACCTTTAAAAAAATAGACTAATGTTCAGTAGTAAAACCTTTTAAAATAGACTCTGTTGTTTAGTGGTAAAATCTTTACCCCAAAGTATGTTCTTCAGTGGTAAAACTTTTAAAAATGATTGTTACTCAGAGGTAATTAAAAAAAAGACTACTGTTCAGTGATAAAATCTTTACCCCAAACTAAACAACCTTTAAAACAATGAACAAACAATTATTTTCTATATTTACATATGTAATTATATTTAAATAAAACCAAGCTCTCTTTAAACAATGTATTTTTTTTAATTATATGAGAATTTATCGGAAATTTTGTGATTTTAAATCGTTAAAAGAATTTTAAAAACACTGAAATTTAATTCAAAATGACCGAATCTGATTACGAGAGAAAATTCGCGCGTCTCGAACGACCAAAATTTATTAGACAAAATTTAAAGGTTACTAAAAACCGAATTTTATTGAGAGACAAAATTTAGAGGTTATCAAAAACTGAAATTTATTAAGAGACAAAATTTAGAGGTTACCAAAGACTGAAATTTATTACGAGACAAAATTTAGAGGTTATCAAAAACTGAAATTTATTAAGAGACAAGATTTAGAGGTTACCGAAGACTGAAATTTATTACGAGACAAAATTTAGAGGTTATCAAAAACTGTAATTTATTAGGAGACAAAATTTAAAGGTTACCAAAAACTTAAATTTACTACGAGCTTAAATTTGCGAGTTACCAAAGATCTAAATTTATTACGAGACAAAATTTAAATCTTACCAAAAACTGAACTCCATTGAAAGAAAAAGAATTACAGGTTAGTAAAGAACAAAATTTAATACGAGACCAAATGTTTGCATGTTACACATGACCCAAATTAATTACGAGAAACAAAATGTAGAGGGAAAAAGTGACTATTTCCCTGAATTATTTTGCTAAATGTGAATAGGCATGCCAGTATAAATTCTATGTAAGAAACGTTTTTATTTAGCTATAACCTACATACACTCCTTGATGTGGAACTATCTCAAAATTCTAAGCCCAGAGATATAGAAGGAAATTAAACCGCATTTGCTTCCGAAATTTCCAGAAGCGTAAAATTCACACCTGGCCAAAAGAAACTTCACTCTTATCAACGTAAAACGGCTATGCAACATCTTAATTGTTAGTTTAAATGATAGAATGTTTGTTATATAAAATGTATCGTTATAAATCAACATTTTAATTCTTGAATTCTTAATGTAAGTATTATGACAAAAGCAAATTTATGGGGATTGAAAAAAAAAATTACTTTAGAAAATTGTAATAGATTTCTACTGGAGCAGCATTTGAATTAGAAGTGGTATAATTCTCTACATGTTGATGCAGTCAATGCTCATAGAATTCAGCACATTTTATCAATTCACTACTTAACTACATTATAAGGAAACCAGGCAATGGCTTCGCCACTCCCCCCCTACGGGGGCAGCTTGCGCTTCACTACTAAGATTAAAATTTAAAATCTAAAATAAAAGCAGCCATGGTTAAATTTTTATAAATTTCTGAACTTCGCCCATAATAATAATTTTAAAAAGGAACTCTAAAATAAATTTTCTCCCTTTCAAAATATCACGTTGCTAAAATATAGAGTTATAGAAGAAGATATATAAAAATAAATTTTATGAACTTCACCATTTTGTTTTTTGTTATTATAAAAGAATTATTAGAAATAACTTCGATAAAAAACATAAGTCATAACCAAACTAAGATGAAATTATTATTCAAATACTCAAAAAATATCCCCTTCTTAAATTATAGTGAGTGATGATCAGTATTCCTAGAATTCACTGCATTATAATTCAAATGGTATACATCCATAGATTCATTATAATATAATAAAATCAGTTCTTATTAATTCACTATATTATAATTCGATTACTACTTATATTTTTCAATATATTAAAAGGCAAATGGTATTCATAGAATCTCCCAAATAATGTGAATATTATAAAAACTCCGATATTGCGAAGAAATAGTTTTTAGGTATAGTTTTATGTATATTTTTGTGTTTTATGTATGATTTGATATATAGTTTTATGTATAGTTTTTATGCAAGGTTTATGTATACTATTATGCACAGTTTTATGTATAATTTTTATGTATAGTTTTATATATGTTTTATGTATAGTTTATGTATAGACTTTATGTGTGGTTTATGTATAGTTTTATGAATTGTTTTATGTATATTTTATGTGTAGTTTTTATATATGGTTTTATGTAGTATTTTTATATATAGTTTTATGTGTAGTTTTTATGTATGGTGTTATGTATAGTTTTATGCATGGTTTATGTATAATTTTATGTATGGTTTTAAGTATAGTTCTATGTATAATTTTTATGAATAGTTTTATGTATAATTTCTGTATATTTTTATGTATAGGTTATATTTAAAGTTTCTCTATATTGTTTTGGTATATTTTATGTTTTGTTTCATTTATTGTTTTTTATATGGTTTTCATTTGTATTCTTCTGTATTTTTATTGTATAGTTTTAATGGTTTATCTCTTACACAGATAAATTCAGGTCGGATCTCGTAAGGGACTGTCACCTATGTTGCAGCTGACATCTGGAGAATTAAGTGCCTTCTCGACCTCAGATGCGCACAGTTGTCTCCGCTCCCGACCGCAGCGCCTGCTGGTGAATCTAAGGCTGCATATCTTTCACACTCTTTTATTTCCTCCATTTTTACCACTTTTTTCCATCTCACATATTACAAAATATCTGCAGATTCCTTCGATGGTTGTCTGTTTTTTTTATCATGTAGGGCATCGATCAAATTTCTAAAAATTGGGTTTTTTTCATAGTTTCGGTTAAATACAAGAACGAATTATATCCCCCTCCCCCGAGTTTTAAAAAAGAAAAAACAACGGAGGGTTTTACAAGAATATGGTGAAGTTAGGTGAAGTAAAAATAAGTGAGATTCATGTATAATTTTAGGGCGATCAAAACGACTCCCATCAATAGAAAATTACTCTGTTGAAAAGTGATATAACTCCAAGTGAAAATGAGAAGGACCAATCCTTGTGTTCGAGTACAAGGATGACATTTCGACATTTGATCCAAGTATGAGGTATTAAATCTTCCTATTGAGGAGGGACTCTTGGATCACACTGTATGACCGATTATTTTGAGTATTAGACACCCGGACGGTACGCAACTCTCCTACTCCCCCGCCCCATTCTACTACGATTATACCTTCCCCTCTCAATGTCCAGGAGAGTTGTGAAGTCCTCGGTCACTAGCATTTCAGGTTATGAACCTTCCATACATTTTACCCTACCTAACTCCATCACTTGTTTGACAACTAGTTTTCAAAACACACTATGGAAGATGCCCTCGTTGGTTTTCGCGTTTTTAATTACAATGACACAATTTCATCACACCTCTAACCTGTATTTGCTAGTACTTTCTTCTTTTAGATTCCTCTCATATGAGCGCGAGTCGTAACCTCGTGCTATTTTGTACCTGCCTGTTTACGAGGGATCAAAATGTGCTTTTTTCAGCTCCGATTCGTAAGGTTTATGATGAATTATTATTATTAATGCTAATTACGCTTGCACTACTCAATTTGTACACTATATTTTGAGATCTTCCTTTTTGTGAGTACTGGAGTAGACTTTGCGGCGGGAACTATGTTGCGTTCCGTAGTTCGGATTCCGCATTAAACTATTCGTCCCCACTGCAAAAAGTGTATATTAGACGGAAAGATTCGGTGGTAAACAATTGTATACAAAGTTTTTTCCCATAAATAAGATTTATTCAATAAAACCAAACATTATTAATTTCCTGTTCTCGAAAGTCTATATTCACAGTGTTCAGCCATCGCATAGCATTTATAATGAATTTATTAACTGAATTCCAGTTTCCATAGAGATCACATCGTCTACGCATAGTGTTAAATAAATCATTGGAATTTTCGTTGCCATAGAGATCACATCATGGTCTAAACATAGCGTTAAATAATTCAACCGAATTTGCGTAGCCATAGATTTCATGACTTTAAGAATATCAGACGTTCCATTGACATGAAACACATCATAGCCTACGCATAGCGTTCAATAAATCAATTGAATAGCGTTAAATGAATCAACAGAATTTCCGTTGTCATAGATCATATTATAGCCTACGCTTAGCGCTAAATAAATCAACCCAACTCCCCTTGCTATATACACCACATAGCCTACGTATAACATTAAATAAATCACCAGATTTTCCGTTGCCATAGAAATCAAATCTAAACTTACGAATAGCGTTAAATACTTCATGAGAATTTGAGGAGCCCTAGATTTAGTAACCTCAAGAATATATGTGTTTATTAACCGATAAAACGATAAAAACTTTCTATAAAACCCTGTAAAAACTACAAAAACGAATATTTGGTGTTTTAACGAGTTAAGTTTCCCTCTCGCTCAGTTTGTTTGATTTAATATTTTCTTAATTTATTTCAATTGTCTATAAAAGGCACAATTTCTTATGGCGTCTCTTCAAGACACCAGTCTCAGTTCAGAATTCGATGCGCAACATATGTGATACACATCGCGTTAATTACAACGAAAGAGTATAGTATTTATAAATTATTCGTGTAATAAATGTGGCTCAAACCCCGTTTAGCGAGTTTAGTAATTTAGTTTTTAATTAAAACTTTCAAGGGTTGATTAGATGTGAAACCCAGCCAAGCATAATTAAAAGGAAAAAGTAACGAAGGCCAAACGATAAATGGCACTGTATCTTAAAGGATAATTTGGGGGGGCTTTCGTTTCTTTGCTTTTTTTGGGGGGGAAGGGGAAATATTTATGTAGATTAGAAAAATCTACCAAAATAACTTCAAAAGAATTTTGCATCGTTTGTTTGTAATTCTGTAATTACCGATCTTTATTTCTGTTTTTGACTGTGAAATTCATTAAAAACCATGTATAGCCATTCGGATACATGAATTTATGAAAAGTTATTTTAAATCGTACATTAAATTAAAAAATATCTCATTTTCTTATGGTATATCTTTAATTATCTCGAATTAAAGCGATATGATATTAAGAAGATTCATTAGGGTATCATATTTGATACGGTAAATAACCAGGAAAAATAAAAACAGAAAGAGAGGTGCATCAATTAATGTTAAAAAACTTAAAGCTATTCGTTGAAGAAGATGAAAATAAAGACGAAAGTGTTTGGAAATTTATTTTACTTTGGCCTTTATGAACTGTCACTATATTCCTCGATTACAGTTCTTAAAATTTGCGAATTCGACCTAATTTCCTTTTGGCTTTGGCCAAGCAATGCAAATTAATAAACATTTATGGAAGCTAAATTAGTCAAGAGTCATAAAGTCAAATAGTCTTCTAAAAGCTTTTCTGACTCGTCTCGAGTCATGATAAAGTAACGAAAATGGATAAATAACTAAATTTAACAAAAAAAACTCATTGTTCATAGAAAATAAAACAAGAAACAGGCTTACGTCAACGGAAAACGAAAATTATGTGGCAAAAACACAGGTAGAGAGTAGGCCAATATATACGTTGACCGATCGCTTATTAGAAAGAATTATCTTAATAGAAAAAAAAATGAAAAACAAGAAAAACACATTTAAAATGTAAAAAAATTAGTAGAGATGAATATTTCTTCCATTCTTTCAAACAGTCACCATTTTATCGTATGCAAAATTCGTGATTTAGTAGGCTTTCCCCCTTCTGTAATTCTTTTCGCGTCCCTTTGGCGTAGGCCTTTCTCCCCAGACACTTCCCCTTTCACGAAGGGTTTACCCTCGCGTTTCCTTTGCCCTTCCCTCATTCCAAATCGGGAGGGAGGGTTTGCCTTCCCTCTTCTACCCCCTACATCCTATGCTCCCTGAATTTTGTTTTCCAGCTCAGTTGTTACGATTGTTGCGCGCGCGCGAGAAAAAAATTAATTTCCATTTGATATTCAACGCTGGCTCAAGCCTACTTCCATCCTTTTTGCCTCTTACTCCCTATGAAATGCGATGTAGGGGAAGGAGGGGAGGATAGGAGGAGAGGATAGGAGGGGCAACAGAGAAGGGGAGAAGTAGGCGTGAGGTTTACAACGCTTTCAAGGGGGAATTTGCGAAAGGCTGCGGGGCTGCCGCTAGGCCTCTCAAAATGATGATGTTTTCTTTCCTTAAGAGACCATTTTAAGTTATTTGGGGATGATTTCTTGATCAGAGGCTTTTTTTATATAAAAGAAGGATGGAGCGAAAGAAACTGGTCTAAGAAGAAATACGCAGTTATTTTAATATTTTTTTACGGCAAATAGATGTAACCCTTTAGCCATTTCTGTTAATATTCTTGGACTGATGACGAAATGGCTTCTGAAACTTGGCTCATAAGTAAAAAATTACTTGTAAAAACTTTCCTTTAAACAATTCGTCGTTATTCTTTCTCTCATTCTTTCTCTCTCTCTCTCTCTCTCTCTCTCTCTCTCTCTCTCTATATATATATATATATATATATATATATATATATATATATATATATATATATAATGTTCAACAGAAATCCCAAGGCGAGGAAAATGGCTGGTATCATCCATTTATTTACCGGCGACGTTTCGACCACAATACGGTCATCTTCTTAGGCCTTAGCACGTAACACGCTCGTTGGCAAGGCCTAAGAAGATGACCACATTGTGGTCGAAACGTCTCCGGTAAATAAAAGGATGATACCAGCCATTTTCCTCGCCTTGGGATTTCTGTTGAACATTAAATTTAGGCTCTCTAGAAGCAATCCTCATCGATATATATATATATATATATATATATATATATATATATATATATATATATATATATATATATATATATATATATGATCAATGAACAATACCGTTTAGGTCAATTCAGTTAGGTAAGGGTAATATTAAGAATTCATTAATCTACTAGAAAAGTTTCCTCGAGGCTCAAACATCTTCAGAAGCACCACCCATAAAACTGGGCAACCGGTCGAATGGGTGGCTCTTCCAAAGAGGATTGAGGAACTCTTCTTACTATAACCCTTATTAAACTGTATATATATATATATATATATATATATATATATATATATATATATATATATATATGGCTTTTAATATTAGATCAAGACTCCATTCAGCAACTAACCACACCCAGTTTAGTAGAAAATATCAGATAAAATACTGGAAATAATTAGATCATTCTAGTATATTGCGATCTTGGTGTTTGCTCTAGAAGATTTCTCACTGGATTTTTACGCCGTTTGATGACCTTTAGTGTGATAAGGTATTTTCTTCCTGACTGCCTCACGCAGTTTTTCTGCTAGCTATTATTCGCCAAGAGATAATGAATCCATGAGCGACATGAGAAGAGAGGATCAACAAAGAGCGGACAACCTGAACTGTAGTTAGCCCTATCAGTTCAATGCACAGGTAAGAAGCCTAGTACTCACAAAAACAAACGAAGACTACTCTTACAGTTTCGAAATGCCTGGAATCATCCTTAATGTGTTAATCATCAGCTACAGAATGCAGAGATTCCTTGTAATGTTCAGAAGAAACGAAAAGATAAATATTTCGTCGAAATACAGTGAGCCATGGAAGTCCGACTATAAAGCAAAGAATGCCATCGTTTCAATGAAGTTTGTCTGAGACAGCACAATGATATGGGACAACTTTTCGTTAGGAGAGACCGGTCCACTCGATACAACCAGAGGAAAGATAAAGATATCGAAGTATTCCGGATGAGATTCTGCACCCAACTGCCAGAATACTTAAGTTTCCTATAATAGGGATCTTTCAACACTACAATGACCCCAATACGGCCAGGGTGATAACGGCATGGCTCTAGAAGATTAGGGTTTTGGAATAGCGCAAGAAAATCCAATGAGTTGAACCCAATGGCGAAAATTTAGCATCAGGAGAGAGATTTAAAAAACCTTGTCGATATGACATTTTTCAAGACGAAGTTTTCAGACAATTGGCTTCATCCTATATTTTCTGCTGAAGTGAGCGAACATTTGTGATTATTTTATTGTAGCTGCTGAAGTCTGCAGACAGTTGGAACCATCCTATATTACCTGCTGAAGTGAGTAGTCAGTTGAGATTATCCTATGTTACCTGCTGAAGTAGCCAGAAAGTTGTCATCATCCTACGATAAGACAATTGAAGCCATGATAGCTAATAAAGGCTACGCGGCAAGAAATCAAGCTACTTTTCGAAGTGTATCCAATGCTGTTTTGTCATATTTCGCATGCGTGAGGTCAAAGTTGTAGTCCCCCCCCCTCCCACACACACACACATTTTTTTGAATAATTAATCTATGTGGGTCGATTTAAGAGTATTAATATGTTAAAAAAAATTTAACTTTGCAATGTACAATATATATTGGTGCCATACACACACACACACAGACACACACATATATAAATATATATATATATATATATATATATATATATATATATATATATATATATATATATATATAAATGTATATATCTCTCAAAGTAGCACGGGTGAATGATGGAAATGAATCCATTAAACCACATTGAAAGAGAAAACGGAATCATTTTTCCTTGCAGTAATATTTTTATTACCTTTTTCGAAAAATCCGTGCAGGGAAGCGATTCGAACCAGGCACACTGAGGCAGCGAGCGTAGTGTACTAACGGCATACTTTTAACTGTAATCAGAGCGGTGCTCGCTGCCTCAGTGTGGCTGGTTCGAATCGCTTCCCTGCACGGATTTTTCGAAAAAGGTAATAAAAATATTACTGCAAGGAAAAATGATTCCGTTTTCTTTTTCAATGTGGTTTAATGGATTTATATATATATATATATATATATATATATATATATATATATATATATATATATATATATATATATATATATACATATATATATATATATATATATATATATATATATATATATATATATATATATATATATATATATATATATATATATATATATATAGTACATGAAAGAGAAATTGGACGCGAATGAGCAATGAGACAAGAAACAGGAGTTTTTTTGAGGTAAGAGAAAGGGACATTAGAAGAAGACTAGAATCAAAGAGAGCAGAGGGCGGCACAATGAAGGCAATCCTTTACCGATAAGACAGAGATAACGCCAGGAAAAAAAAGTTTTGAAATTCCCGGCCAGGAATTTCAAACTTTTTTCCCTGGCGTTATCTCTGTCTTCTCGGTAAAGGATTGCCTTCATTGTGCCGCCCTCTGCTCTCTTTGATTCTAGTCTTCTTCTAATGTTCCTTTCTCTTACCTCAAAAAAACTCCTGTTTCTTGTCTCATTGCTCATTCGCGTCAAATTTCTCTTTCTTGTACTATATTGTAATATAGTCTTCAATGCAAGGTTTCTGCACCTTTGTTTCTGTCTTCAAAATTGTTTTGAAAGGCAGAAAATAAATATGGCGAAAGCCCTGTGGTGATTGTTATCACCCGCAGAACTTGCATTTGCTCCTTCTTCTATATATATATATATATATATATATATATATATATATATATATATATATATATATATAATATACCTATGGGTTTTGAAAAATTCCCAAATCATAAATTTTAGCTTCAAAAAAATTATTGACATTAATGTGTTCATATTAAATTAGAATTTGACAAAATCAAGGGTGTAAAACAACATTGGTGCATTTTCATTGGTGCATTTATGGAGCCCTTCTTGGAAGTTGGACTACACCTTTTCCAGCATCGCTTTATTGATTTGGTCGACTTCCACGCAAATAGTTTCCTTCAAATCGTCCAATGTACTGGGATTATGCTCATACACACGTGCCTTGAGGTTTCCGCACAAGAAATAATCACCCATGGAAAAATCAGGAGAGCGAGGGGGCCAAGGAGTGTCAGCAACCTGGAAGTGAGGCGGTCACCGAAGAGAGGGCGAAGAACGTCCATTGATGATCTGGCTGTGTGGGCCGTCGCCCCATCCGGCTGAAACCACATACATACGTTTTCTTCGTAATTCAGGCACAAATAAGTTGTTTATCATCTCGATGTAACGCTCTGAGTTCACAGTAACAGCATTTCCATTATGGTCTTCAAAAAAGTACGGACCAATGACAGCAGCTTTTTCAACAACACACCAGATTGTCACTTTTAGGGTTTGCAGTGGTCTTTCTTCCAGTTCTCTGGGATTTCCAACAGACTAATAACGACAAGTCTGTTGATTCTCCTTTTGGTATTTGGATGAAAATGAGCTTCATCACTCGTTAACTAAATGAAGTTGTCGTTTGCCTCAAAAATTACTTCCATCTGACGTGCGAAGTTAAGCCGCTGTGCATTTCCTTGGTTTCAACCGTCGCGCAATGACCAATTTATAGGGATGGAAATACTGTACAGGTCTCTATGCAAAATACGCCACACGGAACGATTATCGATGCCAAGTTAAGTAGCATACCTTCAAGTAGAGTGATCTGGACGGCGCAGTAAAGCTTATCTGACGCTTTCCACATTTTTTTTGGTACGTACCGTTCGTGCCCCTTCACCCCCCGGTCTGCCATCCATTATTGTACCTCGTGTACGAAGTGCCTGAACCCAACCTAAGATTGTGTTACGAGCGGGAACAGCCTGATTTCGGGGAATGTTAAATCGGTGATGAAACTCACGATGAACTGCTGAGACAGCCTCGTTATTATTCAAGAAACTGTCGTAGGTGAACACGCGGTGCTCTATCGTCCACAGCGCCATAACTTCTTCACCTGAAAAGAACAAAACAATGCTTAGTCACCACGGACCGAATGGTACCTGTCGAACATATTATATCTCTCCTCTTAGGGCTGAGTAACAGTCATTTCAAAAACGTCTGTCCTCTCTACCTCACCCTATATATATATATATATATATATATATAAAGCCCACAAAAAAATGATAGGGGAATTCCAAGTACTTTCGAACTTGTTCAGTTCATTCTCAAGGAATGAAATGAACCTTTCATTTTCCTGTGAGATTTTTTTTGCCATTTATTGCTCTATTCACGCGCTACTTTGTTTCTCAAATATATATATATATATATATATATATATATATATATATATGATAGTGAAACCACTGTATAGGAGCTAAAAGTTTAATTTACGAGCCTAGTTTCATTAAGATAAATAACATACTGAAACTTGTATCGTAAATTAAACTTTTGGCTCCTATACAGTGGTTTCACTATCATATACCATAACTTATCATTGAGTTCTTTACTTATGTGTATATATATATATATATATATATATATATATATATATATATATATATATATATAGTACAAGAGGTATAAGAATTGTACGCCAGAAATTCCAAACTTTTTTACCCTGGCGTTATTTCTGTCTTCTCGGTAAAGGATCGCCTTCACTGTGCCGCCCTCTGCTCCCTTTGATTCTGGATTCTTCTAATGTCCTCACACTTGCCTTTAAAAAACTCCGGTTTCTTGTCTCATTTGCTCAGTCGCGTCAAATTCTTATTCCTCTTGTACTATATGTATTTATATTCAGCTACTCAAGGTTTCTGCATCTTTCTTTCTGTCTTCAAATTTTATTTGAAAGACAGAAAATTAAAATGGCATAGCCCTGTGGTGGTTGTATAATCACTCGCAGATCCTGTAGTTGCTCCTTCTTTGTATATATATATATATATATATATATATATATATATATTAATATATATATATATATATATATATATATATATATATATATATATACATTCTTGAAAGGGGGTTATTTTCGAAGGCTCAAACTTTTATTTTCCATTACATCCAAAGCCTCTTCAATTCAGATACCAACCAACTGCCGTCCTTTTACTCTCCCCTGCTCACGCCCCCTCCCCACTGCTGCCTTTCTCTTGCTCTCTGCCTCCATGTCCCCACGAAAGGGGAGAAGGACTCGTCACTCTTGGCGTTTAGTTTCCGACAATCGCCCGAGCACATCTTTCGGCACCTTTCTAAAATCATAACAACAGTTAATATTATTATAATTATCATTTTATTTATTATTATAATTATTAGTAGTATTGTCTCTAGAAACAATTATAACCGAAAGATGAATTAATGGAAATTAATAATTTGATATTTTACCTTCTAAAAAGTGATCCTCCGCTACGTGTTCAGGACCAGGCACCCAGCATATGTGATGAAGTTCGGCGTTGTAGCTTCGAATAACGAGAAGATGCCGCCAGTGTGTTTCCTAGCCAGTAAAAGGCTCACTGGGACCGATTAGAAGGACACCTTGACCACGAAAGAGCTGCACTGGGTGAGAAAGATCACGAAGAAGACGGACTACGTCTTTCGGCAGGACAATCCACCGGTCCACACGGCCAAAACCGTGCAAGGGTGGTTGGGGTAAAACATGAATTTCTGGTCGACGGAATTTCGGCCGCCGTACTCACCCGACCTCAATCCCCTCGACTACAGCGTGTGGACGCATGTCGAGGGCAAGGCCTGCAAGCTCCACCACAGCAACGTCGACGAGCTGAATTCCCCCGTCAACCGCGTGTGAGCCAGCATGGGGAAGGTCTTCGTCGGCTCGTGTGCGCGTGCTTGCCGCCGAGGGCAGCCACATTGATTAATATTACAACTTAAACATATAAATATGTTAACTTTATATAGGGTCTGTTGTAAACATGATCTGTATTTTTGCAATTTGTTATGTTTACAACTCACCCAATATAAAGTCAACAATTTGGCTTTTGTTATCATTGTTTAGAGACTGAAGATAGAAACCCAGTCACTTTCGAAACTACTCTCCAGAATATAGATTTTCCGTCTAATTGCTTTTTTTTTCTCAAACAAGAAAATCAAGACTCACTGCAAGCCATAGGCCCGATCATCGGGCACTTAGCATCCCTTTGCACCCTACCAAACTTCTTACTCTTTTCACCACTTGTCTATTTTCAACTATCTGTCCCCACACCCTTTCTTTAAACCCTACCAACACCTACTTACTTACATCGTTCATAGTTCATAGAGACTCACTGCAAGATCGCCATAACTATCAATTTACAAGTAATCAAAAGGGAAGTCTTGCTACACAGCGTGATTCATTCATAAAATCTTCTCTCACTTGAACCATTTCCTAGGACCAGTTTATACATGTAGTATTTGCCTCGATTATTAATATATTAAATTATTATATTTAAAATGGTGAAATATCAATTGACATTATTTAAATATTGAATATATTATAAAGTGAGTTTTTCCAGACCACATGTGAAAAGAAAAGCAGGATTTATTATCATAAATAATCCACTTTAGTTATGTGCTGTGAATCTATTTTAGCCTTTCCTAACTACACCATTCTACATACGAAGATGCCCTCGTTGGCTGCATATTATTTTTGAACAGAAAGTAAAATTGTGGGTTCCTATATTCCTCGTTATTCCCGGAAACACCTTTTAATTCTATTTTGACGTTGCAATGCGTGGGATTGGTGGTAATTTAAGTGACATAGATAAAATTATTATCTCCTTTAATCTCGTGTTTAGATTTATTATGTAAAGAAGAAAAAGAACTAAGTAATGAAGACTAGTAAAGAAGAATTCCAGGAAGATGAGAATAGGAAGAAAAAAGGAGAGAGAGTGATAAATATATATATATATATATATATATATATATATATATATATATATATATATATATATATATATATATATATAAATATATATATATATATATATATATTTATTAAATGCGACTGCGAGTTTAGTGCTAATTATTTCCTTTTCGAGTTTCTCGATTTATCTTATATTTCGATTTTGGTCCAGAATAAAAAAAATATTTAGTTTTGCTAAATAAACTAGTTTCCTGCCCTCGTTTGCTATTACTATTGTAATGATAATTTTGGCGAACTTATCCACGGATTATCTCAAGACCAAAATCAAAATATAAGATAAATCGAGAGACTCGAAAAGGAAATGATTAACACTAAACTCGCAGTCGTATTTAATAAAAATGTTATGAAGAAAATCTACTGCCCAACTATTCTTCATACATATATATATATATATATATATATATATATATATATATATATATATATATATATATATATATATATACATATCGGGTGGCTCAGCCAGCAAATATAACGTATTTTTAAAAAAATCATATCTCAGTAACCTCTTCCCTATTCATGACAATTTTTATATCCGAGATACTTTCAATCTTCATTTTTCGAATGCAAAAAACGGAATTTAGATCGCCCTTATAGTTTTCTTGCAGTTTACAAAAATAGACAACATGGGTACTAAAAAAAAACGAATATCCAGATCAAATTTTATTTTATTGTGCAAAATCATACAGGAATTTTGCGTTCTTACAAAAATCTATTGGAATGAACATATCATATTATGGATATCTTTATTTGTAGTTCCTCCGTACCCATAATGACGTTGTAAGAAGAAGCGAGAATTTCCTGGAAAAATGTAGAAAAGAAGGGCTGTGGAAAGACTTAAAAAAGATTCGCGAAACGGGAAGCGCTAAACGAAAACCAGGAAGCGGGACCTACGAGTAAAACAGCTTCAGAAACGGGAAATGTGAATTGCATTAAGAATAGCTTCTGCTCTCAAGAAGAGAAACCAGAAAGTCATTTATCGCAAAGAACAATTGCTAACTAAAATCCTGAATGTTGGAAGGAGTTCTGTACAACGAATAATTAAAACAAAAATGTGTCAGGGATCTGAGTGTGAGAGAGAGAGAGAAGAGAGAGAGAGAGAGAGAGAGAGAGAGGAAGATACATATCGCCTTGCCCTTGACTCGAGAGAGAGGCAACAGACACCTGGGCGATCCTTTTTGTCTACGTTAATGGAGGTGTGAAATTATGAGACGCCGCGGTGATGTGGAATGCCGCCATCACAGAAAGCTGCGACAAGTTTGAGAGCTATGAAGGTCCCATCTGAAGTCGCACAAAGTTCGCCTCGCCTACTTAGGAACCTTCCCGCGCTCGCGCTAAAAGGCTGAGAATATTCTCGTTTGCCGATGCGTCTGACCCTAGAACCCTCCCCTTCGGACGGAGGGGGAGGACCCCATTCGACCCCTATAAATCCTCCGGCGCTAGAGTTGAAAGTCAGTATCCGCCGCCCGTCCTGCCCCGTACGTATCCGCCGTCTGCACTTCCCCGTTCGTACCCGCCATTCGAGTCCCGTTGGACTCTGCACAATTCTCGCAGAACCTCTCAAGCATCCAGTATTCTCGTTAATTCTTGTGAGTCTACCTCGACCCGCTTTCTCCCGCTCCTCGAATGCAGCGCGCTTAGTCTCGATTCATCTTACTTGAAAACAAGATTTAAGTTCACTGTGTAATAGTCATTGTCAAGAGATTATCGTTTGAACTTTGCGCCAAGGCAAGGATTGCTCCCTTGCACCAAATCTTCGAGGTAACAGCAATGCGCAAGTGCTCTCTCTATGACTCCCCCCCCTCCCTTTCAGTCTAAATCCTTCATCATTGGCTTAGTATACGCTCAATGCCATTCGAGCGTTCCTTGGTCAATATTGTTCGTTTGTTTTTACGGTGACCGTCCTCACTAAGTCCCCCCCGCCCATTTTAATCACTGAGACCCGTGCACATCTAATGTGTGTATAGCTCGGTTTAAAATGCCCTTTAATCTTTTAAAATAATATTAATTTGCATATTAGTAAATTTATTTTTGTACCCATTTTTCTGTTATCCCGGAACCTCCAAGATAGTCGACTGTGGCCGACCTACATTCAGTAATGTGCACTCTGCTTATATTATAAATCTACCACGCACTCGTAAACGCAGAAAGGGTTAACTTGACCTTATTCTACGACAAAAAGCTAAAAGCCTTCAAAAGACTAGTATTTTATAGAAAAGGTGGTACTGTTAATGATAAAAGAAAAATACGATGCAGACAGTTATTTGATAACTTCTCTGTCGCTGTTGTTAACAATATTGTCTTTAGCGGATGAAAAAGATTTCACTTAGAAATTCCGCAAAACCGCCAAAATTATGTTATGTACGGCGTGGTAAAATGGGTGACATTACAATAAACAGATTGTATCATGAAACTTTGAGATTTTACAAAAAGGCTATGATATTTGCAGGCGTCTCTTAGAATGGCAAAACAAATGTTCTTTTTATTGATACTGAAAAGACAAAAGTGAATTCTGCTAATTACAATGAATTCCTAAAAACAAAGTTGTCTGATTGTCTTCGCCTGTATCCAGAAAATGACTATTTTGCAACAAGATGGAGCACCTTCGCATACAAGCCACTCCACACAGTCGTTTCTAATTAAGAATACGCACAGATTAATAACGAAAAATGAGTGGCCACTGCAAAGACCAGATTGTAACCCAATGGATTACTCAATTTGGGAGTTACTAACGGAAATGGTTTACCGAGTTCAGAGAGAAAAATTCGCTGAATCAGAATTGAAAAGCAAAATACGTGAATCTTGGCAAGAAATTGGCATTAACGAACTAAGAAAAGGTTTGTGTATGGGGAAGAAAAAAAATCCAGATGAGTGATTCATCAAAGTGGTGGTCCAATCAATCATTTACTGCAGGTAAGTTAAATTTCTGATTCTTTTTTTCTTTACACTCGATATTCGGTTGTTTTTTTTTGCCTAGGTTGTTATTTTTGTGAAGTGCAAGAAAACTATAAAAGGTATCTAAATTCCGTTTCTTGCATTCGAAAAAGGAAGATTGAAAGTATCTTTCATCTTAAAATTGTCATGAATAGGAAGGTTGTTACTGAGCTATTTTTTTTAAAATGCGTCATTTTGGGGGGGAGACCCAGAAAGGTTATAAATAAATTCGATTCAAATACTGTGGTTTACTATTATTCTATTTTACTGATATATATCGCGTTAATGTGATATCTTCTAATCTAATATATATATATATATATATATATATATATATATATATATATATATATAGAGAGAGAGAGAGAGAGAGAGAGAGAGAGAGAGAGAGAGAGAGAGAGAAAGAAAGAAAGGAAAGAAAGAGTGAGAAAGAAAGAAAGGAAAGAGAGAGAGAGAGAGAGAGAGAGAGAGAGATTAAATTTCAACTTTTTACCGTAACTGATGAGCGAAATATGATTTTGAACATTGCCTTATTTTACATATAAATCGAGAATTCTTCGCCCGAAACTTTTGTCTGCCGGCATGGAGGCTGTAGAGAGATTTGGCAAGCTTTGAGCCGAGAGGATCCCCTTCATATAAAATAACTTTCCATTTGTGAGATAAGTATTGATATATATGTCTGCCTGGTCACTTATAAGGTTGTTGTTAAGGTAGTGATGGCTGGCTAGATCGGAGTAATTACATTCGTCACGTTTCACCACTACTTAGAAGTCACATCAGTCAGGGTGAGAGAACGGCTGCCCAAGCACTTCAGGAAACAGGTGATCGGTCTCAAAGCTGAATTCGTGTGTGTTCTTAACAGCCCTGACTCAACCTACACTAATTTTTTTTTATTTAAATGGGGTTCTCTAGAAGACCGTTTTTTGTTAACAATCTTATAAACATTATGGAACTGAAAGAAAAACCGTGTTTTGTTAACAATCTTATAAATATTATGGAACTGTAAGAAAGACCGTGTTTTGTTAACAATCTTCTAAACATTATGGAACTGAAAGAAAGACCGTGTTTTGTTAACAACGTTATAAACATTATGGAACTGAAAGGAAGACCGTGTTTTGTTAACAATCTTCTAAACATTATGGAACTGAAAGAAAGACTGTGTTTTGTTAACAACCTTATAAACATTATGGAACTGAAAGAAAAACCGTGTTTTGTTAACAACGTTATAAACATTATGGAACCGAAAGAAAGACCGTGTTTTGGTAACAATCTTATAAACATTATGAAACCGAAAGAAAGACCGTGTTTTGTTAACAACGTTATAAACATTATGGAACCGAAAGAAAGACCGTGTTTTGGTAACAATCTTATAAAAATTATGAAACCGAAAGAAAGACCGTGTTTTGTTAACAACCCAATAAACATTATGGAACTGAAAGAAAGACCGTGTTTTGTTAACAACCTTATAAACATTATGGAACTGAAAGAAAGACCGTGTTTTGTTAACAACGTTATAAACATTATGGAACCGAAAGAAAGACCGTGTTTTGGTAACAATCTTATAAACATTATGAAACCGAAAGAAAGACCGTGTTTTGTTAACAACGTTATAAACATTATGGAACCGAAAGAAAGACCGTGTTTTGGTAACAATCTTATAAAGATTATGAAACCGAAAGAAAGACCGTGTTTTGTTAACAACCCAATAAACATTATGGAACTGAAAGAAAGACCGTGTTTTGTTAACAACCTTATAAACATTATGGAACTGAAAGAAAGACCGTGTTTTGTTAACAACGTTATAAACATTATGGAACCGAAAGAAAGACCGTGTTTTGGTAACAATCTTATAAACATTATGAAACCGAAAGAAAGACCGTGTTTTGTTAACAACGTTATAAACATTATGGAACCGAAAGAAAGACCGTGTTTTGGTAACAATCTTATAAAGATTATGAAACCGAAAGAAAGACCGTGTTTTGTTAACAACCCAATAAACATTATGGAACTGAAAGAAAGACCGTGTTTTGTTAACAACCTTATAAACATTATGGAACTGAAAGAAAGACCGTGTTTTGTTAACAACGTTATAAACATTATGGAACCGAAAGAAAGACCGTGTTTTGGTAACAATCTTATAAACATTATGAAACCGAAAGAAAGACCGTGTTTTGTTAACAACGTTATAAACATTATGGAACCGAAAGAAAGACCGTGTTTTGGTAACAATCTTATAAACATTATGGAACTGAAAGAAAGACTGTGTTTTGTTAACAATCTTATAAACATTATGGAACTGAAAGAAATAATCAGAGAACAGAGTAATCCTATGGGATAAAAACTGCGAATTTGATTTTGACTCTCAAAACATGTATTAAACAAGGGGGCTGATCTTGAACACATGCTCTAGTAGGGTGGTCCAAAATAACTGAAAATGATATTTCTTTCTCTCCACAGAGATAATTTTATCACACCACGAAAAGGAATTGCAAGTAAAATTTCGTCTCTCTATCTCACCATTTAGTGGTCGCCCCACATTTCACTTTTACTCAGTAAGGTTGGTCTTTGAGGGTGTGGGACTAGAAGTGGGGCGACCTCTAAATATTATTGTGATGAAATTTCGCTCACGAGGAAAGGAATGCAATGCGAAACAACGCAGTGGTGTGGAGAAATGATCAGTGCACTTTTAAATTTTACCCCCCTTTTTTGGATCATCCCAAATTGCTCTAGTTATAAAAGTAGTTAGGGTTTAGTGATGAAATTTTGAGGAGTTGTTAAAAGGTAATTATCTTATATGAAGCATCATGAAATTTTAATAAAAATACCATGATTTATGATTGGGGAAGGGGTAGACAGACAGTATTCAAAAAACATTAAAATATAAATCAGTAAACTTCATATTTAAGATAAAATTCATAGAAATATAGAAATTTGAAGGGTATCTAAGTTACCCGATCTTTTCCTCACACCGTAGACGAAAGCTCCCGACCGGAGAATGAACTCTATATAAAGATCACAATGACAATCGCTGTTTAAGGCGATCCTCGTTGGAGAGGGGTGTGGGTTTGGAGCAGTATTGTGTTCTTTGGCACCATAACAACTCTCGCGGAACCCTTCGTGGCCCCAGAATGAGGGGCACCCGTTCCGCATCATGGATTTAGGGCATATGAGTAGCCCCGACGGTAGGGTTCCGGAAGGAGATAATGCTCATGTTGGGGTGTGAAGACGGAAATCAAATGATAGCGGTGTCGCGATGGGCTATGTACTGATGACGTCTTGGTTCAATAATGGTTTGTTTGTTTTCTTATTTCTTCAAATGAGTCAGTTCTCAATTGTTTCCCTCGCTAACAGAGTTTGGCGGACGTTATTTGATCACCCGTGAATGTATGTCAGTCTGTTTGTGTCCAAAGATACGTTAAAAAGTTATCGACGGATTTCTATTAGATTTTACGGAGGGGGGTGGGGTCATGGGAGATTTGATTAGGATTCGGGGTAGGGTCCAAATCTGGATCTGAATACAGATCTCCATCCGGATCCTGAATCAGGTATTTACTCCCTTGAACATTGAGAAATTGGGCATTTTCTGGCACTTGACGGGGGTATGCATCCTCTGAATCTATGAATCCTTTCTACTCTGATAACGATATAAAAGTATTGGTGAAAAACAATCTGTACATTTCTTCAGAAGAAACCTAAAATTGTAGCTACAGTTGAGATTTTTTACAAGACTGCATGTGGCTACTGTAGCCTAGTGGATAAGGAGCTGGATTTCTTCGCCCGGTTATCGGATTCAATTTCCCAGCGAGAGCGGTTACGAAAAAAAGTAGGGTTTGTAGGGAGCTCACGCCAATCAAAGCTGGGCATGCGGATAGAAAATATCATTGGACCTCTAAAGAAGATTCCGCTAATCTCATTCCTTCGCCGGTTGCTCTGACGACATTTCTGTATCGAATGTTCGCTTTTTTTCTTTGTTGTTCTTCCTTCTCTGACTGTTCTGACGTCGTGACGTTGTTAGCTACTCTGACGACATTTCTTTGTTGGCTGCTCTGGTGTCATGTTTTGTTGGCTGCTGTGACGGACATTCCTTCGTTGCATACTCTGACGTCATTCTTTTATTAGGTGCTCTCACACCATTTCACATTTTTGTCTCTTGGAAGCGAAGTCCAAATATTTTGCAGCGTAGAAAGAGAATTATTGGTACCTATTTTGAACAGTAAACCAACGAGTGAATTAATACCAGAAAGTTTCGAAAAGGTGAAGCGTGGAATTACCGGAATTTAGAATGTTTGGGATTTACATAAACCGAATAGCCAAAAGAGGTGACTACTTGCGGCAAAATCAATTGTTATGATACGTGGGGTGGTAAGTCATAATTGGGTCCATCTCGGGTCTCATTTAATACTTCTTACCTCCCACTCCATTGTTTTAATTTTCTCTATTTTCTCATTTATTTCATTCTTGGTCATTCGTCAAATGAAGGTCGCCACGTTCCCAATTAAATAAAAAAAAGGACATAAATTATTCGTAAAAAATCAGCGACGCTCATCTAAAGAATTTCCGATTTTCGCTAAAATTCTAATATGTTGGTTCCGCCTTCTCCCTTCTCCCCCTTTTCCCATATGTTTCCACCAGCGTCTATTCCCTTCATGCCCCATAACCCCATGCAATTCCGAGAGAAGGGAGGAAGTATCCGTTTTGTGGGAGATAAAAGAAATTAGGCAAAATCATTTAGGAATATATCGGGAAAAAATCTATTTTCCAAATGATGCTATTCACATCTGAATGAAAAATCTAATTCTCTCTCTCTCTCTCTCTCTCTCTCTCTCTCTTACTTTATCTCTCTCTCTCTCTCTCTATATATATATATATATATATATATATATATATATATATATATATATATATATATATATATATATATATATCCTCACTTGTTTCCCAAGTTATGGTCTTCTTTTTGAAGTTTCTTTTCATTTACTTTTTTTATATTTTTTTTCTTAGAAGGAAATAAAATATCTGCTTCAGACAAGACGGATCGAGGAAAATTTTGAATTTTGTCCCCCACCTCCCCATGTTCTTCAGAAAAATGATTTTCGGATTCTGCCCTCAATCATTCTCTGTCTTGGTTCAATGGCCAATTTCCTTTCTTCTGAAGACGATTTATAGCAATCCTCCCCCCCTCTTCTGCGTTCTCAAATATATATATATATATATATATATATATATATATATATATATATATATATATATATATATATATATATATATATATATATATATATATATATATATATATATCAATATATATATATATATATATATATATATATATATATATATATATATATATCGGTTTGGGCGGCTTCTCCTGTTGAGCTCTAATTTAGTTTGCAGGATGAAGGAAAGGACGTATAGCGGGAAGTTCATTTTGTTTACATGATAGGTACAACGTTTCGAATATATAAGTTTCATCCATCTTCTGGTATTGGAAAATTACAAAATTCGTGAAAAAGACTAGTATTACACGTCGAAATTTAAACATTAAAAAACTATGGATGTAATAGATTAATTGGACAGTTAATATTGGGAGGGGGAGAAATGCAGTGCTATACAGGTTACTTGGTTGTTATTTAGATGGCAGATAATTTATTTATTAATTAAATGTTCCACCATTTAAATAACAACTCAGTAACCTGTATAGCTCTGCATTTCTCCCCCTCCTAATATTAACTTTCCAATTAATCTATTACATCCATAGTTTTTTAATGTTTAAATTTAGATGTGTAATACCAGTTTTTTACACGACTTTTCTAATTTTCCAGTACCGGAAGATGGGTAAAACTTATACACAAAACGTTGTACCTTACCTCTCATGTAAACGAAATGAACTTCCCGCTATACGTCCTTTCCTTCATCCTGCAAACTATATGTATATATATATATATATATATATATATATATATATATATATAATTTTTGAAGTCGACAGCGACGGCTGCTTGGTTGAGCTCGCGCTGCAGCTTTTTAACCTTTTCGAAGACTTCTCAGAAATCGAAAGGTGAGAAAAAATATGTCAAGGGGCATTTCTTTATTAGCCAAGAAATGAACTAAAATGAAATGAAATGAAAATAGAGTAGGACAGCTCGCCCAACCCCTAAACTCCGACCCCTTTAACCCTCAAAAGAATGGTCAAGAGGGAGAGGCGAGACCCGGTACTCTTTTGTAGTCCCCCGCATCCACACTGTTCAGAGCTTAAGTAGGATACAAAAAAGTGGGCTTAGTTAGTCATGGGACCAACAGCTTGACGTGGAATCTGTACCACGATATGTACCTTGTATTCCTTCTAGATCATGCTTGTTTATCGTGAGCCATGTCCCACTTATTTACTGTGAGTTCTGTGTGTGAATGAAATAGTTAATGAAGAACATTTTGTGAAAACTGAAAGAAGTAAGAGCTTTGCAAAGAGATTCTAGTTTGCCTAGAGATCAGGTTAATATCTGACCATTGTAGGTAGTTATAGTTATCTTGATAAAGTTAAAAGTTTGTTGCGCGTGAGAACCACGCATTTCTGTTTTTTTACCTGTCTATTTGTATCTTTCTTTGTGTACTGTTTGTTTACATAAGGAGTTCAAACTGTTATTAGTAATTATTCTTACTAAAACTGGTGTACAATGCTATCTCTCTCGCTATTATTTTCGATTCCTATTCTGGTTGTAATTGTATATAAGATATTTTCTGGTGATGCTTCAGTTATCTAGTTAATCTTAGTCGCCCTCGAATAGGCTTCTTATCTCTGTAGATTCATTCTTCCTCCTCATCTTTTCCTCTTTCATCAATCATTGGGAAACTTGAAAATAATCTGTGTGTTCTTCATACTTCTCTTTGGAGAATTTGGTTGGTAAATCAATTTATATTTCGTTTTGTGTCTTCCCTATGACTTGTCTGTCTCTTTTTGCAATTCTATTGAGTTGCTTTATCTTTGCCTCCCCATGAAGGTCTCGTTGTTTTCTTAGTTCTCCTCTTCTTGTGTTTATTATTATGTATTACTTTGCTTGGTACTATTTGGATTCTTAGTAGTTTGCTCCTCGATATCGTGTACATTGCTATAGTTGGATAAATAATCGCGGATTTTATTATGGCCTGGTAAATCTTCCTATTGTTCTTCATGCTGAGGTTTCTTAACTTGTCCGCCTTCCCCCTGATTTACCCCCGCTATAACGTGTTTTTTTTACCTGTATTGTAATGGTAGCCCAAGCAGCTTACATTTTTTGTCGTATCTGTAACATTCCCCTTTTACATTTAGATTTGAGAGGCTCCTCCAGTGCACGGGTACCATCTTAAATTTATTCATATTGGTTTTAGTTTTTAATTTTTCTTCATATATATTGATATTTCTTATCTCCTCTCCAGTCATTCTAGCTTGCATGGGGCCTGTTCCTGTAAAAGCAAACTATCAACTACTTGATGTCATCGGCGAAGTGGATACTTGGGCAGCCCTTATTTTTTAGTGACGATAAATCTGCTGGCTCAGACATCCGCCCTGAAGCAAACTGACAGCAAGCTCTAATTCGTCTCCCTGATGTTGTCCTATTTCAACATAAACACCTCTCTCAATTACACAATCGCATAATATCATTTCGATTTTGTTATTCATTCCAATTCTGAGTATCTTGAATTGCATATCTCTCAAACTTTGTCAAATCCTTTGGCCACATCCCGACTGACGATGTCCAAGCTCATTTTCACTGTCTTTGCTTTCGCATTCTTCTCTAGGATGACTTCATTGTTCATCTCCTTGTATCTGTTATTCCTAGAGCTAAATTGGTAAGCGTCCACTATGCCGTTATCATCGAGGTATTTCAACAGTCAGTTGCTGATTATTTTTTTCGAATACTTTACCGATTAAATCTTGGGGTTTTGCCGCTTGGAGATGAATACCATCCTTGCTACTTTCAGTTCATCGGGAAAGTTTACCGTATTCAAGCATGCATTGAAGATGTTTTTTATTCCCTCCAGTTTGTCGGGGGAGCTTTAAAGTAATTCAATCTGGCAAGCCCGATTTGCCTGGGGCTCTTTGCAGAAAGCTCTTTATCGTATTTTTAATTTCTTCTGGTGTAATGACCACACCCCTTCCATCGTTGTTGTTTCTTCCTTCTTTGACAAAGGGGAAGGGGTATGTTCTCTCGATTTTTTAATTTAATTCGTCCACGATTTGATGTTCGAAAGAAAGCAGCAGCGCAAGTTTAACCAGGCAGGCATCGCAGTCCACTTCAACAAATCATACATATTTATTTTTCAGATTTGAGTCCAACATACATAGAGATGTTTTTATGTTCCTCTGTGGTCTTAGCCAGGCCCTAAAGAGTGGATGGAGTATAAGCACATCCCCCAAGGGTATCAACCATGTCCCAACGTCTCAGTCCGGAAAATCTCTGACAATAGGATCTTCTTTGAGCTAATTCTCAAAACAGTTTACTCTAGTGCCTCAAAATATGTCTTTGCCAATAGACCAGCATAGTTAAAACGGGTCTTTTGCTTAGCAGTTACTCCATAAAGTTTGTACAGATGCTAATTATCGGGAGGAATGAGGGATTTGCGCTTTTATATGTTCCTTTCTATTCCTTTAAATAAGTAATAATAATCTTTTATAATATGAGACATTAAATTCCGAGTGTTAACTCCGGGATCCTGTTTTTGTCGTCTTACCTCAAGTTTCTTCATAATACGCATTCATGATCTAAGCTAAATCGTTATTTTACAAATTATTCTCAATGAGAACAAATTAGGAACGTCCGAAAAATCGCACGTCAGAGTGAAGTTTTGTGTCATCCTTTAGTCTTTTTATAAAATGGAGTCGAAGATAGCGCTCATCTTTAGTGGAAGAGCTGAAAGACTCGTTTGGAGCTGTTTTTTGTGTTTATATTGGGTAACATCTCTTTAATCAGCATAGCTTCAATGATTTTCAGGCAGCGAAGATCCGAGTTTCTTTTGAGTATGGTACTGTTTACGACTAGTATTTTTCTAGTGACTGAGCCGAGAGAAGTGATGTTCATTCTAATGTAGTGGCTATTAGGCTGAGGCTTGCATTCATGAAGGGGAAATTTGAATTTGTACACCACATTAGTAGCCTTCAAGTTTGATTGTTTGGCTACGTTAACGACTCTGAGGTTTTTGTAATAGATTCGTAGTGATAATTTTTTCTCATTTTCTGGAGTAGTGTTTTTAATGATATATCTTAGTATTCGTTCGTTTGTTCTGTAGGCGTCCGTCCTCTGAACCGTGTAGTAGAGCGGTACAGTTTTTCCGTTTTCTTTTCCTACTTTACCTTAACGTGGGAATTGAGTATTTTCTTCTGTATTCTGTCAAACTCTCCGTCGGTGTATTCATCGTTTAGGTGTTCTAAATTCTTTGTCTAGTGCAGTCCACTTCAAACAGTTTGTGAAGCCTCTTATGTATATTATAATTCTCGGTGCAATCATATCTGGCATTTGTATCGACTAAGGTCTGTTCCTTTTTGGTAGAAGCATGTGGTATATTTTCCATCACTCTTCTTCCAGTTGTCCTCGTTTTCTGTGGACGATTTTGTATTCAGTTCAAGGTTTCACTTCAGTATAGAACTGCATGTATTCATTTTAAGCATAGAAATGTTTCTGAAGATGTACATATGCTTGATATTTTTTTACCACCCCGTAACCTAATACTGTTGATTTCCTCTTTCATTTTTTCTTCAGGAGTCACAAGCTGTTTTAATTAAAGTTGTCTTTTACTTGCTCTAAAATTTTATCCTCAATTCTGATATATATCTATATTTCTTCAGGCTAGAAACTCCTTGTACTTTTATACTCTTATTCTTATATGCATTCAATCTAGGCACTTTGGTGGTTTCATTTGCATTCGCAGTCAAACATAACACATTTTAGACTTTATTCGATATCTACTTTTCAAAAGTATGGCTTTTTCTACTTTTCTCTTCAGTAGTCAATGCGCAACACTCTTCGCAACTGAACCCATCTCCAACCCACGCCCAAAGAAAAGACAACTCAAAACAACTAAAAATTTGATTTTGTGTTTCTTATACACACCCTAATTAGATCTAAAATTACACCTCAATTAAAATTATACAAAAATTAGTTCTGAAATTACACCCCAATTATAAAATTACAGCTCAATTACTTCTAAAATTAAACATTGATAAAAATTAAACCACAATTTGATCTAAAATTGCATCTCAATTACAATTACACCTAAATTAAATTACGTCCTCTATATGTTTAAAATTTCTCCTTAATCAGCCCTAAAATCTCCCATCAATAATAATTGCGCCCCATATATTTAAAAGATTACTCACTAATCACCTCTAATATCACGCAGCAATAATAATTACACCCAATTACATATAAAATTACTCTTAAATTAGCTCTAAAATTACACCTCGATTATAATTATACCCCAATTTTATCTAACATTACTCCCTAATCAGATCTAAAATTACACCTTAATTATAATTATATCTAAAACTACTCCCTAATCAGCTCTAAAATTACACCTTACTATAATTACGCCCCAATTCTATCTAAAATTACCCCTTAATCAGTTCTAAAATTACAATTCAATAATAATTACACCTCAATTATATCTAAAATTACACATCAATCAAAAAACTTTAGTTAAAGAAGCGATTGTTATCGGAGGTGAACCGTCTATCATACGAGTATGTATATTTATTATTTTGAGATCTTATCATAGCAGCAACCAACAAGGGCATCATAGCCCCTGCAACACCTCTTCTTCCATAACACTGTTTATCCCCACCACCCTGAAGGAAAATAAAAACTCACCTGCCGTTTTTATTTTTTGTATACCCTATAAATATCTTATTTACACCAATATAATACCTTAGAAGGATACACTGCATTTATCAGACAGAATATCTCGCAGTTGCATTAGTATGTAGTATTGTAAAGTTTTAAGCTTGAACAACAGTAATCTACTTTTTTTCTAACACAACCAACACAACTCAAGGCCCAATTTTTTTTATGGCCTCAGCCCAACCCCCTCCCACCTCACCGTCTTTGCGATGCCTACATGATTGAAGGAAGCCATTTCTTTGGCGATATTTAATCACAATGTGGAAGGGTGATGGAGGGGTGAGATACATACTGGAGCTACACTTAACAACATAAAACAAGGAGGAAAAAGGAGGAAGAGGCTTGGAAGAGGCTCCTTCTCCTACTTATCAGAGGAAGAAACCTGCCGGTACCAGAAAAAGGGACGAAGCCACTGACTGGTGAATTTGAAATGGCGACCATATGATTGTTCAGTACCACGAGAGGGTAGGTGGTTATAGGTGCCTTACTGACCTCGATAGAGAAGTTGACATCGGAACGAACAATTGAATCCAACAAAACATTAGACCTCGAGCCAGTGGTTCTTCCAGAGATCTGCTAATAGGGGCACATTCTGTGCAAAAAATAAAGGGAGATTTAGAGAAAAAAATATGATGAACCAAAATCAATGATGTCGTAAAGTTAGAGAGCCTGACGCACATAACAAAACAAACGTTAATAGAAGCTTGCATGGCAAAGAATGCAAAAGAGTTCGGACGATTAGCATTCAAACTCAGAATCTTTCAAATGCAAATAGAAGAGCATGAATAGTTTCCCGTCCAGATGAACATAAAACGTTGTGGTTTAGAAGGGTATACAACACGATACTACCCAAAGAAGAAGACTACAAAATGCTCGGAATGTGGACCAAAGGGACACATATGGTCGGACTGCAAGAATCTAGAACTGTAAAGGCCTGCACGGAGCTCAGGCAATGGTGTAACTAGATTGCATAACCCTATTGTGAATTATCCAGTTTAGTGCTCTGAATTTAAAAAAAACAAACCTTTCCTCTCATCTCTCGGTAAGAGTAATTATTATTAATATGAGACGTTATATAGAGAGAAGAAGAAAGAGAAAGTTTTTACTTGTTTTTATCATTATCACCATCATTATTATCAAAAGATACTCTTGCTAGCCGAATGGATACGACATTTGGTTTCATAACGTCGAAATACTCGGTTCGATCCCAAGCGAGAACTGATACAAACGTCGGCGCACGTAGAGGCCTGGCCTCCGATTGGTTGACAGCTGTGTTTACCCCTACGGAAGTGAATTTAGATCTTACACACGTCATCACACACATAGCCACTCAAAACACTGGTGTCTTTCATCTCCCTTCTTGTACCCTCAATGTGGCACATGTTAATGGTGTATGCTCATAGTGTATCTTAATGGTATATGTTAATGGTGCATGCTTACTTATGGTGAAAATAAATAATGCATGTTAATGGTGTGTTAATGGAGTTTGTTAATGATATATGTTAAAGTGTATCTGAAAGGTGTATGCTTATTATATGTGTTAATGGTGTATGTTGAAAGTTTATGTTTATAAAGTTTGTTAATTGTGTATGCTTATGGTATAAGTTAATAGTGTATGTCAAAGTTGTATGTTTATATTGCATGTTAATTGTATATGTTAGTAATGTATGTCAATGGTGTATGTTACAGGTGTATGTTAATGATGTAAATTAATGGTGTATGTTAATGGTATATTTTAATGGCGCATGCTTATGATGTAAATTAATGGTGTATGTTACTTATTTATGTTAATGGTTTATGTGATAGGTATATGGTAATGGTGTATGTTATAGGTGTATGTTAATGGCATATTTTAATGGTCCATGCATATGATGTAAATTAATGGTGCATGTTCCTGATGTATGATAATGGTTTATGTTATAGGTGTATGGTAATGTTGTATTTTAATGATGTATGTTAATAGTGTATGTTTCCTCTCGATAGGACAAAGTATACAAAGGTTAGGGAAAAGAAGAATCCATTTAAAAAAATGTCTCGTTTATTTCCCTCCGCTCTAGGTGAAAATTCGAGGCGTCAGGTTAACTTCGGTTAATTTAAGTTTGGTTAGATTAAGTTAGGTTAGGTCAGGATTGAATACGTTAGGTAATAATAATATAAATATCATACATAAAACATTCATAAACATCTTACAAAGCCTACGAAACCATTAATCTAACTTAAGTATACTAAAACAACAACCAACTCATAATCATATAATATGACCAACATCCCATGCAACCTAACCTAACGTAAATAACAGCAAACGATTCATATTCATCAAATGAAACTAACAGACCTAAAAACCTAACAACCTTCGAAACACGTCAAACTACTCAAGATTATCCAATAAAACCAAAACACTTGAAGAATGTAACGCTAATTTAGTCACGATTTTTTAATACTGAGAGAATGACTCTTTTTTATGGCAACAGGATACTTTAGAAACTAATTTCGTTATTTTAATAAAAACTATCTTAAGGAACAGCATCCTTTGCTCAGTACTAGGAGACAACCGCTTTCCTCAGAATCCCTGAGTGTACCATTTAGAAGGCCACAATCCAGTCAGCCCAACGACGGGTATCATCTTTGTATGAAGAAGGAAGATAAGCGATTACTGGTTGATTGCCTAGTCAGTAAATTCTACAGTATACAAGTGTAAATAAGATCCTATATACTGGAAAAAGTACATCGACTAATTATGGAATACATAGTCACATTGTCAATTAGCTTCATTTTCTTAATTAAAATATGATGTGGACATTTTATATAACTCAATATTCAAGAAAAATATGATTATTAATTTAATTAGCATTCGGGAGTGGGGCTCATAAGTCTGAAATACAGAAGTAGGGTATAAAAACAATTAACATTAGAGCGCCTAACGACGTCTAGCAATCGAAATGGAATTCGAGCCTAATGCTAGGTTTTCGAATTGTGATGCTACTAATTGATTAAAAATAGCGGGGGGCAACCCCCATTAAATGAAGGCAAAGCTCCTCCATTTCGAAAGAATCACTTTAGGGTTCGAATTCAAATGCGGTTGCTAGACGTTGTTAGGAGCTCCAATGTTCATTGTTTCGATGCAGTGCTCCGTCCCTCGGAGAGCAGCTATAAAAATGGAGTCATTAATTCCAAATTTACCCTATATCTTAATATTCGGAAACTTATTTATATGAATATGTAAATATTCAGGACAACTAAATTTCATATAACTTGCTTAAATTAAGACTAGACCAAAACTAACTTCCTTTCCAATTTCCTACAGAACTACTTATAGTTTGTAAGTGGTATAACCAACCAACCCACTCCATATATATTTTTCATATTCTAGTATTTACATAAACACCATGAATTATTAAATTTAATCATTAACATTTCTTAGGCTGTTAAAAAAAAATTTGTTAGACAAACCAGATAATGACCCCTTGCGGCAGAAGTCACTGGCGTGATAATCATGGTAGGTAATGATGGCACTCTACTTGTCATTATAAATTTCCTCCCCAGACACACTCAAATTTGAACGCCGTTAGCAAATAATTGGCGAGCGAAATAGACGCTAACAAGCTTTAAAAATAACGACTTGGAAGTAAATCGAGTAAGGTATCAAAGAGTTTTTATATAAAATGTTTGAAAGACGAAAAAGAATTATGAAAAAGACCTTGCACATAACTTCAAACATGAGCTTAATCTTCTCTATAGTGACGTAAACAGTAGAAAGCCCATTAAGATATCGAAGGGTGTTCATGTTGAACGTTCGAAAGACGAAAAAGAATTAGAAAAAGACCTTGCACATAACTTCGAACATGAGCTTAATCGTTTTATAGTGACGTAAACAGTAGAAAGCCCATTAAGATATCGAAGGGTGTTCATGTTGAACGTTCGAAAGACGAAAAAGAATTAGAAAAAGACCTTGCACATAATTCCGAACATAAGCTTAATCGTTTTATGGTGACGTGGACAGTAGAAAGCCCATTAAGATATCGAAGAGTGTTCATGTTGAACGTTCAGAAGGCAAAAAAGAATTAGAAAAAGACCTTGCACATAACTCCAAACATGAGCTTAATCGTTTTATAGTGACGTAAACAGTAGAAAGTCCATAAAAGAAGCTATTTGAGTGATCATGAGTATATAACTTCTCACTGGCGCTCCCAAACCCCTAGTAGAAACTTTCAAACACCATTTCGTGTTTTTACTGGTCGCAGCTCTCCACACTAAGCGAAGGAGTCAATTTGGGATAACAACAAATTATGTCCAAAACGAGAGTAGGCGAGGGGGGAATTATTATATTTATAAACAAAATGGAACGATCGATGGCACCTGGGCCTGATTGCGAGTACCCAACTCACCTAAAGAAGTTGAACAAAGAACTAATAAAATCGCTGTGTACTATCTTTAACCAGTCTATTATGGATGGGGTAGTCCAGTACAGCCCTACTAATATTCAAAAAAGGAGATAAAACCAAACCTAGTAACTTGAGCCATATTAATTTAACGCCAGTAATTGGTCAATTCTTAGAATCAGTAATTCATTAGAGATAGGATAGTGGTTCATCTCGAATCAAATAACCTGATGATGGACACAGCTTTCAGCGAGGACGCTTGTGTTTAAGTAATTTACTGGACTTTTTCAGAAAATGATTTCTATCTACGATGACGACAAAAAAGTGAATATAATTTACTTCTTAGAGTTCTAAAAATCCATTGATAACGATCGACATAAGTAGCCTTTACTAATACTAAAAGCGCAAGGGGGAAAATTCTTAAGTACCTAGAAAATTGGCTCTTAAATCCTTCATATCGGCTTATCATAAGTAGGGGTATATTCGGCCTGGGTCCATCACTAGCGAAGTGCCTCAAGGGTCTTAAAGGGCCCACTGTTGTTCAGTGTATATATATATATATATATATATATATATATATATATATATATATATATATATATATATAAATGACCTCGGTAACGGATAATTAATAAAATCTCGAAATTCGCAAATGATACGAAGCTGGGAAACTAAGACCATTTTAGGTGTATTGTTACGAAACTGCAACGAGACCTGGATAAAAAAATTATATCGAGTGAGTGGATAAATAGCAAATTAACTTTAACATACATAAATGCAAGGTCATGCTCTTAGTATCTGTGAATTTAAAAGCTGATTACCAAATTAAGAGCCAAATTCTCCTGGCGGTTACCTTATAAAGAGCCCTTGAGTTTTTAATTTCTAAATCTTCAAGGTACAAAGGAATGTGCTGAAGTTACTAAGAAAGTAAACTAGATGCTGGGATACATTGCCAGAAACTTCATGTTTCAAGCTGTAGCACTTTTAGAACGGGTGCAGCATAAGGCAACCAAACTAATTCCGGAGCTTAGAAATAAATACTAAAACACTCGTCAAGAGCTCCAACATGGTGATAGCTCAAAATTACCTTAGTTATAAAATCACACAAACGTAAAATAGTTTATTTAGGCGAGTAATTGAAAGCACGTCATTTAATATGAGAGTTAACATGATAAATACTACTAATTGGATGTTAAACTGCAAACAAGAAAACGAAAATGTTACGCCGTTTAAACCAGTAGGCCTAATAGCGCGAGAGCTGAGGCAAAGGCGAAAGGTCGCACTGGTAGGCGAGAGCGTAAGAGCTCAGAGCATAGGCGGAAAGGTCGCACCGATAGGCCTGAGACCACAAGACCTGAGATTAAAGGCGGAGAGGTTGCACCGGTAGGTTTGAGAGCTAAGAGCAAAGGAGAAGTCTAACAGGTAGGTCGGAGAGTTTAAAAGCCTAGAGCGAGGGCAGAGAGGTCGCATTGATAGCCTTAACAGCCAGAGAGATGAAAGCATATGCAGAGATCTAACATTGGTAAGTCTATTAGCGTGAGAGTTGAGATCAAAGGCCGAGATGTCGCACCTGTAGGTCCCAGAGCGAGAGACCTTGACCAAACCAATAAGATGTTGGACCCGTATCCCTGAGAGCGTAGGAAAACGGAAAGGAAAAACGGAGGTGTTTCGCGCGAATTTGTGAAGGATTAATTGTCTTGGCATAATGCCACACAGAAAGAAATGACCTGATTTGGCTTTGATGCGAGCCACCATCTCATGAACGAGTGATTCACACAGTTACATTGACCTTGAATTGACTGTAGAACTAAGGATTGACTGTATCAAACCAATCTAATAACTCTGAGAAATTTTTAAAAAATAAATCATTCTTTTGATGTACCCGTATATACTCGGGTATACCATTTTAGAGTAAGATATTCGATACTTCAGTATATGCGGGTAAATTTGCTAAGGGTAATAACCACCAATAAGTTCTGGCTAAGTTTTTTTAAAGTCAAATCCCTCCAACAATTGATCTTCAACCGTCTTTTAGCCTCTTCCTTACTCTCGTCATCATCATCATCATCATCATTATCATCATCATCATCAATAGATTGACTGCAAGGTTGGCTTGTCGCGCATCAAATATGTAGGCGGAGAGACTAGTCTTCATTGGCATTTGTTGTTTTTTTGTTTTATTTAAATAGAAAACCAACGAGGTCCTCGTTACCAGCGTCTTATAAAGAGTTGTAAGAGAAGGTGGGAAAATAAGGGAACTTGAAGCTTGAGTGGAAGTAAAATAACTCGAATGGCAAAATAAGGAGACTAATGGTGAAATAATTTTATGCCATCCTGCCTATTAAATCTGACAGCCTCTTTAGGAATAATGAAATCCAACACAAAATAGAGTTTTTCGTCAAAAAATTCATTTTAAATGGCTATTGGCCAGGATGGCACGCGACTTTGCTGAACATTCATCTGTTCCACCACGAAAGCGGGGTCCTGTGAAGGAAAACCACATACTCTTCAGACGGGAGTGAGATTCCGACGTGGAACATGTGGAAGCTACACTGTGCTGATGAGGGATGATCCTAGGTGTGCAGGAAATAAGCTAACTTAACTTTAACCAATTTCTCCATAATTACACACACGAGTTGAGAGAAATTAGGCAGGGAAAAGCTGGAGGAGATCTCTCCCTGGCTTGCGAGAAACAATCACGGTAGCCATTCGCAGGAATCGGGGAAGATACCCTCAGGTTAGATCTGTTGAACAAGATAAAACAAGTGTCAAGCCTCGTTCACTTGTGTTCGGAAACAAGCGTACGTCATAAGGTCCGCACCAGGGATGGGATCCGCGCACGAAGCTAGAACGTAACTCGATCCCGGCAGCAAAAATAGATCATTGTAAAATGGAGCAGCATCCCGGCTAAAGAATGCAGTGAAATAAGTCTCAAAGGATTCCGCACGGAAAAAGGATCCGAAATTGTGGTACTACTTTCCTGAGCAACAGGAGAGTGGCCCTGGGTGAATTTATCCCGAAACCTTTTAACACACTTCCACGTCTCTGAAAGAGGGTCATCCATTTGAGTGGAGACACATTCATATGCCCGCCATGAAGCACTGCGAGTGCGCTTCGAAATAAAACCGACTCTGGCCCTATATGCAATTCACAGAGGATGAAATAACACAAATTGATATTATAGAATTATAGGCAATTCGCCTCTCTCTGAGGGTCATCTCACCTGCTGTCGACCTCCAAGGAAGTCGTCCCCGTGCGAAATGGCTAGATTTCGAAGAATAGAACCCAAGCTCGTGGCAATGTGGGTAACTGAGATCAATTCAACGGCCTCATCTACCGACCTAAACTCCTCGACTGAAAAATATCAGTTATTTACTCAAATGCCGATCACCCTGCTTGATCCAGGCACGGTGAGGTTGCCTCTTGAGTAGCGCAACTATCCAGAAACCTCCCAGCCCGCGAGTGTTGGGTCTGGAACGAATATATCCATACGAGATATATATATATATATATATATATATATATATATATATATATATATATATATATTTAAAGGCCTAAGGAAATGGAAATTGGTAAAACAACCCGGAAAAACGCTAAGGAGAATATTACATGTACCAATAATAGCTTAAGAAGGAAAATGGGAGATGTAGAAAACGGAAAGATAGGCCAAACTATTTAACCATTATATGAAAATAGCTAAACAAGTTACATTTGAACCTGTGTCATCAAGCGCTCATCGCTTATATGACCACGACGCTCATCTCCAGAGCTACCATATAAGCGTGGTCAGATCAGCCATGAGCGTTTGATGACACAGGTCCAAATCCAACTTCTTTAGTTATTTTCATATAACGGTTAAAATAGTTTGCCCTATCTTTCCGTTCTCTACATCTCCCATTTTTCTTCTTAAGCTTTCATTGGTACATGTAATATTCTCCTTAGCGTTTTTCCGGGTTGTGTTACCAATTTCCATTTCCTTGGGCCTTTAAATATATATATATATATATATATATATATATATATATATATATATATATATATATATATATATATGTGTGTGTGTGTGTGTGTGTGTCTGATGTGGTGTAGTGTATGTTGGCATCCTTCTGTCTTGAAAGACAATGGAGATTGCACCATGGAAGTGTATGCGACTAGGCGAAGTGTATGGAGATCCTAGGTTGCACAGTCGTCAAGATCCCCCTCTCGGCAAGCACTGGCGAATTGGATGGGGGGAGGGGTGGAAGACAAAGGCGTAGGTTTCTAAGAAGATACTTCGGGGAGTCCTGACTCGGAGGACTTGAAGATGGGGTTGGAATACTTCGTGACGAAGAATGAAATTTTCTCTGCTCCAGAGAGACGTAATCGCAACTCGAGACGATTCTGCTGATCGGCAGGGAGTCTCAGTCTCGAAAGACGGGAATCTTGAAGGGATGGTGAAGATGAGAGGGCCGCACAACTCTCTGGGATGAAGGAGGCTCGATAACTTTCCTCTGAACAGGGGCCAAGGCTTAACGAAGTTAGATCTGCTGACGAGATCTTTGACGACGTATGACGACGATTACGTGGGGTCATGGGAAACAGACCGGAGTCCAGACGGAGTGAATGGCGGGCTTTCAATCTCCTCGAGAGATGGTGACTTCGGGTTAAATACCCTGGTGGCTGCTCTGCTAGACGCCTCAGGGCCTTGCGGTCCCCAAAAAATTCTTGACGCCAGTCTAAGCAAACACAAATCATGATAACGCATCGTTGCAGACGATCAAACTCGCCTCGGGATATGGAGGTAGGGTTAATACGAGTATGACCACGCACGGCGTTATCGCAGAGGAGGTGGAGGTAATTAAGCGAGTGACGGATTCTTGCTCGACCTTCTAAAATTCTCATGCTGGCTCACGTGGTCTTGAAAGAATAGAAGGGTATCGTCAAGGTGCTTCCTCTCACGGTGGTCCTTCGGGGCCATTCCCTCACAACCTATCCTAACCTATAGTTACATAAAAAAACTAATTCCCATTCATTTAGTCTTCAGATGCCTCTTGAAAAACACAAAAAACACATTGGAGGAGAAGCTCTCACTAACTAATGCTCCACTAAAAGTACAACAAGGCAAAAAGGTAGGCCCTCGAATGAAAGTAAAGTCAGTCTAAATGCAAAAGGAATGACAGCAGAGTAACAAGGCCAGTCAATGATGTTAATTTGGATGGGTTTGATCATATTCCTGAGCCTACTAATCTAAAGCAAAGATTCAAATGCCACATCAAAGCTTACTCACATAGGAAGTGTAATAAGTGCAACATCTCATTATTTCTGTTGAAAAAGCAAAATTGTTTTATTACATTTCATAAGAAATAAATTGTGTGTATATTATTTTATTAAAATTAATGGAAAAAAAATTAACTTTTATTTTTAGGAAATGTAATTACTAAATTCCAGGTTTTCTTTGTTATTTTCCCAATGATTTTATTTTTGTTTAGGTTTTTTCTTATTTGCATCAACGCTTCCCAATGATTCTATGTGGAATCATTTTATTTTTATGCATTTCCTTCAATGTTCCTTAAAAAAAAGTTGTATATATTTATTTTATGACCGAAATGGAAAATGTTTTAAAGCCATTTTTATTTTACATAAAGCAATATTTCGAGAAAGAAAGGGTTAAGGTCCTTTTCCTTATATATAAGACCTTAAATGACGCAGTTTTCCCCTGCCTAACGTATAAAATCATAAACACCGCAGCTATCTCCTTCCTGTTTTCTTACTGAGCCTATCCCACCAGAACCTTCCACCCTATCAATTGGAATTCGGCTAAATTTATTTACAAATCTGATGACTTTATTCAAAGAAATAGTGTCGAATGCTCATTCATTAATTCCTCGCCTAATTTTAATATATCCCTCGGTCTCTTTAAACTCGGCCCTGTTATTAAAAGGCTTATTTATAACGAAATTGTCCATTTTAAATCTTAGCCCTTTGATTTATTAAATTACTTATGTCTCTCTCGTTTATTTTTATATATTCACAATTAGGTGTGTATGTATTTATTTTTGTGACCTAAATGTCTACATTCTGTGCTCACAGTTGGAATTTCCGGAAGTAGACCTCATATATATACCAACTTTGTAAAATTTTTCGTTATTCCTTGATAATGAACTGAACAAGTTCGAAAGTACTTGAAAACCGCCTTTCATTTTCCTGTAGGATTTTTTGGAACGCCTAATTTAAGTGTTATCTTCTCGTGTATGTGAGAAAAGCTCCTTCCGAGGGCTTTGAGGAAGACTGTGTCTGCCAAAAATAGTTTTTTAACCGCATAATTAATTGTGTTACTGCAATAATTTTTCTTAATTTATAAAGGTGTGGCGGAAATGGAGAATAAAACAAATTTTCCATTCTCTTCGAAAAGCAAGGGTAACTCGAGTGAATCTGGCGTGAATGACAAGGTAAACAAAATGAAATGGAACCGGAAACAATCTGGAGAGGGGCTAATCCTCGAGACGCATTGCGTCCAGGGGCTTATAAATAAGATTGGCGACTCTATTCATTATATATTTGTTAAATTTGTATTACCCTTCAGATAAATTGAGATTATCAACTTTGCTGATGATGATGGATTCTGCAATTCTCCTCTCTAATATAATTGTTTGATTTATAAATGATTTTTGCATGGTTAAAATCAATTGTATGGTCGTGCTTTTGCATGCGCGTGAAGAGACTTGAAGAGTTCGTACATCTTCGGATATCAGCTAAATGTTTTTTCATCCTCTTATTAAAGTGGCCTGACTCTCCGATGTATGTTAATTTGCAATTATAGCATGGTATACTGTAAAATCTAGCATCGAGCTTGATTGGGAGCAGTCTAGTCAAGGATTTTCGAATGTTATTAGAATATTTTAATGTGATATTTATGTTATTTCCGTTCGCATATGATTTTAAAGGAGACAAGGCTGGAGCGTATGGGAAACTAATATATTTTTTTAATCGTCCCTTTGTGGTGTGGAGGTGGAATAGAAGTTTCTTCGTGCTTTGAAATTTCATCTATTTATGAGGTGAATTGGATATTTTACTTCAATGAAAGAACAGATAAGGTGGTTAATTTCATTCTGAAGGAAGATTGGGTCGCACGTTATATAGGCTCGGGGAAAGAGAGAAGAAATAACAGATATCTTAAAGGATTTGTCATTTAGTGAGAAAAAATGTATGTAAGCATTTTAATTTGTAGGCTTTCGATAGACTGAGCACTGAATATAATTATTTAAACGGTGGATATTTACGTCTAGAAATGGTAGAGAATTATTCTGTTCCCATTCTACTTTGAATTTCATCGATGGGTGTAACGAATTCAGGTTGTTGAAAAATTCATTGAAATTATTGTTGAATATGGGCCATGCCGACAGGATATCGTCTACATATCTGAACCAGATAAGAGGTTGGGAATGGATCCTAGGAAGGAGGGTCATTTCATAGTTTTCCATAAATAGATTGCATAGGATGGGGGAAAGGGTGTTTCTCCAGATTGTTTCCGGTTCCATTTCATTTGGTTTAGCTTGTTATTCACGAGATTCACTCGAGTTATTTTTTTAGATTGTTTCTTGCTGTTTAATTTTGTTTAGGATGTGTCTTACCTTATATATACTGTGTTCCTTCCTAGTTTCTTCATTATTAGTTGAAAATGGCATTTTGCCGAAACTAGTCCGATTGTTATATATATATATATATATATATATATATATATATATATATATATATATATATATATATATATATATATATATATATATATATATATATATATAAAATCTGTGAGGATTTTCCTTTTGTCAGTAAATGTATAAGTAACGAGATTTAGGCCTATCCAGTTCATTGCGAAATTGATGTAGACTCGAGGGGTGTTTTTTGCCGGATGAAATTCGGTTATCGGGGCAGCGAGTAAAGTCCCTGAACCGCCTCAGAGCAGACCAGCCGTTCGATCCCTGCATCTTAGTCCTAAGGTCGTGTGATTACTTGATTGGTGGTGAATGATAGTTTCTTTTGGGGTTTTGGGATCACAGGGGCCTCACAAAGCCGTCTTGATGCAAGGGAGCGGAATAAAGGTGTTATATTATCAAGTCTACGAATGTTTGTCCCTTCTATTCCCTCTCTATATCTTTTTTTTCGCTCTTTTGCCTTCCCCTCACCGGATTTTAGGATTGGTACGCGAGAGCCAATCAACATCGAGGCTTTGTATGGATTATGATGTCACAGATGACTCCGCCCCTTTCCACCAATCACATGGCAGAAAAGTGTAAACATTAATGGCGGTTTCCAATTCTTTCACTCTTGCAGAACTCCTCTAGCTGTTGGCAGTGGTATGACACTGAGAACTAGTCTTAGACGAGAGATGCAACATAGAAAATATAAAATAAAATTTTCCTCCCGGGTAAAAGGGGAAAATAAATATTTAAAAACATTTCAAGCCGATTGTTATCTTGACTTCGATAAAAGAAAATTGTAAATTGCTTGGACGGAACACAGATCTAAATTGTCCTGTCGAGGGAGGGAAAAAGGATGGCGAATATGACCTCCGTTTTTTCTTTTTCTTTTTTTTTACTCTTCTTTTATTGGAGGCTTTTGGAAACTCAGAGAAGCGAAAATTCAATGAGGATTGTTTTTTAAAATTTGCGATTGAAGAGTCAGTCCTAGGAAGACGCATTTCTGATTGGAAAAGCCTTGAGGAACGGAACATAAGAGGGACCCGCCCCCGCCCCCCCCAGCTTCAAACGATGCAAAGAAGGTGTGCGAAAGAGATTTATCGCTTCAAAGTGAAATAAGCGCCAATCGACGGGGCATAAGCGTCATTAAGAAGCACATAAAAAAAGAGGAAAAGTCAAAAAGAAAAACAACAAATACTAAGAAGTAGAAGAACAAAACGAACAAGTACATAATAAAGATCACCCCAAGGACCTTAGGATACTCTCAAGGGCAGCACGAAAATGAAACCTTTTGGGTAATGAACGTTAAAGTCCTCTACTCTCTCTCTCTCCTTTGCCCTCCTCCCCCATTTCTCGGGACGATTCAGTTTAAGTAAAAACGAGAAAAAAGAATAAATATATATGACCCAGGGAAAGGAATAAAAATATAAGTTCGGTTAGGCTTGGGCAGGTTTTGATTAGGTTAGAATTAGGAAAGTTAAGTTAGGTTAGGTGTGGTTTAGGTTAGGTGTGAAGTAGACTCGTAGTGGCAACAGTGGCCATGGATGTGTTTTACAACCTTAAAATAAACTACCGAAATCCACTGGTGACATGATTTAAAGCAGAGACGATTACAACATGACCTTACACAACAAATTCTGCCATAAAATCGACTAAAACTAGCCAATGCGGGGTTTTTTTTTTAGATATTTAAATAATCCAAAGCTAATTAGAGAGTGTATCGGGCTCCTTCAGGATGAAGATGATGTCCTTAGTGATCATCAAGACCACGCGGTGAAGATATTAAATTAAAAATTTTTTGAATGGATTTACCGTCGAATATACAAATAATATATTTACGATACAAGTCGTAATAGACTTTGGTGAAGACACTATCAATTATTTAAATAAGCGAATTAAATAATAGAATTAGTTTTTATATAAAAATATACATTTCCAAAGTGCCGACGGGTCCCGAAAAAATATATCTGATTCACCTCAAAGAAATAGAAACCGAACTTTTAAAACTCATTTATACAATTTTCCTAAAAAAGTATTCGCTAAGGAATAGTTCTTAACGTTCTCAGAGAGGCAAATGTAATGTCATTTTCGAGAAAAAGGAACATGGAGTCGATTTTTAGAAATAGGATTGTGGAGTATCTAGAGATATATCACTTAATAAATGATAAATAACACGGCTTTTGATGCAAATGTTAAAGTTGAACTAATTTGCTTAATTTTTATTCACGAAATGAGCACAGCATTTGAGGAAGATAGAGCTGTAAATGTAGCTTATCTCGATCTCAAAAAGGCTTTTAAAACCGTTCCACATAATACACTTTAAAAAAGCTAAAATCGCACGGAATGGAGGGAAGCGTACTAAAGTGGATTGAAGACGCTGGAAAAATGTTGGTTGAGAGTTGTTGTCAATGGAAATAATTAATCATGAGCATGAGGCGGCATTCCTTAGGGATCTGTTCCTCAGTATATACTCGTTTAAACCATCTTGATACGAATTTATTATGTAAAATTTCAAAATTTACTGATGAAAACTTGCAAAAAGACTTAGATAGAGTAATAAAATGTGGGTAAAGATGGCGGGTGTAATTCAACATTAAAAAGTGTAAGGTAATCACCATCATCATCACTATTTCTATAATTTAAGAAGGGGGATTTTTTTGAGTATTTGAATAATAATTTCATCTTAGTTTGTTTATGACTTGTTTTTTTATCAAAGTTATTTTTAATAATTCTTTAATAATATCAAATAACAAAATGGTGAAGTTCAGAAATAAATAAAGTATCGAAATTTTGTGAATTTTTTAAAACCCAAAGAATTACAAATGGTGAAGTTCAGAAAATTTATTTTTATATATCTTCTTCTATAACTCTATATTTTAGCAACGTGATATTTTGAAAGGGGGGAAATTTAGTTTAAAGTTCCTTTTTAAAATTATTATAATTAGCGAAGTTCAGAAAATTTATTAAAATTTAACCATGGATGCTTTTTTTTATTTTAAATTTTAATCTTACTAGCGATGCGCAAGCTTCCCCCGTAGGGGGAGTGGCGAAGCCATTGCCTGGTGTATATAGGTCATGATAACCTCAGAAGAGATTACAATATGGGTGGTCAAACTTTTGAAACGGAATCTCGAATAATGTCAAATTTTCGAAGCACTGCACTGCAGCGTCACAAAAGGCCAATAAGGTTCTAAGATACTTGGCAAGACATTTTGCATTTAAATTAAAATATATTAAGCTTCTCTTATATAGAGCGCTTGTAAGACTTCATTTGGAGGATGCGGTACAATTTTAGTCTCCATACATGCAAGAGGAAGCGTTCAACGTCGAGCGACAAAATTAATTCCTGAATTTAGAAATAGATCGTATGAAAAAAGGATGAAGCACCGTAATTTTCTTTTGCTGAAAGATCGGCTTCTGCACGACCATCTTATGAAGGTCTTTAATATACCAAAAGGGTTTACCAGTATACATTATGACTCAATATATGAGCAAAATAACCGAGCGGCAACTCGAAATTACTGGTTCAATCTAGTAAACAAAAGACAGCACTGCGATAGGACAAAATTTCTTTTCTTATAAAATGGCACAGATTTGGAATAACTTGCGTAGGACTATCGTGGAAAGCACTATAGTAAATATGTTTGGAAATAAGATCGATAAATATTACTTTAGAATATGGCCTTACAGAATTAAGAGTTGTGAAACTAATTCTTTTCCATATCCCCTCTTCTTTTACTTATCTTTTACATATGACATCTATCCATTCCCCTCTTTTTTCCAACTGGCTTTGAGTTGATCTTAGGGTCTTTGTTGCCTCGCAATTCTTTAATATCTCATCCTCGCTTTTCATTAGGGAAGAAGGATTGCCGTTGCCACAGTAACAGTATACCTCGAGTGCGTTCATTGCAGATTAAATTATAGTGGCTTAAAAAATCACGTAACCAGAAATTTCTACCCCAGATTTCCGTTTTCAGACTCTTGTGGAACTTATGTATTTATAACCTTATAGAGAGGGGAAGAAATCTCGAAAAAATAAGGATTTGGAGGTTGGCTTCAGGACCTTTCTTGTGATGAGTCGAGTTGAGAAAGAGTAAGCGGGAAATTGGAAACGCTTCGTTTCTTCATTAGACCAACGGCTAAACTGAACGTTAAAGGGTTGTTGAGAAGAGGCTTCCACATTCCTAGGCCAAGATCTGGACTTAACCCCTGTTCAAAGGATAAAAATCCTAATGAGTTAAATAAATAATTGGGATATTTTGTATATTCAGACCGTTTGTATGGATGGGGGGGAGTTTGATTTTGTACACACACACTGAGTATCTCTCTTTCTATCTATATCTCTCCCTCTCCTTCTCTTTCTCTCTCTTCCTATCTCTCTGCCATCTCTCCCTCCCTCTCTCTCTCTCTCAAACATCTGTCGAACATAATCCAGGATGTCGTAGAGAGGACCAAAAGGAGTATCCGGCCCAGAGTGAGGGCAGACGTACGCCAGCACGCCCGTGTCACTCCAGGAACAACCTTCTCAGAGGTCGAAAAAAGGAGTGCCTCGCCAACAAACAAGCCGGGAAACGGAAGAGCGTAGGGAGTCCTACAGTCGGGGACTCCCTGAAAGTTCTTCTGTTTAATGCGAGGTCAATCAGGAACAAGTTTCCTGAGCTCCGTGGCCTCGTAGAGACGGAAGAACCCGAAATGGTAGCCATAACAGAATCGTGGATAAAAACCTCGAACCGAGACTTTGAAGGCGAATTCACGGTTACTGGCTACCAACTCTTCCACAAAGATAGGCCAGACAGAGAGGGTGGCGGTGTAATGTTGTATGTCAAGGATACAATCAAATCTACGAACTCCAACATTATATCCGATCACGAGCTCCTAGGCGTTGACCTAGAGATAGGTCCTGTCAGATACAGGACTCTGGTGCTTTACAGACCCCCATCCCAACCCATTGAGAAGGACAGGGAACTGTACCAGCTGCTGGGTGAGCTTGTTCACGGCAGAGTGTGCATCCTTATGGGCGACTTCAACAGACAAGGTGACTGGGAAACCAGAGCAACCTGTGGCGAGAGCGCGCTACTCCTGGAGTTCGCCAACAACGAGTTCCTCAAGCAATGGGTCAGAGAACCAACGAGAGGAGACAATATCCTCGACTTGGTCTTCACCTCTGAGGATGATATCGTTAAGGATGTCTCTGTAGGCGAAGAGCTCGGTGGCAGTGATCACTAGCTAGTTAGATTTACCGTCAAGATCCCGAAGGTAAGGTCTGTTGCCAGTCAATCAAGGAAACTTGACTTGAGAAGAGCAGACTTTGCAAGCCTTCGTGCTGGGCTGGCTGATGTAAGGCTAGCGGTATGCGAAGAGGTTGAGGATTCGTGGAACAATTTCAAAAATAAATTCATGAGTCTTCAATCAAGTTGCATCCCTCTGAAATGCCTTCGTCGGTCTTTTGTTGAACCAAAGTGGTTTGATCGAGAAATCGGCCAACTGCTTAGGGAGAAGAGAAATGCGTACCGGCGATCGAAGATCTCGGGTGCCTTTGACGAGTACCGGAGGCTAGCCAGGAGAGTGAAGTCCAGCATGAGGGCGGCTAAGCGTACTGAGGAACTCCGAGTGGCGAGACCCTGCAAGGAGAATCCCAAGGAGTTCTTCGGCTACGTAAATAGACGTAAACCAATCCATCGTAGGATTGGGCCCTTAGTGGACGAGGAGGGTGCATTAACTCAGTCAGATGCAGAAAATGCTAACCTTCTCAATGACTACTTCTCCTTAGTGTTTACTAAAGAGTGTGGTCCCATCCTTCAGCCCACGGATGGCTACACGGGGGAAAAGCTGAAAACAATGGACTTCACCGAAGGAGAAATAAAGAAAAAGATCGCTGACCTACAGACGAATAAGTCCCCTGGACCGGATGGGTTTCTACCCAAGGTGTTGAAGGAAGTGTGCGATGAAGTATCTCGACATCTGTGCGCTATCTTTAACATGTCAATCCGGACCGGATGCGTTCCTAGAGACTGGCGGGAGGCGGAGGAGACTCTGATCTTCAATAAAGGAGACCCAGGCCATCCGTCAAACTACCGACCTATCAGTCTGACTTCGATAGTAGGTAAACTCATGGAAAGCATCATGGTAGACAAAATAACGTCGTATTTAGATTCAAACCTGCTACTGAGGAGTTTCCAGCACGGCTTCCGAAGGCAACGGTCATGCCTGACGAACCTTGTGGAATTCTTTCACTTCGTGTTCACTGAGCACGATCGGGACAAGGCGGTGGATGTGGTTTACTTAGACTTTCAGAAAGCCTTTGGGTTTCTACCCAAGGTGTTGAAGGAAGTGTGCGATGAAGTATCTCGACATCTGTGCGCTATCTTTAACATGTCAATCCGGACCGGATGCGTTCCTAGAGACTGGCGGGAGGCGGAGGAGACTCTGATCTTCAAGAAAGGAGACCCAGGCCATCCGTCAAACTACCGACCTATCTGTCTGACTTCGATAGTAGGTAAACTCATGGAAAGCATCATGGTAGACAAAATAACGTCGTATTTAGATTCAAACCTGCTACTGAGGAGTTTCCAGCACGGCTTCCGAAGGCAACGGTCATGCCTGACGAACCTTGTGGAATTCTTTCACTTCGTGTTCACTGAGCACGATCGGGACAAGGCGGTGGATGTGGTTTACTTAGACTTTCAGAAAGCCTTTGATAAGGTACCACACCGCTGCCTTCTCCGGAAAGTGCAAGCGCGGGGCATAGACGGAAAAGTAGCCGGCTGGATCGAGACCGGCTAAGTGGCAGACGGCAACGGGTGGTGGTGAATGGACAGGCTTCTGAGTGGGTGCCCGTTACTAGCGGGGTGCCTCAAGGTTCTGTCCTGGGACCACTACTATTCATCATTTACGTCAACGACATGTACGGTGACATGGTTGCCAAGATTTCCAAATTTGCCGACGATACCAAGCTTGGTATGAACGTTGCAAAGGATGGAAATACTGCCCGCCTGCAGGAAGATCTTGGGAAGATTGGGGAGTGGTCGGACACGTGGCAAATGCCTTTTAACGTGGGGAAATGCAAAGTAATGCATATCGGCCACAGAAACCCCCAATCTCATTATATCCTTAAGGGCACTGCTCTTGAATCGAGTGACACTGAGAAGGACTTAGGTGTAACAATCACTAGTGACCTCAAGTTCTCGAAACAGTGCATCGAGGCAGAGAAGAAAGCCCAAAGGATGTTAGGCTACATGAAGCGCCAGTTTGGATACCGTAACAAGGAGATAGTACTTTGTCTTTACAACTCCCTCGTTCGGCCTCACCTGAAGTATGCCGTACAATTTTGGAGTCCTTCGTTTCGAAAGGACATCGCAAGGATGGAACGCGTACAAGCTAGGGCAACCAAACTCATTCCCTCTATCCGACATAAAAGTTATGAGGATAGACTATGGGAATTAAATCTGTTCTCGCTGGAAACCCGTAGACTGCGCAGTCAGCTCATCGAAGTTTTCAAAATACTTCGAGGGTTCGACAATGTTGACTACCGGCATATTTTCACACTGAGTGAGAACAGAACGCGCAATCACGGCTTTAATCTTGAACTGAAGCGTTACAACCGCAATCTGTGTGGAAATTTTTTCACTTACAGTATCTGCGGAATGTGGAACGCACTTCCAGTGGAAGTTGTCAACAGTGAAACTGTTGACCAGTTCAAGTCAAGACTAGACAAAGTCTTGAAAAGTGGCCGTTTAGGGACGCAAAACAATTGAGCAATCATGTGCCCGCTCGATTGCTAGTCCAAAGATACCCTCCTTGAATGGACCGTAAGGTCTCCTAGGGTACTTCTTTTCCTTGTTACTCCTTTTTACTCCATCTCTCCCTCTCCCTCACTCTCACACTAGCTCTCGCTCTCACTCAAAATTTCAGACTCTCTCACAATTTCTCACTCTTACTTCCCCTTTTCACACACTCACTCATACTTTCTCTCTCTCTCATACTCTCTCGCAATTTCTCTCTCTCTCTCTCACACTATATCTTGTACTCTTTATCACTCCTTGGTATGGTTAGCAATGTCCTTTAAAGTACTGCTATCTCTTGTGACTCCTTGTGACTTGTGACTCTCCCACATTCTTAATCTCACTCACACTCTCTTTCTTTCTCTCTTTCTTTTTTACACACAGGCTCTCCCACACTCTCTCGCAATCTATCTCACAATCTCTCTCACTCTCTCAATACACTATCTCTCACACTTTACCCCACTCTCCTTTACATTGTTTAATCCTCTCACACTTTATCTCACTCTCCTTTACTTTCTTTAATGGTCTCACACTCTCCTGCACTATCTTGTTCACTTTCCTTCACACCCTTACTCTCACATTCTTTCTCATATATCCTCTCTCTCTCTCACACACACTCTTCCTCTCTAGTTTCTCTCATACACACGCTCTTTCTAATACTTCCATACATATATACACACACTCTATCTCTCTCTCTCGCACACACTCACTTACACTATTTCTCTCACACGATCTCTCTCTTGCGCTCTCTCGCTCATACACACTCTCTTTCTAATACTTCCATACACATATACACATTCTCTATCTCTCTCTCGCGCACACTCTCTTACACTATTTCTCTCACACGATCTCTCTTTTGCGCTCTCTCGCTCATACACACTCTCTATCAAGCTATCTATCATACTTCTCGCTGGAAACCCGTCGACTGCGTGGTCAGCTCATCGAAGTTTTCAAAATACTTCGAGGGTTCGACAATGTTGACTACCGGCATATTTTCACACTGAGTGAGAACAGAACGCGCAATCACGGCTTTAATCTTGAACTGAAGCGTTACAACCGCAATCTGTGTGGAAATTTTTTCACTTACAGTATCTGCGGAATGTGGAACGCACTTCCAGTGGAAGTTGTCAACAGTGAAACTGTTGACCAGTTCAAGTCAAGACTAGACAAAGTCTTGAAAAGTGGCCGTTTAGGGACGCAAAACAATTGAGCAATCATGTGCCCGCTCGATTGCTAGTCCAAAGATACCCTCCTTGAATGGACCGTAAGGTCTCCTAGGGTACTTCTTTTCCTTGTTACTCCTTTTTACTCCATCTCTCCCTCTCCCTCACTCTCACACTAGCTCTCGCTCTCACTCAAAATTTCAGACTCTCTCACAATTTCTCACTCTTACTTCCCCTTTTCACACACTCACTCATACTTTCTCTCTCTCTCATACTCTCTCGCAATTTCTCTCTCTCTCTCTCACACTATATCTTGTACTCTTTATCACTCCTTGGTATGGTTAGCAATGTCCTTTAAAGTACTGCTATCTCTTGTGACTCCTTGTGACTTGTGACTCTCCCACATTCTTAATCTCACTCACACTCTCTTTCTTTCTCTCTTTCTTTTTTACACACAGGCTCTCCCACACTCTCTCGCAATCTATCTCACAATCTCTCTCACTCTCTCAATACACTATCTCTCACACTTTACCCCACTCTCCTTTACATTGTTTAATCCTCTCACACTTTATCTCACTCTCCTTTACTTTCTTTAATGGTCTCACACTCTCCTGCACTATCTTGTTCACTTTCCTTCACACCCTTACTCTCACATTCTTTCTCATATATCCTCTCTCTCTCTCACACACACTCTTCCTCTCTAGTTTCTCTCATACACACGCTCTTTCTAATACTTCCATACATATATACACACACTCTATCTCTCTCTCTCGCACACACTCACTTACACTATTTCTCTCACACGATCTCTCTCTTGCGCTCTCTCGCTCATACACACTCTCTTTCTAATACTTCCATACACATATACACATTCTCTATCTCTCTCTCGCGCACACTCTCTTACACTATTTCTCTCACACGATCTCTCTTTTTCGCTCTCTCGCTCATACACACTCTCTATCAAGCTATCTATCATACTTCTCGCTGGAAACCCGTCGACTGCGTGGTCAGCTCATCGAAGTTTTCAAAATACTTCGAGGGTTCGACAATGTTGACTACCGGCATATTTTCACACTGAGTGAGAACAGAACGCACAATCACGGCTTCAATCTTGAACTGAAGCGTTACAACCGCAATCTGTGTGGAAATTTTTTCACCTACAGTATCTCTGGTAAGTGGAACGCACTTCCAGTGGAAGTTGTCAACAGTGAATCTGTTGACCAGTTCAAGTCAAGACTAGACAAAGTCTTGAAAAGTGGCCGTTTAGGGACGCAAAAAAATTGAGCAGCTATGTGCCCGCTCGATTGCTAGTCCAAAGGTACCCTCTTTGAATGGACCGTAAGGTCTCCTAGGGTGCTTCCTTTCCTTGTTTCCTTGTTACACACTTTATCTCTCACACTATATCAAACTCTCTCACTTTAACTCTCTTTCTCACCCTTTCTCTCTCCCAGTATCGCTCACGCACTCTCTGACAGACTATCCTTCACACTCTCTCTTTCATACTCTCTTCACATGTGGGGGAAATTCTTCACATACAGTATCTGTGGTAGTTGAAACGCACTTCCGACGGAAGTTGTCAACAGTGAATCTGTTGACCAGTTCAAGTTAAGACTAGATAAAGTCTTGCGAAATCGCCGTTAAGATCCTCGCGAGTGATCTTCGAGGTTGCCAATGCACACTTTCGAAGATTGCGCCAAAAGTACCCTCCTTGTATGGACCGTAAGGTCTTCTAGGATACTTATTTTCCTTGTAGTTCCTTGTAACTTTTAGCACTCTCTCTCACTAGCACTCTTTCTCTCAAACTTACTCATTCTCCCTAAACTATCTCTCTCACCCTATCTCTCATATGCTTTAACAAACTCATTTTATCGCATTCTCTCACTCTCTCACACTCTCATTTAATTCTCACTCTCTCTCGCTTTCAATCTAAATCGCTCTCACTCTCACTCTTGCTCACGCTCTCTTACACTACTCTCTCACATGATCTTTCTTACGCTCTATCACACTCTCTCATGCATTCTCTTTCGCACACACCCTCTCTTACACCCTCATACTCTCTGTCACACTCTCTGTACTATGTTTTTTTCTAAATGTGTATGTTAGAGCTTTCTCTAAATGTACCTCCTCGATATAGATATAAATGTCCTTTGAGGTACTCCTCTTTCTTGTGAATTCTTCATAGACAAACAATGGGGAGTTTGAATTTGGGGTGAAATAGAAGAAAGTCGATGACGTGATGATGAAAATTTTGCTAATGATCTTATGGCAAAATTGGTTTTGTAGGGTCGTGTTTTAGATTTGCGTACGTTTTTGCTTTAGATATTCCCTGGACAAGAGTGGATTTCGGTGAGGTTTTTTATTTTTTAAAACAAATATAGCCCCAGTTGCAACCATAAATGTTCTTCACACTATCTCGATCGATAATAGTTATTAGGTTTAGAATATGTTGACCATAAGTTCCTAGTACAATCATCGTATGTTTCGTTTTAATTTAATGACATGGCACACCCTCCCAATAAGGCTCTCAAATTGATAACACTTAGTCGGGACTTCCGCAGCCACGGAGAAAAATTTCATCTTTAAATTGCGTACATTTGTCGGAAACGGTGACCATAATACAAATACACCGCACACATAACCGACCATATTCTCAGATAATACTTCTAAAAATCTATATCGAATTTAAGTAGTATTTCCTGGGTTAATTATTTACTTTTAAGTTTTGTCTTTTATAATAAAACGCATAAACAGTTTGCAATTTGTAAAACCTAGATGAAAGAAAATATTCCGATGTCAATGGCGTCGTCAGTTAATTATGGCCCCCCCTTTCCATGGATTCGGTAGAGATTTACAAAATTATGCCATGTGTGTGTTACGCTTTGGGTTTTACTGCCATAAACAATGAAGTTTACTTTTATGCTTCAAGGTTTACTGCGTTATGCTCCACTTTTACAGCCTGGATCATCTGGAGATAAATAACTTAACCCAAAATGATAATTAACACGGCTTTTGATGCGGATGTTAATGTTTAACTAATTTGCTTAATTTTTATTCACGAAATGAGCACAACATTTGAGGAAGATATGAGCTGTAAATGTAGCTTATCTCGATCTCAAAAAGGCTTTTAAAACCGTTCCACATAATACACTTTAAAAAAGCTAAAATCACACGGAATGGAGGGAAGCGTACTAAAGTGGATTGAAGACGCTGGAAAAATGTTGGCTGAGAGTTGTTGTCAATGGAAATAATTAATCATGAGCATGAGGCGGCATTCCTTAGGGATCTGTTCCTTAGTATATACTCGTTTAAACGATCTTAATACGAATTTATTATGTAAAATTTCAAAATTTACTGATGAAAACTTGCAAAAAGACTTAGATAGAGTAATAAAATGTGGGTAAAGATGGCGGGTGCAATTTAACATTCAAAAGTGTAAGGTAATGTATATAGGTCATGATAACCTCAAGAGAAACACTGCACTGTAGCGCCACAAAAGGCTAATAAGATTCTAGGATACTTGGCAAGACATTTTGCATTTAAGTAGAAATATATTAAGCTTTTCTTATATAGAGCGCTTGTAAGACTTGATTTGGAGGATGCGGTACAATTCTGGTCTCCATACATGCAAGAGAAAGCGTTCAACGTCGAGCGACAAAATTAATTCCTGAATTTTCTCGTAGAAATAGATCGTATGAAGAAAGGATGAATGAAACACCTTAATTTTCTTTCACTGTAAAATCAGCTTCTGCGAGACCATCTTATCGAGGTCTTTAAAATACCAAAAGGGTTTACCAGTATACATTATGACTCAATATATGAGTTTAATAACCGCGCGGCAAGTCAAAACTACGGGTTTAATCTATTAAATAAAAGACTTAACACTTACCGAGTTATGCTATGAGCTTTACTGTGTTGTTCCTTTAGGTTTACCTTGTTATGCCATTTTGTACTATGTTATGTCTTGAGGTTTACTGTGTTGTGCCATTAGGTCTACTTTGTTATCTCCTAAGGTTTACTGCGTTATGCCTTGAGGCTTATAATTCCTTCTTGTTTATCAGCCCTTTACATTTCTTCCTGTTTTCTGTCTTCCTTATTTTCCACTCACTTGTTTCTCCTTTACTTTACCCACTCACTCCCAATCCATTATACTCTATCATACCAGAAGCCTCACCACCGCCTCTGCTCCCTTAGCTTCCATAGCGATGTTTTTTTGGGGGGAGCAAACTTAGTGACACGTTGGGTCCGTGCCAGTGTACAGGGGTGAGTCCAAGTCCGAAGAAGGAGTCAGCTTTCACCCTGAAGCCCCTCTGTTTGAAGTAAGTGGGGCTCTACCAGGCGCTGCGTCTGTCTTCACGACTGATCCGATTACAACACACCGCTCGGTACGAAAGCTAACCCTTCATGCTTGGTTTAAGGACCCGTTAGAGATCTCTAATGACTCACAAAACGCCCCTGAATCCTCATGAGGCATTGGAATCTCCATACACTTTTGCCGCAAGCTAGGCGGATGTCGATATTATCTTCTGCTGGGTTCCTGAACATGTGAGAATTGCGGGGAATGAGCGCGCCGATGAGGGCGCCAAAGAATGCTAGGAGACAAGATCAGCGTTTCGCTCTTCCTCACACTGACTACATGGCAGGATTTAGTTCATGCCTCCAAGCTGCCTGGCAAACAAGAGACAGGACTTGAGAACATAAAGTTGCGTGCTATCGCGCCACAATTGTTCCTTGCAGGTACCCTCAATGCATCAGTTGCTTCATGTTGCTTTCTGTTGTTTTCGAATTGGACACACTCGCGAGACCCACCGTCATTTGATGGAGTGGTCCACTGCACCTTAATTCGATGATTGATTTGCGCTCAAAACTCTTCTCCACATTATTGTTGAATGTCCTAGTTTGGGGGATCTCTGCGCACGTTACCTGTCTTGGTACCGGGACATGTGGGGTCTCCACCTTTTCAGGTCCTCTATCTTCCACACATTTTCACATCTTCTGTCTTTTCCACATTTTCACGTGTGCTATCTTCCCCACCTTTTCACGTCCTCTATCTTTCCAACATTTCTCGTCCTCTATGTTGCCCACATATTCACGTCTTCTATCTTCCACACCTTTTCCCGTCTTCTAGCTTCCCCACCTTTTCACGTCGTATATCTTCACACTTTACAAGTTCTCTATCCTCTCCAACTGTTCACAGCCTCTATCTTCCCCACCTTTCACGTCCCCTTTCTACCTACCTTTTCACGTCCCCTATCTTCTCCACCTATTTACGTCCCCTATCTTCTCCACATATTTACGTCCCCTATCTTCCCAACCTTTTCATGTCCACTATGTTCTCCACCATTTCACATCCTCTATCTTCAACACCTTTTCACTTCTTCTGTCTTCCTCACATTTTCACGTCTTCTACCTTCCCCACATTTTCATGTCTTCTATCTTCCATACCTTTTCACGCCCTCTATCTTCCCACCATTTCTCGTCCTATATGCTCCTTACATTTTCACGTCTTTTATGTTCCCCAACTTTACACGTCATTTATCTTTCTCATCTTTTTACCTCCTCTATCTTCCCCACCTTTTCACGTCTTATATCTTCCACACCTTTTTACGTCTTCTATGTTTCTTAAGTTTTCAGGCATTATATCTTCCCAACATTTTAACGTCTTCTATCTTCCTAGCATTTTCACAGCTTCTACCTTCTCCACCTTTTCACGTCTCTATCTTCCTCACCTTTTGACGTAATCTATCTTACCGATCTTTTCACGTCCACTATCGCACCCATCTTTTTACATCCCCTATCTTTCCCAACTTTTCATGTCTTCTATATCCCCTATTTTTTCAAGTCTTCTATCTTCCCCACCTTTTCACCTCTTCTATCTACCCACCTTTTCACTTCGTCTACCTTGCCCACCTTTCTAGATCCCTATGTTCTCCACCTTTTCATCTCTCTATCTTCCCACCTGTTCACGTCCTATATCCTCTCCCACCTTTTCACGTCTTCTAGCTTCCCCACCTTTTCATGTCATCTATCTTTCCCACCTTTACGCCTCCTCTATCTTCCCCAACTTTTCACGTCTTTTATGCTCTCCACCTTTTCACGTTGTCTATGTTTCCCACCCTTTCACGACTCTATCTTCTCCGCCTTTTGACGTCTCTCTCTTCTCAACCTTTTTATGTCTTCTATCTTCCCTACCTATTCACGTCGTCTATCTTACCGATCTTTTCACGTCCACTATCTTACCCACATTTTTACGTCCCCTATCTTCCCCAACTTTTCATGTCTTCTATATCCCCCACTTTTTCAAGTCTTCTATCTTCCCCAACTTTTCACCTCTTCTAGCTTTCCCACATTTTCACCTCTTCTATCTTAAACACAAATTTCACGTCTTTTATCTTCCCCAAATGTTCACTTTGTTTGTTTTCCCTACCTTTTCAGGTCGTCTATCTTCCCCACCTTTTCACATCTTTTATTTTCCCCAACTTTTCACATTCTCTATCTTGTCGAACTTTTTGCGTCGTCTACCTTCCGTACCTTTTCACGTTTTCGTTCTTCCACACCTTTTAACGTCTTCTATATTTCCCACCGTTTACGTCGTCTATCGTTACTACATTTTCACGTCCTCTATGTGTCCCTGCTTTTTCACGTCTTTTATATTCCTCACCTTTTAACGTCGTCTATCTTCCCCCTTTCACTTTCTCTATCTTCCCCACCTTTTCACGTCCTATATCTTCCACATATCTTCACGTCTTCTATCTCCCCCACCTTTTCACTTTTTCTATCTTCCCCACCTTTTCACCTCTAAAATCTTCCCCTCATTTTCAAGTCCTCTATCTTCCCCACCTTTTCACGTATTCTATCTCCCCTACCTTTTCACGTCAACAGCCAACGTCTGCTATCTTCTCATACCTTATCACATCTTTTATCTTCCCCATCTTTTCACGTCCTCTATTTTATCAACCTTTTTACATCTTCTGTCTTCCCTGCCTTTTCACGTCTTCAATCTTCTCCCATATTTTCACGTATTTTATCTTCCCCACCTTTTTACGCCGTCTATCTTCCCAACCTATTCACGTCTTCTATCTTCTTCAGCGTTACACGTTGTTTGCCTCGCCTCCTTCGCACCTCTTCTATCTTCCCCTAATTTTCACCTGGCCTATCTTTCCCACCTTTTCAAGTCTTCTTTCTTCACCACTTTTTCACGTCCTCTGTCATTTCTACCTTTTCACTTGTTCTATCTTTCCCAACTTTTCAACTCACCTATATTCCTACATTTTAACATTTTCTATCTTCCCCCAATTTTAACGTCCTTTATCTTTCCCAACTTTTCTCTTCTTATATATTCCCCACTTTTTCACGTCATCTATCTTCTCCCACCTTTCCACGTCTTTTATCTTCCGAACCTTTTCACGTCTTCCATCTACTCCCACCATTTAACGTCTTTTCTCTTCCCTACCTTTTAACATAGTTTATCATTCCCACGGTTTCACTTTCTCTATCTCCCTCATCTTTTAACGTCGTCTATATTCTACATATCTTCACGTCTTCTATCTTACCCTCCTTTTCACGTTATATATCTTCCCCACCTTTTCACTTCTTCTATCTTCCCCGTATTTCCACGCCCTAAATCTTCTCCTCCTTTTCTCTTCCTCTATTTTACCACCCTTTTCTCGTCCTCTAATTTCTCTCAACATCTACTTGTCTCAACATTCTGCGTCTTCTGTCTTCTCACACCTTTTCACGTCTTTTATCTTCCCAACCTTTTCGCGTCTTCTATCTTCTCCCGCACTTATACGTATTTTATCTTCTACACATTTTCATCTCGTCTATCTTCCATACCTTTTTCACGTCTTCTATCTTCCCCATCTTTATACGTCGTCAATATTCCCCACCTTCTCCAGTCTTCTATCTTATCCTCATTTTCTTGTGGTCTATTTTTCCCACCTTTTCACGTCTTCTCTCATCCCCACTTTTTCACGTATTCTATCTTCCCCACTTTTTCACGTCCTCTATCATCCCCACCCTTTAACGCCTTCTCTCTTCTCTGAGTTTTCACCTCTTCTATCTGTCCCACCTTTTCGCATCTTCTATCTTCCCCACAAATTTCACGTCTTTTATCTTCCACCATGTCACGTTGTATATCTTCCGCACCTTTTCACCTATTCTATCTTCCCAACTTTTCACTTTGGGAGTCGTCTATCTTCCCTACCTTTTATGCCTTTTATCTCCCCACCTTTCCACGTCTTCTATCTTCTCCGACCTTTTCAAGTCCTATATCTACACCACCTCTTCACGTCTTCTATCTTCCCCACCTTTTCACGTCTACTATCTTCCCCACCTTTTCTCTTCATATATTTCTCCACCTTTTCACGTCGTCCTTCTTCTCTTATCTCCCCTACTTTTACACGTCTTCTATCATTCCAACCTTTTAATTTCGTCTATCGTACCCACCTTTTCACTTATTCTATCTTCCCTATCTTTTCGCGTCTTCTATCTTCTCCTCCCCTTTCACGTGTTTTACCTTCCGACCTTTTCATGTACGAAATGAACTTTCCGTTATACGTCCTTTAGTTAATCCTTCAAACTATATATGTATATATATATATATATATATATATATATATATATATATATATATATATATATATATATATATATATATATATATATTATAAGCGTCGTGTTTTCATTAAGAATCATACTAAAGAAATTCAATGAACTTCCCAAAAAGACCTTCCCAGGAGGCAAAACGTTCTATAAAATCCAATAAATTAGTAAACGATGCTAAATAGTAAATTCGTAACTAGAGCGGGCTACTCTTCGGCTGAATCTGTTTGTATAAGTTCATAATCTCTTTACAAGTAAAAAAAAAAAATAAAAAAATAAAATAACAAAATAATTTTGACAAAATAACAAAAATGTTTTGTTTACAAAATAACAAATTTATTTTACAAATATACTTTATTTTAATGAAACAATTTGTTGACAATTAATTTAAAACATAACATCAGCATTTGAAAACCCTATAATTTTGATGACCAGTCACCTCTTTCCTATTTTACCTGCTTATTCCCCATTCTAGTTCTCTGTCTTGTTCTTTTTTTTCGTTATCTTCATTTATACTCGTTTTTATCATAAGAGGGGGCGTATATCCTCTAAGAGAGAGGGGGCCTCGCCTCCCTCGAGACCTTTAGCTTTTCCTGATTTGAATTCAATTCGCAGGATGCGGCTTTGATCGATGATTTTTACTCGCTCGTGTATTGATTTTTTTTTCAAACTGTCTGTCCTATCTCTTCCGTTTCTTTTTTTCCTTTTCCCTTTCTCTCTTTCTCACTTTCTTTGCAAAACAAATAACATCCAGATGTGCGTGAGTGAGAAAGGGGACGACAAATCTCCTACCTGATTTTGACGTACCAGGGAGGGGTTATACCAATCCCGGAGTCTGTTTGTGTGTGTGTGGGAGGGAGTGGGAGACATATTGTGTTCATGTGTGTGTACACGTACGTTTTAAGTGCACATAAAGTTTGGCCCTGGGATTACGAGTGTTACAAAAAGATCATCTTGTGAATTTCGAATTTGACAAATTTGTGTGCTTTTAGCCATGTTTATACCTACTTATTCGTTGAGGTTAGGCATCATTCCTTTTAAAGGGGTAACTTTTATTATCTCCCTTTTTTCCCGTTACTATCTTCTTTTTACTCGTATTTTTATTTATCACCAAAAGCGTTGTGCCCGCATCGGTCGTTACCAGCGAAACTGATTAAAAATGATTGGCCCGGGAGTAAACCACTCATTTGGACTCCAGGTAATTGTGGATGTGGGGCCTACCATGAACTTTATTGGAGGTATACACCTTCCTCCCATTTTTATTTATTCTAACTTCACCGTTTTCTTTAACAACCAAGTTTAGGACTGGTAGACAGCTAGAGAATCTAAATTTTCTTACCTCGAGGAGATGAAATCCTAGATATAATCACGATTAAATCTAGAACATTGTCCTTTGTCTGGAAAATATTCCATGGGTCACTGAGGATGTTCAAACTTGTCGAGATCAACGGACAAACAAATGAAAAAGAGTCACCGATGCTTCCTCGTTGGTCTAGCGTTGATCCTCTCGTTGATTCATCGTTGGCCATCGTTGATCCATCGTTGTTCCCCCGTTGATCCTTTCCACTTAGCAACCTCGCGCATCTGCAATCAGGACAGTAACTGAATCAGTTTCACTGATCTTTCGTTGTCCTCTCACCAATCGAAATCAACCGTTGCTTCCTTCGTTTTTTGTCTTTTTCCATTTCAATGAAACTTCCAACATAAAAAAAATGAAATCTTTTTTTATGTCTTTAACCTTTCATCGGAGAACATCTGATTCTAAGGGCGTCTGGGCGTGCGGCGTTGTTACCGCCTGTGCCGTTGCTATTTCGGGCGCTGTTACCATTGGCGCAACCCTGCTGGTGGCGTGTTTTTTTGCTTGCACAGCCGCGTTTCGAGAATAGGGCGCTTTTTTATGTTGCACAGATTCAAAAACCGTGAGGGCGACAGCAGGCGGACTTGAGGCAGGCCTCGTCGCATTTCAATAATGAGCTCTTTTGCGAGACGCCCCTCGGTGTCTGTCCAAAGAGTTTGGGGATGGGGAGTGAAAGATAGACAGACAGATAGAACAGAGAGACATAAAATAGGTATTATGAGAAACTAGAACTCGGGGATTAAGGTATTTTTTTAGTGTATCTAAGGAAGTTGGGGGGGGGGGGTAACTAACAAACTAAGCCTGCCTTCCCTCCCCTCTCTCTCTGTACATATATGTGTAAGTGCCTGAAGAAATATCCTATCTTACCATGTGTTTCACACTGACACTTTTATATTTGAGATACATAGTTAGGGTGTGTGCATGTGTGTGAGGTGGTAGATGGGTTTGGCCACATCGGGTGTAGTCACTCGTCGAATGGAGCCCCGACTACCTCTGCCATACGTTGTAAGTATCCGGGGTTCGGATCCCGCGTTAATCAGTATGTCTTTCTGAGAATTAAAAGCGTCCTAATTGAGTGCGGATTGGTAGCAAAAACCATATATATATATATATATATATATGTATATATATATATATATATATATATATATATATATATATATATACATACATATATATAACGAACAAACTCACAAATAGCACGCAAGGACAAATAAAGACAAGAAACCCCACTAAGGAAAATGAAAACTAATCCTGAGCGCTTTTGTTGTCTTCATTATCGAAGAGTCAGTCTTTGTTACAATTATGAAGCGTTTATAACTCCGAAGCTTCTCTTCGCTGTGAGATGAGAACTGTTCATTCACTCAAAATCAGGTGAGCTCTTTAAAGACCTATTTTACCATCACTGGACAGTCTTTGAAGCCCTTTACTACACCGCCTTAAGGCATGTAACAGTAAAATAGTATTTTTAGGTAATATTAATCAATTTAATGGATTAGTATTCAATTAGAGAGGTAAACCATTTTATCCATCAGCCCTTTCATTAATAAAAATTATCTTCTGATCTAATTAATATCATTAATATTCTGAGGTTTAATTGAGTTGGATAGGTTGAGAATCTCATAATTCACCAATTAAAGATGTTTTGATCAAGTGAGGAATATAAATAGTTATTGAATAAAGCCAATAGCATGAAGGGCATCTCGCTCTAAAATTTCTGAGAGGTCTTTAAATATAGTGGAAAAGTTAGGGGAAGTGAAAAATGTATACCAGGTTGGACAACTAAGTGCTGTTGCTTTATTTCCCTTGTTTATTAGGGAAGTGTATGTGTCCGGTCTTATTTCATCCTCAATGAAGGTGTAAAAATTTCTTTGCCCTATTTTATAGTATACGAATATCGGTACCTCTCCAAATTTCACCCGGGAGCCGATTTCATTCAGCGTTCGCCTGCACAAGAAAGGAGACGGGGGGGGGGGGATAATAAGGTACAGAGAGATAAGTAGTGAGAGAAAGAGAGGAGGTAGTGAGAGAAAGATAGGAAAGTTGAGAAAGAGGAGGGGGGTCGCTAATTCCATTCAGGCCTGAAGAAGATAAAGAGGATTTTTTTTTTCCCTGAAACGGCCATTGGAATTGGAGAGACAGCAAAGGCAATATGCAAATGACGATGCCGATGCTGCCCCGTGTATCTCTGTGTGTATGTTGTTTGAGAGCAAGATGAATATTTGTTAACTACATATTTACACACTGTGATATTTATCTCAGTGGGACTACATTTAAATTAGGGGTCCGAGCCCCACATCCGAATATAATACATATCCAACAATCGGCCTCTAAATGGCTTCGTCCCAAGAAAGACTAAGGCAATACCCTTCGCCCCCCCCCCCCGTTCCACAGCCTTTCCGCAACCTAACCACCTCCCATCTACCACCAACCACCCCACTCATCAGCTGGTCCCTGTGAGTTTCTCTTTCTAGCCACCATCGTCTGTCAAGGCCCGACCTCATTACACCTCTTTTTATGGGAAACTCGTGGTCTAGTGGTCTGGTTGCTTGACAACTATGGTTTATATGTTGGGCTCCGAAATAAGTAATGGTTTAAGGTTTATTGTGATCTTTGTGAGAGGCTCGTGGTCTGGTAGTTTGTTAACCATGGTTTCTGTGTTGGGTCCCAAATTATTAAATGGTTGGGGGTTTCTTCTGCTTTTTGTGGGAAGCGATAGTCTGGAGATTTGGTTGTTTGGTAAAAATTATTCCTGTATTAGATTCCCAATTTGTTAATGTTTTGGGGGTTTCTTCGGCTTTTTATGAGAAGCTCTTGGTCTAGTGGTCGGGTTCTTTAGCAACCCTGGTTGTTATGTAAGGTCCCTAAATTGTTAATGGTTTGGAGTTTCTTCTACATTTTGTGGAAAGCTCGTAGTCTGGCGGTCTGTATGTTTGGCAACCATGGTTGCTATGTAGGGTCCCTAAATTGTTAATGGTTTAGAGGGTTTCTTCTGCTTTTTATGAGAAGCTCTTGGTCTGTGGTCGGGTTCTTTAGCAACCATGGTTGCTATGTAAGGTTCTTAAATTGTTAATGATTTGGGGGTTTCTTCGGCTTTTTGTGAGAAGCTCTTGGTCTAGTGGTCAGGTTCTTTAGCAACCATGGTTGCTATGTAGGGTCCCTAGATTATTAATGGGTTGTATTTTCTTCTGCTTGTTGAGGGGATCTCGTGGTCTGGCGGTCTGGTTATTTAGCAACCGTGGTTGAAATTTAGGGCCCCCAAATTGTTAATGGTTTGAGATTTCTTCTGTTTTGGGGAGGGAAGCTCGTGGTAATGACAGTCTGGTTGTTAGGTAACCATAGTAGCTATTTAGGGTCCTTAAATTGTTAATGTGTTTCTTTTTCTTTTTGCGAAAAGTTCGTGGTCTAGCAGTCTGGTTGTTTGGCAACCATGTTTGCTATGCAAGATTCCTAAAGTGTTAATGATTTGGGGTTTCTTCTGATTTTTGTGGGAAGCTCGTGGTCTGGCAGTCTGGTTGTTTGACAACCATGTTGGCTATGCAGGTCCCTAAATTGTTAATGGTTCGAGGCTTCTTCTGCTTTTTGTGGAAGCTCCTGATCTGGCGTTCTGGTTGTTTAGCAAACATAGTTTCTGAATTGGATTCCTAAATTGTCAATGGTTTAGGAGTTTTTTCGGCTTTTTGAGAAAAACTCGTGGTCTGGTCTCCGGGTTGTTTAGCCATCATGGTTGCTATTTAAGATCCCTAAATTGTTAATGATTTGGTGTTTCTTCGGATTGGTAGAAAGCTTATGGTCTAGGCGGTTAAGTTGTTTAGCAACCATGGTTGTTATGTAGGGTCCCTAAATTGTTAATTGTTGAGGGTTTCTCTTGCTTTTGCTTTTTGTAGGAAGCTCGTAATCTGGCGGTCTGTATGTTTGGCAAACATGGTTGATATGTCAGGTGTCTAAATTGTTAATGGTTTGGGGCTTCTGCTTTTTGTGGGAAGCTCATTGTCTGACAGTCTGTTTTTTTAGCAAACATGGTTTCTCTATTGGATTCCTAAGTTGTTAATGGATTAGGATTTCTTCCGCTTGTTTGGTTGTATGGATATATATATATATATATATATATATATATATATATATATATATATATATATATATATATATATATATATATATATATATATATAAGTTTACTCGCTAATAAAGCAGTAACGTCAGTTGGAAAAGCGAAATGTTACACCCTTAAGGGATCCAGTGTGGAAGGCTAACCAGTAAGAAATAGAGAAATACTAAAGTAAAGAATAAACTGTAGAACCAGAATAACAATTGAGGAAAAGATAAAAGCATTACATTAAGGGAACATTAATTTTTTAGGTTATTATTGAACCATATTGATCCGTATTCATTTTAATCATTTATTTGATAATGCATTCAATACTTTTTCAACTAAATACGGGCCATAAAAGAAGATTCATTGTTTTGTCAGGTTTTGTTATAGAGAAAATATTTACATATTGACAATACATAGTTATTAGTTCAAAAAAAGGTGTACCATAAGTCACGATGAATAGATAATAGTTTCGACGATACATAGTTAATATAGTTTTAATAAGAGAAACAATACTTTCTTGCTTTGTGAATTAGTCAATATGGTCTCATTTTATTGCCTGCAATATTTTTAGATACCTGTCCATTTCATTTTAAGTTTTGAGATTACTTTTTGTCCATGAGGCCCCTAAATCTTTTTACCCTAATGAATGTTTAAGTCCTTTTCCTTAAAGAGCTTAAGCATTCAATAGCACGTTTCTCTTCCTTCAGTCAAGTAACAGAGTGGTCAAAATTCTAGTTGATTAGAGTTAAGTGGTAGTCAAGACAGTCATTCGCCATACCAAATATAAAAAGAATCACAAACTATTAAACATCGAAAATTTTATATTTTTAAAATTGGAATATTTGAACTTTTCTTCTAATTTTTTTTCCTTTCGCGCAAACAGTGAAATTCCGATCCTCCGAAAACATAGAAACTGTCTACCAAACTAACCCTCCACTTTGGAAGTTTGCAAATGTAATGAGTGCTCGTTTTATGCAAGGTCTCGGTGGGCATATTGTAAGCTGCGTAGTTAAATCCTATTTTTTCGCTTCTTTTTAACACCTTTATATCATCATCTCTTTGATTTCCTACTTATCATCCACTATAAATAAATGGGGTGACTTTATTGCTTCTCCGGGTTAGGTTAGGTTAGGTACTCTAATATTATGAATGATGTTAAAGTTGTTTTTCGCTAAATATTAAAAATTGTTTTATTGTGTTCTTATTTTTTTAGTATTAACATAAATTCTTTGGCTATTAAACTTACAAATCATTATTATCTAAATATAGCCCCTTACAATAAAAGTGTAGTTAAAAAAATTCGGTAGATCACATGATGGAAGAGCACCAAAACTACTGCCGTTTTTTTATTAAAGGAAAGTCAAATAATTTTTATTATAAACCTCCTTGTCGAGGAATAGGCCGAGGGGTGGTTGGAGTTTTTCCTGACTCATAATATATATATATATATATATATATATATATATATATATATATATATATATATATATATATATATATATATCTTATTATCACGAATGCGGAGGAGTCGTCGTACTACTCCTTATACTTCGTTCCGTCAGTGCCCTAAATGGGTTTATTGACTCAGAGTGCTTAGAGGTTGGCTACGGAGAGTTTGGAATGAACTTTACCAGCAAGCGACCCAAAGGAAGTTAAATACACAACAATATGAAAATAAAGTTTTAATGAACACAAAACAAGAATATATATATTAATATATATATATATATATATATATATATATATATATATATATATATATATATATATATATATATAAATAAAGGTGCTTTGAGAGATAAATTAATAAGTGAATCTCTGATATCTCACTTGGCTTGTAAATAACTATTCACTATGTAAATCCCAATACACTTGTAATGTTGGTAAGCTTCACGGTGAAGTTGAGGAATGTGAAAGGGAAGGATTACCTTGGAACCTGATGTTCGGGTAGCGCTGGTGAGTGAAGGTGGTGAGATAAGGGGTGGAGACGATGAGGTAGGTTCTCCAGGGACCGACCTGATCCCACAATTCCATCACGATTCTGCTGGAAGAAGGCGGTGACGGGAGCTTCTTGTTAAAGAGGGCCCCACGCTCGTGAACTCCGAGGAATCTTGGGTACCTCTGTGAGGAGGATGGGGGGGGATGGAAGTGACCTATCGACGCGTAGGGTCACGGAGAAAAGCCGAGATGTAGATTTCTCGCTTAGGGAACCAAAGTGAGGCTGTTTGTAGCTTCGGCTCTGACACGTGAGTAAGAGCTTGGGTCCGCACTGACTTGCAGACCAACGGGGTAAGGAACCTCCCTAACTGAGACCGATCTCTTCTCTGAAGACTTGGTGCTTCTACGATTTACCACTACCCCGAGATAGATGGCAATTCCTGCCCCGCCAGACGCTGTGCAAGCTCTACTACTGAAGGTTAAAAGAATTTATCTTTTATACTCGAAACTCGGGAGAGGTTCACATGGCTCCGGAAGTAGATTTGATATCAAGCTCCTCCATTTCGTCCTTTGTAAACTTCCGGGACCCACTGAAAGCCAAGATGGGCTCTCATCTATCGATAACCAGTCGAGGAAGGAACTCGGTGGTTAGCTGAAATGGCCAGCGGTTTCTTCTGGCGGGAGACCATCAGATATCGGGCCGGAAGGAGAAGGTTTGATAACCTGGCCCACCCGGAAGGAAAGTGGGGGAAACGTGGGTGCATTATGCTATTCTTCTACACTCCTCTACCCAATTTATTCAGCAAAATAGTATACATCATCATTGACACTGCTTTCACATCGTTTTACTGAGGAAATATTTGATATTTTATCCTTTTCCTCCTCATTCATATCAGAGTAAACGTTGTCATTTAGGTGATGTTATGATGCCTTAAATGAATAGTAATTTCATGGCGCTAAGTTCGGTGAAAGTGGAGGAAAAGGAAGACCTTCACAACATAAAACATTATTTTTAGTCGCGTGCGAGTCTACATCTCACTATGTCAGTCGGTCCCCATTTTGCTTTTGTTTTTTTGTTTTTGTAATAACATCATAACTATTCAGCGGATTTTAGCGAAACTTGGAACCCTCATGTAGTTTTACATTCCCTTTCAAATGGTATAATTGTAAAAGTCCTCTCAAGGTTAGCCAGGGAATTATTTTGTTTTTGGCAATAGCATCATAACTATTCGGCCGATACTCTGCTAGACTAGACTAGGCTATAATATGCTATACTCTGCTAGGCAATCCTAGAAAAAGTTATTAATAGGCTATGCTAGGATATAATGTACAAGGGTGAGATATACTATGCTAATTTAGGCTATAAAATGTTATGCTAGGATAGCATATAGTATGATAGGCTAGACAATACTAAGCTAGCTTGACTAGGGCCTAATAGGATAGTATAGGCTATACTTGTTTAGGATAGTTAATGCTAGGCTAGATTGTACTAGGCTAGGCAAGGCTAAGCTATGCTAAGCTATACTAGTCTGGATAGGGCTATACTATGCTATGGTATGGTAGGCTAAAGTATAATATGCTAGGAAGGGCTATGCTCTGTTATGCTAGGCTAGGCTAAGTAATACTATGTTATGCTACGATGGGATAGCTAACGAAGGCTATAAAAGGCTAAGTTATACGAGGTTATTCTAGTCTATGGTATGGTATGCTATACTAGTCTAGGATATACTAGACTAGGCTATAATATGATGCACTTGGCTATATTATGTTAGGTTAGGCTAAGCTATCGTATGCAAGGATATATTGGCTAGGCTATAGTAACCTATTCTAGCTTGGTTATACTAGGCTAGGCTACTCTAGGCGACGCTAGGCTAGGCTCTGGCATGCAATGCTAAACCATAACTGGTTAGGCTAGGCTGGGCTATAGTAAGCTAGGCAACACTAGGCAATGTTACGCTAGGCAAGGCTATATTAGGCTAGGCAAAACTATAATATGCTACTCGTAGGTTAGACTAGGGTCTACTAAGCTAGGATAAAGTAGGCTATATTATCCTAGGTTGTACTAGGCTAGCTAGATTATACTGGGCTAGGCTAGGTTAGACCCGGCACAGCTTGGCTATTCTATTTTAGGCTAGGCTTGGCTATACTAGGCTAAAACAGGGTTGCTTATACTATGCTATGCTTGGTTATGATATTCTATGCTATACTAGGCAAGTTTAGGCTAGGATTTATTAGGCTATGCTATGCTAGACTATACTACGCTATGTTAGCCGGGCTATTTTCTACTATGCCTTGCTAAAGTATGTGGCTATACCAAGGTCCTCACATAGTTACTCCGGGAATTATGAATTATGAAAGTTTTTAAAGTCCTAGTTATTTTGATTAAAGGAAAGTATTATCTTTACTAGTGGGATCAACGAGGCTTTTATCTTGGTTAATGGTATCAACGAGAAGTTTGATCTTGGTTATTTTGATTAAAGGGAGGTTTTATCTTTGCTATTTGGATCAACGAAGCTTTTATCTTAGTAATGGTATCAACGAGAATTTTTATCTTGTTATTTGATTAAAGGTGGGTTTTATCTTGGCTAGTGGGATCAATGTAATTTAGCTTTTACCTGGTAGATAGAATCAACGAGAAGTTAAATCTTGGTTATTTTGATTCAAAGGAGGTTTCATTTGGGCCTGGGATCAACGGGTTTTATCTTGGATAGTGGGATCGGCGAGAAGTTTGATCTTTATTATTTTGATTAAAGGGAGGTTTTATCTTGGCTCGTGGGATCTACGGGTTTTATCTTGGATAGTGGGATCAAGAGAAGTATTATCTTGGTTACTGGTATCAACGAGAAGTTTCTTCCTGGTTATTTTGATTAAAGGGAGGAATTATCCTTTACTAGTGGGATCAACTAGGCTTTTATCTTGGTTAATGGTATGAATGAGAAGTTTGATCTTGGTTATTTTGATTAAACAGAAGTTTTATCTTTGCTATTTGGATCGACAAAGCTTTTATCTTAGTTAATGGTATCAACGAGAAGTTTTATCTTGGTTATTTTGATTAAAGGGGGTTTTATATTAACTAGTGATATCAATGTAATAGAGCTTTTACCTGGTAGATAGAATCAACGAGAAGTTGGATCTTGGCTATTTTGATTCAAAGGAGGTTTTATCTTGGCTACTGGGATCTATGGGTTTTATCTTGGATAGTGTGATCAACGAGAAGTTTGATCTTTGGTAGTTTGATTAAGGGAGGTTTTATCTTGGATAGTGGGATCAACAGAACTATTATCTTGGCTACTGGGATCAACGAGAAGTTTCTTCTTGGTTATTTCTATTAGAGGGAGGTTTTTATCTTTGCTTGTGTCATCAACGATGCTTTTATGTTCGTTAATGTTATCAACGAGAAGTTTGATCTAGGTCATTTGATTAAAAAGAGGTTTGATTTTTGCTATTTGGATTAACAAACTTTTATGTTAGTTAGTGGGATCAACTAGAAGTTTGATCTTAGTTAATTTGATTAAAGGGAGGTTTTATCTTCGCTAGTAAGATCATGGGAGCTTTTAGCTTGATTTATTGGATAAACCAGAAGTTTCATCTTGGTTATTTCCATTAAAATAAGTTTTATCTTGGGTACTCGGAGCAACGGATTTTATCTTGGCTAATGAGATCAACGAGAATTTTGATCTTGGTTATTTTTATTAAAGGGAGGTTTTATCTTTGCTAGTGTTTTGAGCAAGAAAATGATCTTCGTTAGTACAATCTACAAAAGATTTAATCCCTGTCAGTTGGATTAACTATGGCTTTTCTCTTGTCGAATGGGATGAATGAGACGTTTATCTTGGCTAGTCGGATGAATGAGTGATTTTATCTTATCAAATTGGATGAACGATAGTTTCCTTTTGGCTAATAGGATCAATGAGAGTTTTTATATTGGCTTAGGGGATAAATGCAATGTTTGCCCTCAGGCGGTAGAATCAAAGTGAGCCATGGATGGATAAACGAGGCGCTTTATCTTGGCTCATAGGATCAAAGAGAGATTTTATCTTGTTATCACAGCGGTTTGAATCTTAGCTAGTGTGATCTATGGCAGGTATCATATTGGTTAGTAGGATCAATAAGCGCTTCCATCTTGTATGGACTCAATCTGAGTCTGGCGAGGTAGGATCAACGTGGGGTTTTATCTTGACTTATTGGGTCAACGAGAGATTTTATCTTAGCTAGTGGTTACAGAGTTTATATATTGAAAAATGGGATCAATGAAATTTTTCACCTTGGTTAGTTAGATCAATGAGAGGTTTGATCTTGGCAATTAAGATCAACAATAGGTTACATTTTGGCTTGCGGGATCAATATGAACCATGGTGCAATGCGAGAGGTAAATGAGACTTTAGGGGTCAACAAGGACTTTTATCTTGACTAAAGGAATGAATGAGTGATTATAATTTGGCTAGTGGGATTAACGAAAAGTTTTATCTTGGCTAGTATGATCAATAAAGGTTTCGACTTGTCTAGTTGGATCAATGTGGGGATTTGGGATCAACAAGAGATTTTATTCTCGGTATTGGGATGAAAGATTGTTTATATCTTGTCTAATGGGATCAACTAGAGATTTTAACATAGTTAGTGGGATTAAAGAAAGTTTATATCTTGGCTTAGAGTAATATTTTTTTAATGCTTGAGAGGATGGAACCTGTTGCTTAGGGAAAGAAATCAACTCTAAATAAACACACTGGACCAAACGTTGCGGTACTGGGTTCGATCCCGGCAAGAGTGGACACAAACGTCAATGCATGTAGAGATCTGGCTACCAATTGGTGAGAGCGTTGTGATCAGTGGTAGATCTTATAGTTCTCATCATGCACATAGCCAATTACAGCTCTGCTTCCTTTCCTCTCCCGTCTTCGCAGAACTTCACAAACACACTCTCTCTGTTCCAAGGAATCCTGCCGATGGGTACCTATATCCACGTATCTCTGACGTGGAACAGGTCCCCCTCCCTGAGGTGACAAAGGCTTCCACCTAAACGCTTTTTGGTGTCAAAACAATACTTCCTGGCACCTCTCCCTAAAGAGGATCGGCCCCTGGTGCCTTCGGGCTCACTAGCAATTGTAATACTGACCTTTATGTTATTTCATCATGCGGTCGGGATCCGCCTGGATAAAGGCAGATTGGCGAAATACTATTGCTAGCACTACTACTACTACAGTAGCTTGTAGTTAGCATTGAACAAGGATAATCTCGAGGTTACTCTTGAGAAGTGTGTAAAAGAGGTGCAAAACGGAGGTTATTTGGTAACAAGAAGAAGTGATTGCATTTAGGCGGCCCAAAGGCCATTCTGTAAAGGATGGAGCGGAATTTTGGGGTTAATCTACGCGTACGGTCAAACAGGCCTACCTGTAATAACGCACGTCCAGGGTTACAGGAAATTCTTGCTAGAATTATGACCGAAAAATGATCTTGAAAGACCGGGGACGCCGGAGTTTTTTGCTGGTTTGTGGCTAAAAGTCGCTTCGCTTCAAGGCACTAGTTGCTGCAAGAGGTCAAGGCCGGTTCTTCGGCCCATATTACTTAAAGAACACCCCGCAGGAAACGGCATAGCATTAACATATAAAGCAGAGTGCCACGCAAGAAGTCAAACAGTTGGCAGTGAAAGAATGGAAACGCATTATCTGGTCAGACGAATCGGGTTCCTGCCTGGATGTAAATGATGCTCGGCGTCCTGTTCATCGCAGACATCCTGAAGCCTTTAAGGAAGAGTGCATGCAGAGTGTGGTTCAAGCTGAAGGAGGCTCTGTGATGTACTTGGGGTGTTATAATTATGGAATTATGCTGAAATGGGTGTGTTGGTTGAGGTAAAAAACCTTTTGGACCCTATGCCTACATCAAGCTGCTAGAGAACCAGGTTTTTTCGTTTGCCCTTCACTTAACACTGAACGTAACATTCCATTCCGGATCTGAACCCCATAACAAAACCTATGGGAATACCTCCACCAAGGCGTCAAACGAAAGGAACGGCATCCATGCAACCTGGGCGAAAGACGCAATTCTTTGATGCAAGAGTGGGTGATCAATGATGCCTTCTACACCCAGAACCTCATCCAGTCCCATGCCACCTTAAATCGCAGCTGTTATTCGGGCTCCCGGAGGTATTTCACGCTTATTAGCTACGCTTCCGTGCCAGGTGATTAATTTTTTGACCAATGATTGGGTTGAGTGAGCAATATATTTTCTAAATGCTTGAGAGGATGGATGCTCTTTATTACGGAAGAACTTAACCCTAAATACCACTGGATTAGAGTAATCAATAGTTTTCTTCTGAATGTATTTTAAGTCGAGAATTACTCAAACTGTATAACGTGATAAATTGGGAGGGGGAGGGGTTAACTGGGCTCAAATGAAACCTTCAAAGGGGGTAATATGTTTGGAAATAGCATTCACTGAAAATTGCCAATAACAAGCTCATCGTGTAATGAAAGTGAGTGGATAACTTAAATCCCATATTCTCATCGAAAGAAGAAAAAAATTATCGCTTCCATTCTAAAAAAGGACAGGTGTAACAAAAGAAAAATGTTCCAAATTTGTGGTGGCCATAAATTTAAAAATGTAAAGTCAAGCGGCAGCATCAGCAATTTAGAGTTCAGAAAGGACGGAGATTGGTGCTCTTTATGTGCAAATTCTTTAGTTGGTTTTCTTTAGGTGTACATTCTTCAGTTAGTGTTCTTTAGGTGCACATTCTTCAGTTGTTCTTTAAGTGCACATTCTTCAGTTGATGTTCTTTGGGTTTTCATTATTCAGTTGTTATTCTTTCAGTGCACATTCTTCAGTTGGTGTTCGTTATGTGTACATTATTCAGTCGGTGTTCTTTAGGAGCACATTGTTCAGTTCAAGTTCTTTATTTGCACATTCTTCACTTGTTGTTCTTTTAAGGGCTCAATCTTCAGTTAGTGTTCTTCAGCTGCATATTCTTCAGTTAACCATTTTTCTCCAAATTATTTGAATCATTCTCTACATCTTAGCTAAATTTATAGAGTAAATAGTAGTGTTCAGAAGAAAAGTAATCCAATGAGAAGGGAGATAGAGCAGCAGTAGTGTATTTTGACACCCCAATGAGCAGAGAACCCTTCGTGGCCCGGGGAAGAGCCACCCGTTATGTGTTAGCGGAATCTGGATATGGCAACACCTCCAGCAGGTTCCCAGAAGGAAGAGTGATATGTTGTGTGCGCAAATAGAGGCGGAGGGGGGGGAGGTTAGACAGCCTGTGTGTTATGACGTAAGTGACCCGAGCTGTTTGTGCGCGTTCCTAAAACTCGAGCTATCGAGAGCACCTAACTTCATATGTGAAATCTCTTCGTAAATAAAGAAGAAAGAGCTTGGAATCTACATTTCTTTATTATCTTCTGAGGTTTTGTGATTAATTTCATAGAAATTCATTTGAGGGAAGAAAATAAGCAAGAGAAACACGCCTCTGGAACGGGGTCAGAATCAGGCTAGTCACACTCTTCCCTGGTCCTAAGCTCCCAATTTATCTCCTTACGGTGGGGAGGACTCGACTATATACTTTCCATACAGTTTCACTTTTCGTAACTTAACCAATTCTGTTCGAAGCCCTTTAAAAAAACTCACTGGTAAATGCCTTTGATAGTTTTAATTCCTGTGCTTGATTTCACCCAGAGCAGGATTTTTTTTTATTCATGTTTTTCATACAAAGTGATTTTTTTTATTCACGTTTTACATACAAAGTGGTTTTTTTATTCACGTTTTTCATACAAAGTGATTTTTTTTATATATTATGGGCAAAATAATGAATTTATAATCCCAATATGATCCATTTTCTCCAATAACCTTATGCCAATGATCCTTTATTGGTCAATGGAGGCTCTTTTGTTACCAATAATGAATGTATTTCTGCAATCTGGCGACGATGCGATTGGGCTGTTACTGTTTCCGCTGGTTCCCTGGTCCCCTGGTCCCCTGGTATCCTGATCCCTTGGTCCTCTGGTCCCCTGGTCCCCTGGTTCCCTGGTCCCCTGGTCCTCTGGTCCCAAAAATGAAAAATGGAAACTTCGTTTCGCTATCCCATCAAAATGTAACTTAACCGTTTTGGGTGAAAAAAAAAAATGGCTTGGGCATTCGATTAGATTTTCCAACAGTTTCAATCAAAATTCTATGAAATAAGTTGATAAAATTTACCAGGTACTATTTATTTACTTTGGATTCTCTTTATATTTTATGTTCAGCACATGCTTAAAATTAAATCTAAATAATTTAATATTAAAATTATCAAACCGAGAAATACTTTAACATTTATGTACATTAGGTCATATGTGGTTTATTAGTGTGTTTTTAAGAACAACGTCGTAGGCAACTTCATTCGATTGCTGTATTAGGCTATAACTAAAGAGCGAATGCATGTAAGAGTGGCGGATTCAGGATAAAATTTGGAGGTTATAACCTGTATTCTTCCTCTGAGTAGTCTGAGAAAAGGGCATTGATGATTACTCATGGGTATCATACCCAACATTGATAATAAATAACAGTATCTCACGCAGGATTAAACACTAACTCTCTCAGATCCGATTTTTTTTTCGCACTCAGGAAATTATGAATTGTGATTTATTTTAGCTTTCTGGCGTCAGCTCAGGTGTAATAGTGAATTAAATAACTATTTTTGAAATTTACCTGTAGTTTAGACATGTATCATAAAAAGGTGTATTCGATCACAACGGTTTAAAAAAGTTTTAATATATATTTTATATTATTACAAAAAGTGTTTCTGAATAGTAGAAAACAAGTATGGCTTAAAAAAGAAATATAAACATAAACGAGCCTGAAACGGTTAATAACAGCATCTAACATCAATTTCGTGGTGAGCAGCGTCAGGCCGTTGAAACGTTCTTGAGCTAATTTGGAGGGGGCTTCAGCCCCCTAACCCTTCGCCCTGGATCTGCGCCTGTCATGTAATCTTCTACTTCCTCCGATCAAGCACCCCCTCTTCCGCTAATCCTCTCTCACGCAGATTTTGAGTTACACCATCTTCCCAACTTAATCATGGCTTCCTGCTATACATCACCATATTCATTATTCTTCTGCTAACGTCAGCCTCATCGCTTCCTATAACATGCCCACAACAGTTGAATCTCTTACCTTGTAATTTCTTCGATCTCTCTACTACTTCTACTTTCCATCTTATTTTCTCATTTCTAAGTTATTCCCCCTCGCTACCCCGAACATCCATCTCAACATTCTCATTACAGCAACCTCCAATTTCCTTTCCCGTGTCATCTTCATAAGTCATTGCTTATCTAGTGATTGTAAAGAAGCAAGGGAGTCAAAGCTCAATAAGGGTGCCTCTTTTCACTTCAATGCAGCCTCATTCTGATCATATTTGTTCTTAAACACTTTGACACTCGTGCTAGTAAATACTTGCTAAGTGAGGCTGTCTCACTAATTTACAATCCTTGATTTTAAAATTTTATTCCTCTTGTGCTGTGGCTTGTGCAATCTCATGCTATGGTGCTGCCTTAACAACAGTTCCATACGCTTTACCATGTACTCTCGCAATGATCTTCCCATCGCATAAAACTCTTGACATTTGCTTATATTTCATCCATGCTGATGAATGCATGCAATATTGACCATTTCTATTTTCTCTATGCTAAATGAGTGCAAGCAATATTGACCTGATGGTATTTCAGGCTCTAACCATTTCTCAATTTTAAAATAGATCAGTCTACTATAAACAATTTTCTTTTTCAAAGTTTCCAGGCCTAACTAAATTATATTTTATTTTCATAATTCAATTCTTCCCCATGATTTTACCACTATTTTAAACAATGCCAAATTAGGTGAAAGTAATTAGTTTATCTACAAAAGAGTGTATTGGAAAGATGATTTCACTCCTTATTACAATTAATTAACGCGCTATTCAAATCACTTTAATATTAAGCGCAAAAAATGTACTAAAACATATTTACTTATTTATAGAAAAATATTGAGAAGAATCTTTGAAGGATTAATTAATAAATAAGTAGAAATATAAGTTAATATTTATAAAGTTTCATTCAATTAAAAACAAATTTAATCACTCTCCTTATGTCAAACACAATTGTGGGAATCCATCTAGCGAGAATTTATTGAGCAGTCGATGTCACTATTATTATAATAACAATTTGAATTTCAATATTTTCATCTTCTTTAATTGTGATGACGCCACAGTGAAGAAGTATTTTTGTAAAAAGTTGGTACAGTCACCTCACATAGTCTACAGCCTACATAATTTCGACCGAATTTACTAAGTTACTTTTTGTCCCCATTTGCCTTTTTTATTGAGTGGCAAGCTTTGTGTTGGGACTTGTAATGGTTGTTAATTATATTTCGAACACCTCATAAAGGAGGTTAACAGTCACCTTAATCGTGCATTGGAGTTTTTTCTTGAAGTTATTTGTTGAAATCTGCTCTTCATTTTTAGAGGTCATAGGGCGAAATGCGGCAAAATCGTTGCTTGTTTTGTGCTTTCGAGTTGTTTATACTACCAGTTAATTAAAACATTTCTGGTTGAGTGGGAGTGGAACCCACACAAAATTAGGTATGAGGGCCAACTTCACCCCAGTTAGGTAGGTGCAAAAGGTTTGTATAGTTTCACAAACTGGTAATTTTAAAATGCAAAGTTAGGTTATGTCAGCTCAGGTTATTTTTCTTGAACTATTTGTTGTCCTTTGTTCGAATCTGTTTTTCATTTTTTGCGGTCGTGAAGCTAAATACGGCAAATTCGAGGTTTACTCCGATTTCGACCGAATGTGTATAATAAACCTGTTTTCCTGCATTTCGCATTCCGACCGCCAAAAACGAAAAACAGATTCGAACAAAGTACAAAAAAAAAAGCTACAGGAGTGTTTAAAATGTACAAAAAAGTGACTACAGTAAAGAAAATACCCGAAATAAATATCAACATACTACAAATGAAACTAATTTTTGCACATTTTTAGACGCTTAATAATTCGAGCTGACTTTCAAGAATTCTAATTCCTTTTCTGATCCGCCCATTCTTGCTATTAGATTCCTGATTTTTATTGGTTTGTGCCCATCGTCTCGGACATATCCGATTTGTTTTTGTTTGTATTTTTGCTAAATTATAAAAGGAAGTTTTTCAATCGGTAAAATTAAAGGAGTAAGAAGTAATTGTGTAATGTTAAAGATTTATAGGAAAAAAGAAAGAAAAGAAAGATGATGGGAATTATTTACTTTTTTATTTGGCTTGCCTCAGATAATTAAACACTCTGCTTTGTATTATTTTTTTTATTTTTCTCATTTAAAAATAACGGAAGATATAATAAGGTCGAACCCAATAGCCCTCTATGTCATTATTCTTGGTCTGATGATGAAAACCAATCATTCCGAAACCTCTCTCCTATGTAAAGAATTATATATTATTTTATACGAAAACAAACTTCCTAAAACTGCGTCTTCCAAACCATTTGAAAGCTCTATTCTGAGTGAAAATATTTCTGCTAATACCAATATTTTTAATCGAAAAATCTTTATTTTAATAATATGTATATTCTTTCTTTTTTAATGACTTAGGGTATTAACAATATACTTGCACTTTAATAATAAGTAATTTAGCGATCAGAATATGCAGGATATGAGAGAGAATAAAAAAATGTTCATGATCTTATATATGAATTAAAATGAGAAGGAAGACGCAATTTACGGAGCTTCTTGTATCAAAAATATATAATTAAGTAAATAATTATATAAGAATACATTTTTATACAAAAAGAACTTCTTAAACGGCATATTCCTTTTCATGTATGAATTTCCATATCGATGAATTTAGGAACACACATTCTGTAGGCAAAGCCGCTTTAAGGAACTGCGGGGCCCATAGCACAAGGAACAGCGGGGCCCCCACCCGTGTTAAAATTCACTAATGAATTGAACACGGGCAATAAACTCCCTTTCTTGGACGTTTAGGTTCAAAACATCAATGGCAGCTACATCACTAAAGTACATAGAAAAAGTACGGACATGGGAAGATGCCTCAATGCGGAGAGTGAATGCCCCGAAAGGTATAAAATAAGCGTAATCGTCTCATACATCCGCCGAGCACATAAATGCTGCTCTACGTGGGAACTTTTCCACCAAGATATTGCACGAGCAAAGCAAATACTCATGAATAATTGTTTCTCAAACAGCATGATTGACAAACAACTCCAATCATTTTTAAATAATCATTGCAAAGATATGGATAAAACTGAAAGTAATCAGCGAGAAGTCAACAACATCAAAGTGTATTACAGAAACCAGATGTCCACGGCCTATAAAATAGATGAAAAAACATCAAGGAGATTATTAACCGGAAAATCAAGGTTAAAAATCAAACGGATAAAATCCAACTCATCATTTATTATAAAACAACAAAAGCCAGCAATCTCCTGATGAAAAACAATATCTGCCTAAACTCCTCGAATTTCAAGTCAATTAACATAGTTTACGAGTTCGTCTGCCTCGATAAAGACTGTAAGTTTTCTAATAACTCAAAATATATTGGCATGACAACCACTACATTTTAGAGACGTTTAACTATGCATCTACAAAGCGGAGAGCCTGAAAATCATATGGAGAGTGTCCATAATATTAACCTAACGAGAGATATGCTCGTTGATAACACCGTTATTAAAAGAAAAGAGGTCAATAAAGCGAGGCTGAACATCAGTAGAAGCCACATTAATAAATAAGAATAAGCCGGCCATCAACAGTCAAGCGACAAGCTGGAATCGCACATTAAAATTATTTTAAAATTCCAATCACTGTAGTGGCCCATTTCCTCTAACGTTATGTTCAACTTAGGCGGAATAAATATCCCTTAAAATCGTTTTCTTTATGATCTTCCTACCAAAGCCGGGCAAACCAAAACACCAAGTCGGAAGCTACTGCCCGATCTCGCTCTTGGATTTTCTGGGTAAAGTCCTAGAAAAACTCCTAAACGACAGGTTACTTAAACACCTTACGAAAAATAACCTGTACAACCCACAACAACAGTGGTTCAGGAGCAAGCGAGGAAGGGATACCGCGCTGGCGATTATAACCGAAAAAATTGCCACAGAAACAGCGCGAGGCAACAAAGTAGACATAGTACTCTGTGACATTGCTAAAGCCTTTGACAAGGTGTGGTTGCCAGGCCTAAAACCCAAGATCTGCAGCCTTAACCAGCGAATAAATGTTTGCAAGACATTATGCAACTACCTGGATGAAGGAAAAGCCGTACTTCAAATAAACGGCCAAACAGGTGACCATTTCGACCTGAAAACGGGAGTCCCCCAAGGAGGATGCCTCTCTCCGACGCTGTATACTGTTTAAACCAGATACCTTCCACAACCAACTCACGAATGTGTGATGTACATCCAACTAGCGGATGACATCACACAAATAATCACCAGCGACAGGAAGGAAGAACCCCCGAGAGGTAGCTCAAAGAACAGCGAGGGAGATAAAAAAAAACCTCAATGACTACGAAAGAAGAAACAAAATAAAAACAAACAAAGATAAATTTAAAGTAATACCCGTAAACAGATGGAAAACAGTTGCAGTAAGAGTCGATGGAAAGGCATATCCATACTCCACGGAAGGACGCGTCCTCGGTCTAAAATTAACAACAACAGGGTACAGCGGCCACATAACACAGAAAATTAACGAAACGAAAATTACCATGTCGGCGCTGTACAGATTCAAAAACCTAAGCAATAAAAACAAAGAAAGTTATACATGGCCCTAGTTCGCCCCAAGCTCCTTTCCCCAATGTACCGAGGAAAACAGTAAATAATACACAATTAAAAAAGGTCCAACGCATTCAAAATCAAGCCACAAGGTTCATCACAAACTCAAAGAAGAGGACGGCAAAACATCTGAGGAACTCCATCGAAGATCTGCACTAAAACCTTTAAATATAACCCTACAAAAACGATCAACGAAACTGTGCGATAATATAAAAAAAAAATAATTTCCCAGAATGAAATTAACCAAATAGTAGTACAGGAAAACGAAATTCGGCAAATACATTACAAAAATCATTTTAACGGCAGCCTGAAGAAAACCTTAAACAACGTCAAACCGATATATACCCCATAAGGGGCACGGTGATTTGCCATCCTGGCCGCCAGGCTGACGGGACTCTGCACCCCGTCTGACCCCAGCTTAGCCTCTTCTCCTTCTTTCAGATAGCCTGTATTTCTCCCCTACTTCGTCGCTTTTCATACAACCTCTCCCACAACTTTCTCTGGTCGGCCTTTAATTTCACAGGGTAGATGCTGACCTTCTTCTTAGCCAACCGTCCCGGATCGGGGCTGAGGGAGGAGGGGACAATGTTCCCTAACCCCTGAGCTCCGGTCTGAGGTGGCTGGTTTTTAACAAACTGCTTCATCTTCATCCATACCTTCCTCACATCCCTTTTCCTTTCCTCTTCACACTCTATCAATTTTACGCCGTGTCTAAGGTGGAGCCACCATGCTGATGGACTGCCTGGCTACCAGGCGGGAGGGGTGGTCCTGGATGGCGGCACCTAGCTCTGCCAGGCCTGTACGCACCCCTTGCGAAGCGGGCTACTGCGAGGGGTGATGAGCTGTTGCATCCAGTAATTAAAAGAGGGTCACCATGCCCAATGATGAAGAAGAAAAAAAATCTTCCCTTAATTTTCCCAGTTCCATCGTCGGAGCCACCCTCGGGCAGCTCCACAGGAAAAATGGAGGTCTCCCCTGTGCAGGCACAGGGGGACCTCCATGATCTATCAGAGGACAGCATTAGATAGGGTAATTTGTAGAGAGCCGAAGGTGACCCGTTTCTCGGACTGGAGCCTTCTGGCGAATGCGGCGGATCCTTCCGAGGCGGCCAAGATAAGTGCTGTTTGGACACTTCATGGCACCCCGGTGAGTGTGACGCCGCACTCTACCATGAACTTTGTGAAAGGAGTAGTTTATGTGAGGCAACTCGTTGAATACTCCATAAAGGACATCACCTTAGAGCTGACCGACCATGGGGCAGTCAAGGTCAACCGTGTGATGAGAAAACAGGGAGGGGCCTCGAGACACACCCCTACACTCTTTGTCACGTTCGACTGTGACAAGCCGATTGGTACCGCTACCGCGTGAAGGCATTCGTGCCACTGCCGCTGCGGTGCTATTACTATCACCGCTTCGGCCATAAGAATCGTCCATGTAGAGGTGCAAAGTTGGGGTCACCCGATAAGTCTAAATCGTGTGTGGCCAAGTGTGTGAAAAGCGGAGAGCCGCACCCCGCTTCTTCGAAGCAATGTGGTGCATATCTCCTTGAGAAAGAAATCCTAGCCGTTCAGGCCCAGGATCGATTCTCATTTCGTGAGGCTAAGGACTAGGTCCTGGCGGGTGGCTCTGCCTGGGACGTCATATGCATCAATAGTTAGAAAGGCACCCTCTGCTCGTGGCCCATCCAGGCCAACGAGCACGGTTGTTTCTGCGCCCATTCGGAGCCCTTCTGCGGGTTCTAATCGAGCCGGGAGCTCCCCTGGTAAAGCTGGCGGCAAAAAGGGTTCACACCCTGCCCCGTCTAAAACAAGGGCTCCCCTCCCTTCCCCCAGCGTGACCGTTTCCCGTAAGGCGAAACGGCCACGCACCTCCACAGAGTCGTTAGACTCACAAGAGGCAACACCCCTGAAGTTGGTCGCCAGGCCATCTTCTAGGGTTACTAAAGCTGTCCCCCGAAAGGAGGACAGAAACAAAGGAGCTTTGGATCCTTCGCCCACGCCTAGTGGTATGCTGAGTGGCTCGGAGATGGTGGTTCCTCGAAAGGAGGGCCCCCCCGCCTCCGAAGCCGCAACGCCCACCAACCCTATATTTCGAGTATGTATAAAGTACTTATTGTAACTTGTCATTAAGATTTAAAATGTAATATGTTTATACTGTACATTGGATTAATTTGGAATAAATAAATGAATAAAGGTTTCAAGGCAGAGGGAGGAAAAGACTCGCATGGCGCCCAACCTCCCCCAATAAGTCCTCGAAGGCAACAGCGCCTTCAGCGCTTTGTCCGGCCACAGCGCCCGGGATTCTGCCTCCGGTAAGCGTATGGCCATTCCCGTGAGGGTCTTTTGTCCGACGAGGGCCCCCGCGTTTCCTCCGAGCTAGGCCTGGAGGGCATATTCCTTCAATGGAATTGCCGTGGACTCCGGGCCAACTAAAAGGAGCTGCGGAGGCTTGTCTCGTCCCGTTCCCCGTTAGCTATTTTTCTGCAGGAGACCATGCTAGGCACGTGCCCCTTGCCCACCCTCCCGGTGTATAACGGTCTTGAGACCCCACCACCAGGAAATGGCCGGGCTGGGGGATGCGCGATTTACACCCGGCATGATGTCTCCGTTCTTCCTTTCACTTTAGATACCTCCTTTCAGGCAGTGGCTGTGCAGCTGCACCTGGATAGGAGGTATACTATCATTTCTGCGTACATTCCACCGTCACCTGAGTTCAACGCGGGGGACTTCCGCCGCGTCGTGGCACGGTTGCCGAGGCCCTTTCTTTTGCTTGGAGATCTGAACGACAGGATCCTCTCTAGAAAGATTACTCAATAAATCCCAGGGGACAAGTAATTGCCGATCTGATCGAAGAGCTTGAGATAGATGTCCTAAATGTATATGAGTTTACGCATCACTGCCCGAGAACCGCTTCATTTTCTTGCCTTGATCTATCTTTGTGCTCTTTGGATGCACAGCCTGATTTTGATTGGGGGGTGGTCGATTACCTCCATGGTAGTGATCACTTTCCCATTCTAATATCATTTTCAGGGCAACTGCCGCCTGAGAACCCACCTGGGTGGTGCTTGGCGCGGGCGCGGTGGCCTGCATTTCAGGAAATGAGGTAGATGAGGCCGTTGAGTTCTTCTCCGGCAACCTCATCACCGCGAGCCTGACTACTATTCACAAAACGTCTAGCCGTTTTACACGCCGACCACTCCCATGGTGGTTGGCCGAGTATGAGACGGCCCTCAAACAGAAGGGTTATGCCAACATGCGCTATAAGCGCCGCCCGAACGATTTCACTGTCGCTGAATTTCGTCGGGCTAGGGCTAGGTTCTGGTATATTTTGAAGCACCCCCGCCGCTCTTCTTGGCGGGCATACGTGTCTTCACTTAATGGGAAGACCCCTCTAGCAGAGGTGTGGAAGCGAGTCAAAAGGACTCGGAGCTGGGTTCCGGTATATTTCGAAGCACCCCCGCCGCTTTTCTTGGCGGGCATACGTGTCTTCACTTAATGGGAAGATCCCTCTAGCAGAGGTGTGGAAGCCAGTCAAAAGGATTCGGGGAGATTTCTCGCAGGACCCCCCTCTCGCAATCTCGGACACCGCGTCCGTGGCGGGATCCTTTGCGACCGCTTTCTCCGAATTCTCTAGCCGGGATGTTGCTCCGCTAGCATTCAATGCACGTCGTGATGTCGCGGAAGGCCGCCGGCTGGACTTTACCTCCAGAGGCGGAGAAGCCTTCAACGACAGGTTTACTGTGAGTAAGTTGCGCTCCGCTCTTGCTTCGTGCTCAGACACCGCCCATGGTCCGGACGATGTCCCGTACGCCATGCTTCGACACCTGAGTGAGAGAGGCATGGCCTTTCTGTTCGATTTGTTCAACACGATCTGCGTGGAAGGTCTTCTCCCAGATTCCTAACGAATCGCTACTCTGCTTGCCTTTCGCAAACCAGAAATAGATCACTCTACTCCGGCCGGTTTCCGCCCAATGTCTTTAACCTCTTGCCTGTGTCCTTTTTGGCCCAAAAGAGCAGGAAGAGGGTGTCCCGCAGGAAAGTTTCCTCAGTGTCACACTCTTTGCCCTGAGCATTAACGGCATCACCTGTGTGCTGCCGGAAGATGTTTTCGCTACGCTCTACGTGGATGACAATTCGATCTCTTTTGGCGCGGCCCAGATGCCAACTCTGGAGCATCGACTCCAACAGGCATTAAACCACGTCTCTCGCTATGACGGAGCGCACAGGTTTCGGTTTTCCTTGGCCAAGACTAAGGTGGTGCACTTTTGCCGCCATACATGGCTTCACCCCCACCTAGATTTGTTTCTTAATGGGGTGGGTCTGCTTTTAGTGGAGTCGCACTGTTTCCTTGGTCTTGTATTTGACCGACGCCTCACCTGGGAAGCTCATATTCGCAGCCTTAGTGTCTCTTGTACCCGCGCCATGGATATTCTCCGTTCCATGACGTTCAGCGCTTGGGGTGCTGATAGGGCTACTGCCTTACTTTTTTATCGATCCTTTGTTCGTTCAAAGCTCGACTACGGATGCGAGTTTTATGCATCCGCAGCCGAGCGTTTATTGCGGAATGTGGACTCGATCCACCACACCGGCCTTCGCCTTGTGACCGGTGCCTTCCGCACTTCCCCCATTGAGAGCCTGTTGGTCGATTCTGGTGAGATGCCACTCGCTCTACGCCGCGTACAGTGCATCACTCGCCTGTACGCGCGAGCCCGGCGCCTCCCTCAGTCGCCAACAGCTCTCACTGCCTCCGCAGCTGATCTCGACGGTGCCTATGCCGCCGAGAGACGCCAGTCATACCCTAAGCCCTTTAGGTTTAAGGCCAGAAAACTCCTTCAAGAGCTAGGTATAGCTCTCGGGCCGGTAGCTCTCTGGTTCTGCCCAGGACGCTACCCTGGAGGGTACCACATTTGGCTATTTGTCGCCACGCCTCTGCTTCCAAAGCTTGTACAGCACCGGGAGTATCGCGTTCGACCTTTTTAGAGCACACCTCGTGTCACGCTGGGACCGTGCCAGTGTATAAAGATGACTCCAAGTCCCAAGAGAGGGTCAGTTTTCACGCCGTGTCCCCTCTGTTTGAAGTCAGCGGGACTCAGCCAGGCGCTGCGTCTGTCTTCCCGGCCGAGTTGGTGGCAATACATAACTCGGTAGGGAGATTACGCGAGGTGCTCGGTTTGGAGACCGGATTGTGATCTATAGCGACTCCAAAGCGTCCTGAGTGCTCTCGGGGCATTGGAATCTCCGCATAGCCTGGTTCGCGATATTCGTGACGCCACGGTTTTGGCGAGCCGGGCGGATGTCGAGATTATCTTTTGCTGGGTTCCTGGACATGTAGGAATTGCGGCGAATGAGCGCGCCGATGATGGCACCAAAGAGTCCGCTAGGACTCTGCAACCGGACCAGCGTTTCGCTCTTCCTCACACCGACTACATGGCAGGAATACGGGCAGCTCTTCTGACTGCTTGGCAAAGAAAATGGGAGACGGTCAAAGAGAACTTAAAGTTGCGTGCCATTGCGCCGCGACTGTTCATATAGACCTATCCCCCAATGCCGTGACGGTGTCAGGTCTCTTTGAGCTAGGTTCTCTGCTCATATGGGGGTTAGTTGGCGCACAAACAAAATATTAAATAAAAAGGAAAAGTCATATATTAGGGAACACACCATAAGCTGTAAAACTGACATTTCTTTTGAGAATTTTCAAGTATTAGACTTTAACAACAACAAACATTGCCTAAGAACCCTCGAATCTTTATATATCAAACACTACAAACCTACACTCACTGAAGATTTAAGTGCGATATCATTATTAATTAACTAATTTTAACTACAGTTTGTTAGTTGGTTTGCTTTTTAACAAACCAAGCGTCACTGTAACCTATAAATACTAGCCAATTGTTAAACCCACCATTCACTCTCTAGGATGGATCCACTTTAGTAAGTACCCAAATTTACCGTTTTTTATATTAAATGTTTTTTTAACTCTTACAGTCTTTACAAAATTAAAAACAAAGTTTAAATTTACTATCTTTAAATAATGCCAGGTCAATTTCTCTTATAGTTTTTAATTAATTTCTGCAATAATCCTTAAATTTATTAACTAATTTTTGAGTCAGTTTTAAAGCAAATTTAACTGTTGCCAAGTCATATTTAATAACAAAAAATCTAATTTATAGTACATTTTACGGATATTTTATAATTGGTCACCTTTTAAAATAATGTCTTGTTGGCCTTTTTAAGTTTTCTTCCTATGTATTAGCAATTTTTGAGTCGGTTTTAAAGCAAATCTAACTGTTGCTAAGTCATATTTAAAAATTTTAACTTATAGTACATTTTACTGATATTTTATAATTGGTCACTCTTTAAAATAATGTCTTGTTGGCCTTTTCAAGTTTTCTTCATATGTATTAACTTTGTAAATTTATTCTAGCCTGAAGATGAAATCTTGTAGTTTTCGAAACGTAGTGAAAAATTAAAAGATGCTGCATCCGTTTCTCGTGGCTCTGGGATTTATCCTCAATATTAAATTCAGGCTTCACGGCCGAGCTCCATATGGATATATATATATATATATATATATAAATATTGTATCTCACCCGCGCCCCCCATTTTCCTCTGCAGGGAGGAAAATAGCTGGGAGGACTCAAATGAAAAATATAGGATTTTATTTTGTACACTTTTTATTCTTTTTTAAAGAACATCACCGTGTACTACCATAACATAATGCAAGACTTATTATGCTATACAGTATGCTCTAATGAAGTTTTCTTTATTTTTCTTATATTTAGAAATATATATAATAATAATATAAAAAATTCAGGAAAAGGAATAATTATTTTGTCTTGGCCTTCTGTGCCTAAGGGCAAAAACTTAATTATTAATAATTTTTTACATCCCCCGGGGGCCCCCACGCTATAAGGGGCGACACGGGGCTACTAGGCACTGTCTATAGGTACGGACGAACATGGTCGATACAACCGATGTCTTTATTGCACCTCTATGACAAGAATACTGTAGCTGTGTACACTACATATGTAAGCTTTTGAATGAATGAGTTTTGAGTAAACAGTAAATTGGAGAGAGTTGATCTCTCTATCGCGTTGGTTGAGCACATCAAGGATGGAGAGAGTCTTGTTTTCCATTCAAGGATGTATAAGTTAGGTCAAATAAATATTAAAACTTTCACTTTCCAGCCGTAGTAAAAATAAGTCAGTTACATAAAGTCAAAAGTTATTTGTAAAATATTGAGGTATAATTCCGATTCAAAGTATTCCCTGAAGAGGCAACAAAGAACAAGACATGGTTTTTCATGGAGAAGCCTCGTCGTTGTTTAATTAACCTTTTCATGTGAGAAAAAAATCATTAGAAACGCATACGCTGATTAATTGAATTAATACAATAGAATGATAGGTCAATATCAATCAAGGGTAATTATCTTTTTAAAAATGAGAGTGTATCGTCGACAGGTACTTTGCTAAAGATCTACATTAAATCATAGGAGCCTGTGTTTACTAATATCAACATTGCCAGATTTGGCTTTTGCAATGAAGACTTTAGCATTTTTAATGGGTGTTCTGGAAATGCTACTAATTTATAGAATGTATGGAAACGAAGAAATGATGGGTTGTAGGGGACACTGATCCTTCTGGGTCTTAGGGCTACCTTATCTATAGGGATGAGTGGAGTCAATGACTAGAAACTTGCTTTTGATGTTATTGTTAAATTGTTTATATTTGGAGGCAAAAGGATAATTGGTTAATACTTCATATGTCCCCTCGTCGCGCAAATATCTGTAATATTTCTTACTATTCACTTTTATCCATAATAAAAATTTGGTTAGTTATGTCGGAGTGTTTTATCGCAATATTTTTTTTACAATCATTTAAGGGTCATTGGTATATTACAAGAACTAATCTAAAGATGAGGTGACTAGACACCCCGTTACAAACGACTGGCTTTCGCTATCATTTTTTATAGCTTCTTAATACTTGAATACTATTTATAGGCTTTGTATGAAAACCAATAATAAAAAATAGGCCATATCCTAAAATGATTTTTTTTCATTAAAAATATGTCTGTATTTTGATAAGTTGATACAATTTTATAATTATTTGACCCTTTAACTCACGCTTTTGTTTAATACCTTGCAATACTACGGACTAATTCGCCCTTTTCCACTAAGAACACTATTACGCTATGGGTTATTTCAGTCAGTACTTAAAAGGCTTTTAGCTTCACGACTATGTTTATAGAATGGTCCAATGTCTCGTTTTTGCGGCGAAATAAGGTATTGGAGTAGGAATTCTTTAACCCGAGGGAAGGAAGGTTTCCTTGAAGCGTTTCTGAATAAATGCTTCCGAAAGATTACTTTTATTCATTCAATCTCTCATACCCTGAATTTCCCACCAATGGAACATATTTGCAAGTGAGAGAAACATTTTATTATAATATAATAAATAAGAATAACGAAGCAAATCCTTCTACCTATAGTAAAAATGACTCTTATCCAAACTACACTGTTCTCTCCTACCGTAATAAAAATCGGGAGAGATCTTTAGAAGAATTAAACGAGAAGGTGGTCAGTTATGGCAATTGTATGGTCGTATTATGGTCACCGTTTCCGAGAATGTATCCGTGCCCACGGACGCTAAAGTATCAGTGAAAGCAATTTGATAGCCGTGTTGTATTTGCCAGGTCATTAAATTAAAATCAAAGACACATGAATATCGTACTAGGCAGTTATTATCAACATATTATAAGCTTAATATTTATATCGATCGAGATAACACCACGAATAACACTAATGGCCGCAACGGTGGCCACGGATACATTTTTCAACCTTAAAAAAACGATTGAAATTCATTGTTGTCCACGGATGATTTAAAGAAGAGAATGACGCTTTGATTAAAAACGGGTTTCACAATAAATACTGGCATAAAACACGAACTGATTCCGTCCGTGATTTTTATTTGTGTTCAACCTTCCACTTAAATGCATTCATAGGTATTTGAAAAATTATAATCATAATCCTTATCACTGAACCATCCTGTACAGACTTAGAAGTATTCTGACTGGATTAACATTCCTAGTGCTAAACCAGGAATATCGGCAGCAAGAGAAGAAGTCTGACTGGATTACCATTCCTAGTGCCGAGCCCGAAATTTCGGCAGCAAGAGAAGAAGGATTATTTCGGTGCCAGCCCGAAGTATCCTGCACCGGCTTAGTAAGAAGCTTAGCAAGGCCAATATTCCTAGTGCCAAACAGGAATTTCTCAAGTAAGATAATAGAAGAACCAGTCACCTTCGAGTGACTCTCAAATTGCTATCTTAAGACCGAAGAATTAGACATCAGATTCTCTTACCTCCATCCTATCTCGAAGAAAATCTACCATCGGCCACTCCAACAACCCGAAGCGCAAGAAAAGCCCTCTAGTGACATCCGGCAACCCCTGATCCTATCTGTCATCTAGTTAGAATGACCATTTATATTCGTATTGCGTTAGTATGAGTTTATTACGGTACTCAAATTAACTGAAGTAGAAACAATTGTGCGTGAACCCCGTTAATCTAAAAGGGTCACGATAGAATAACTAATCGGCAATTGGTTTGTTTAAGTGGAGCCTATTTTTTTTATTTTTGTCATGACTAGATTTCGTAATAGGCCCAGTTTCAATTATGTTTAGCCTCGTTTAACTAATTAGGTGAATATAACTATTCATACTGGTTTTTTTTTAGTTAATTGATAACTTTAAAATATATGTATGTTTATTTGGGGATAATTCTCGTGATTCAATGGATTCTGTACGCGTTTAACGAGCTCTCTCCTTAAAACGGATTAAAAACTGTGACACTCTCTCAACAATAAAGTAATCAAAAAGTCCACTCAGCCAATATTGAAGTATTGTGTCTTACATAATTAATAAGATCAGACAGGCTTCCTTAAAACAACAAATACAATACGATTTTACGAGACTAACCATGAGTGTGTTTTGCTAACCACAACTGCCTGAAACGACAAGTCGTTGATGCAGCATTAATTGACTCCATCCCAAATTTTAATGTATTTAAAATTAACTTCAGGTTCCACCAGGTCATTAGATCGTCAACCACTTCTCAGACAGGAAACACCTGATCATTCCTCTTTGTAAATATTACCGCAACGAAATTCTACATTTCTTTCTGTTTTGATTAATGTTTAATTCTTTTCTCAGTTTAGATATAAGGAATGACTTAGGGCAATACTAGGTTGACTTGAGAACTAGGACTAGCTAAGCCCCCAGGGTCCACTCAAGGCCAGTCCTAAAGGTAATAATATAAATGCCACCTCAAACTTGGTAGTACAGTACACACATTTAATATATCTATATTGATTTGGTACACACTTATCAGCAAGTATACCTGCATATCACACAAGTTTCTAAGTAGCTATACACTTATCTACGAGTGTATGAATCCGAAACTTTGTGAACAGATAAAAGTCGTTTTCTTCAAAAGGAGCTTGTAGCGCCCAATTGCAAAGTTAAGTAGAGTCAACAAGGAACCTTACAAATGAGCACCCTGTTGGCACTATGAAATCTTGAAATTAGGCACACAAATTGAACATTTAAATAATATACCATCCTGTAATAATTAATTAATGTAAGCTAAAACAAATACTTGTAAATAATGAAAAATTAAAATTTAATAATCTATGTATCAATGCAAACCAGAATATTTTGTCATAAGGCAAGTGAAATCGTTGTGCTCCCACGCAAACGTTCAAGCATACATACATTAGGAAACAGATCCGAGCCGAACGTCTGGCAACAGAAATAACAAAGATGGTGGAAACAGCTGTGCACAGATAAAATGAAATCTGATCTGAGCCGCCAGAGTTTACATGAAATCGTGAAAAGACAAAATTATTCTTGCTATAAATGTTGGTTGAGAAATCACGGTTAGGTTCCCAAAGTCAGATGCTATATTGATGCACACACATCCTTTGACCAAACAAGCTCCTCCCAGCATCTTAGTAGAGTCAGATGAACGTATCCTTTGACTCGATGAACTACTCCCCGCGTTCAAATTAGAGAAACGAAGTCACGCCCCCTCAATTTGCGTTAGTGTAAATAAGCGGGCAGAAGCATACAACAGTATCATTTATTATTATTATTAGTAATAGTAGTAGTAGTAGTATCACTAGTCAGTACCTCATCCTCAATTCATCCGTACATAGCCTCAACAACCTGACGCAGAAGGAGACTTACAAGAAACAATGAATATTAACACTGATAGTCAGCCAAAATGTGAAGCACACTTGAAATCTTTCGAAAAACAAATTTAAATGCCTACTACTGTAACGGGCGTAGTATTTGAAATAAGCTCGACGAATTTAAATGTTTAGTGCACACTTATGCAACTTCAAAATTACAGAAATAACGGAATCATGGACGGAGACATCTTGGAGAGACTATATCAGCGAATTGCAACTACCAGAGTATAACCTAATCAATAAAAAACGTACGCATAAACGAGGTGGAGGAATACTACTGTACACCGAGATTCACATAAGTTTAACCGGAATTTAAATTGACTCTCTCAAAGAAGTTGAGATAATATGTGCCGAAATAAAATCGAATGATTTTCCAATATATATCTTTGTAGTGTATAGACCATCACCATAACAGATTGAGATTGACACTGAATTATATAACATTATTGGAAGTAATATTAACAATAATTGCCCTTTATTAATTGGGGATTTAAATTGTAGAACTATTAACTATGAAGCGTTTAATATGGCCGGGTAGGGGCAGAGGCTATTAGAGTTTATGAAAGAAAACTATTTAACACAATTAGTCAATGAACCAACCCGAGGGGAAAATGTCCTTGACGTAATTCTAACTAACAACGTTAATCTTATCTCGGGTACAGCGAACATAAATTAATAGAGTTCGATATTAATATAAATCATAACAAAGATAATAATGATATTAAAGTGCCAAATTTTAAACGTACGGATTTTAATGGTTTCAACCGCAAGTTTAGAGAGATCAAGTAGGATTCAACGTCAGTAAATGTTAATCAGTGCTCGTCCCTTTTCACCAAGCATTTTAGAGAATTAGATGAGCAATTTATTCCGCAAAAAACAAAATGAAACGCCTAAAGTAAACCAAAATGGGAGAATCATGGTATCGAAGTCAAATTGAAGGATAGGAACTGTGCAGACAAGCGTCACAAGCATGACTCATCAGAAGAAAATAATCAAATATACTTAGCCCGCCGAAGGGAATGCCAGAGGGAAATACGAATGGCAGAAAATATTAAATTCAACTTGCCAAAAAAAGTTAACATAACCCAAAGAAGTTTTTTATTATGTATCCAATAGAAACCCGATAAAGGAAACAATAGGACCTAACAAAAATGGCAATAATGAATTAGTTTCGGATACAGAAAAGGTAGACAATATATTAAATAACTTTTTGGCATCAGTATTTATAAAGGAAGACGAGCATAATATACTACGAGCGAACGACGTGATAATCTTTAACGAGCATAGCCTTTTAACTGATATCGAATACTTCAAAGCAGAAATAAACTTTTATATCAGTAAGTTAAAATCCAATAAATCTCCAGGTCCAGATTTAATCTATCCGGCGCATTTAAAAGAAATTCGAAACGTGTTAGTGGAACCGCTAACGAACTTTTTTAACAAATGATTAGAAGAAGATGTCGTGCCATTAGATTTTAAGCTAGCAAATATAACTCCTATTTTTAAGAAGGGAAAAGAGAACTACCGACCAATTATCGAACCATAAGTTTAACATTCATCATAGGTAAATTAATGGAATCCGTCATTCGCGACAGAGTGATCGATCATTTAGAAGCGCATAATCTTATAAATGATAGTCAACACGGCTTGAGACAGAAACGTTCATGTTTAAATAATCTTTTAGAATTTTACGAGAGCATGATTAAAAGCTATGATAAAAGTAGATCTTTGGACATAGTTTACTTAGACTTAGCTAAGGTATTCACCACTGTTCCTTATAGACGATTACTAACTTAACTTTTTGTTAATGGAATTAGGGAACACCTACTATAATTGATCAAGTCGTGGCTAAGTAATCATAAGCAGAGAGTAGTTTTAAACGGAAATTTTCGGAGTGGAAACATTGTTGGTCCTTATTTATGTAAATGATATAGACACTATCTACTTGACAAATTATCTAAATTTGGGGACGACAAGAAAATTGGGGATAAAATTTTAAATGAGAACGATAGCAAATTAATTCAGTGGGATCTAGATAAAATCTTCGAATGATCTAATAAATGGAACATAAAATTTAATTTAGACATGTGTAGAGTTTTGCACGTAGGTCGAAATAACCAAACTTTTAAAGAATCTTTAAAGGTTTTAAAGGATCTTAAGTTTAATAAACAGTATGACGAAGCGTGGAAGAAGGAGAACCAAATGCTTAGATTTATTGTGAGAATTTTTTATTGCAAACACCAAGATATAATCATACATCTATATAAAAGTTTAGTAAGACCACACATAGGATACGGGATATAATGGAAAGAATTCGAAGACGGGCAACTAAACTAAATCCTTCGATTAGAAATAAGTTGTATTTTGAAAGATTAAATATACTAAAACTACCAACTCTTGAAACTAAGCGATTACAAGGTGAGTTTATCGAAGTATTCAAAATTTTAAATAAATTTTAAAACGTAAATTAGGAAAAAAAATAACTACGACAATGGTATCACATGTAACAACGGTTTTAAACTGAAAGGATGGAGGTTTTAAACGAACATAGTTAAACAGATTTCACCTTTAAAATCATCGATAAATGGAACGCACAGCCCGCGGATGTAGTAAATGCTAGTAAAGTGAATAGTTTTAAAAACAAAATTGACAGTTATTTTACGAATATTATTTAAATTCGGAACCTTATTGTAGATTGAATGTCGTGTGAGTGAGCATCGTGGCGACAATGTTCAAAAGAGGACTACTAACATATTGTATAGAATCGGACTAGCCTTTGAGTGAACTAAGTAGTCCTTGCTTGCTCCTTGTAACTATGTAACTAAATAAGTCGGGAAGAAATGAAATTCTTTCACATTTTGGCTGCGCTACCACTCGAAACCGTGGACCTCATTCCAGCTACGGCGCTGGCGTCATAGAATTACCAACCCCTTAATTCAAAAGTGGTCGGGCTATTCGAGAGGACCAAACTAGAATTATTTGAGAAGCTTATAGCATCTTCTTCTCTGACGGGTCGTCCATCGGTAAATCTAGAAGAATTAAGGAAGACAGCGCTGCAAGTTGGAGTGGAGAAGAACTGGTAAGGCACAATTCATTCAGTCCTTGCCTCCGAACTTCGCACCCATCATCGCCACCCAGAAAGACTTAACGCTCGCCCAACTAGGTAAACTCGCGGATGAACTAATGCCGTTTAACAAAACATATTGTTTTAGTATAGATCGTGGTAATAGTAAAGATAATAGTGCTAACTCGTTTCCAAAAATTAGTACGTTAAATATTAATGATAGAAGTGGTAATCAGGATAATCATGTGCTATACTCAAATAACGCGCGTTCAGTGCCAATGAGAGCGTACCCTGATAGTAATCGTAAATATGGCGGTGACAGTGCGCGTAATATACTTGTGGAATTACGACCTTTTTGCGGTAATCAGAGGTCTATGAGGTGTCGATCACATTTATATTTCGGTACGAGTGAAAACTTTTGTAAAACCTTAGTGTAGATGGCCAAAGCGGAATGAAGACGTGCAGATGCAACCATCCTCCAAGCCATCGTCTCCGAAACCCCGCGGAAAACTAAAACGGCATGCCTTTGCGTATGCAACTGCCGGCATGCCAACCGTCCTCACTGTCGTTGTTCAGTTAAATAATGTGAACTGCGGATTCCTAATCAATAAAGAGGCACGTGTGTTTATAATACCGGTCAATTTCGTGCAATCATTTAAAATCCGCGAATTCAGTGCTAATATTGCAACTGCAAATGGAGGAAAAATAAAAGTTAATCCTGAATTACAGATGGAAATAGTTATTCCCAGGTTGCGTTAGTCATTCAAATGTACATTCGTGGTGGTGGATACCACATTGCCATTGTTGGAAGCTGATTTTCTGGTGCATTTTAATTTTTTGGTGGATTGTGCGCGCGGCATCCTTATTGATAATCAGACGAAGCTCGTCTCCAAAATAGAACAGTATGAACAACTGGTAATTTCGCTAATCATTAATGAATTCTTGCTCATGCCACCCCATTGTAGGGCAGTATTAAAAAAATACGAATCCATGTACAACCCTACAAGTGTCAATGCCAACTCTTCACCGTCTAACTCCGAGGTACACACGCTAGAAACCGGCAGTGCTGCACCGACCTTCACGCAACCAAGGCCTCTTTCAATGGATAAATTAAAAGTTGCCTGAGAAACGTTCGAAGTTTTATTGAAGGAGGGAGTGATGCGCCCGTCAAAATCCCCTTGGACCTCACCCATTCACATGGTTCCAAAGAAGAACACAGGAAATTAAAGAGTCATTGGTGAATTTCGATCACTAAACGTGATCACAGAGCCGGACAGGTAACCTTTACTAAGAATCCAAAGTATGTCCAATCATCTCCATAAAAGGCGCTTTTCTCTCGATTAAACCTAATTCAAGTCTACCCTCAAATTCCAATGAATCCGGGAGACATATAGAAGACCACTGTTGTAACCCCCCTTTGGTTTGTGGGAACTTTGGAAGTTGCCTTTTGGTCTCAGAAATGCAAATTACACCTTCCAACGTCACATGGACAATTTATTTCGAAAATTAAAGTTCGTCTTTGTATATATATACGACATTATAATATTTTCTGACAACATGGATGACTATTTAAACCCTTCGACAAAAAATTCAGAATACTAGCTGAAAAAACCTACGCATAGATATGAAGAAATGCGATTTTTTTAAAAGAAGAAATAGATTTTCTGGGTCGTCATATTTCGGCTGCGGGAGTATGCCCGCCACCAAAGAAAATTAATGAAATCAGTGATACGCCACTACCACGGACTACAAAGAATTACGCCGATATATGTGCATGCTTGGCTACTACAGAAGATTGATAGCGATTTTTGCTGCAATTGCGGCGCCTTTGACGGAGCTCGCGCGAATTCAACCCAAAGCACGGGAGCTCATCTGGAATTATGCTGCACGGGAAGCATTTAATACCACCAAAACAGCTTTGACAAACTCAGTCAAGCTATGTTATCCGCTACCTAATGACTCGCCGTATCAATTAGTGACGAACAGCTGCCAATACGCGGTAGGTGCTACTCTCCACTAAATTGTAAATGGATCCCCGCAACCCATGGAATTTTTCTCAAGCAAATTGAGAAGGACACAAGCTTACTCTACCTACGTCAGGGAACTCCTGGTGGCGTATCTTGCTTTTATCCATTTGCGGCTTATGATTGAAGGGCGTTATGTAACCTTGTGCACGGATCACAAACCGTTCGTGTCAGCCTTTTCTTTGCAACCGTGTGCCAAAACAGACAGGCAGCAACGGAACTGGAAGGTGATCTTGGAATATGTCAGCGATATAGCGAACGTATTTGGACAAGATAACGAAGTTGCTGATTACTTATCACATAGTGGTAATTCGGTCCAAATTGATTCATTTGACCTTCGATCTCTGGCAACGGCGCAGAAAAATAACGAAGAGATGAAGTCAGTACCGTCTGGATTGAAGTCATTTCCTTTTTACGGGGAAGTTCAGCTATTGTGCAAAGTAACATCTAGATACCCAGGACCCTTTATACCTACAGCCTGCAGGATGGTAATTTACATGCAATTACATAACCTATCTCATCTTGGGGTTAAGGCCTCTCTTTGGTTGATTAAGGCTAAATATTTCTGGCCGAATGTGGACAGGGGCATCCGTTCCTGGGCACGAGAGTGCCTCTCGTGCCAAGCCTCTAAGATTAATCGCCACACCAAATCTCCAATTTCGGCGATCAACATTCCCGCATCAAGGTTCGAGACGGTGCACATCGACATCGTTGGCCCACTGCCGCCATGCAAATTGCCTGGACAATCCTACCTGTCGCAAGACCGCTACGTTCTATCGTGCATAGATCGAGCGACAAGATGGATAGAAGCATTACCGCTCCCATACATCAGTGCTGCAACAGTTGCTTTAGCCTTCCTAGACGGCTAAATTTCCAGGTTTTGACTCCCATTATACGTGATGATAGACAGAGGTACTTAGTTCAAGTCTGAGCTTTTCGAAGAATTATCGTCCCTCGTTGGTTTGCATCGTCTCCGAACCACGGTGTTATGACCGACCACGAACGGACTGTGGAAAGGGCGCACAGGCATCTTATGAGTTCAATTATGGCTCGTCGGCAATGATGGTTAGTGGCCCTACCTATCGTTCTTTGAGGCATTCTTTCCTTGCCCAACGATTCTGGGTTTTTTGCCATTCACGGCAGTTAGAGCCTTTAGTTTCATCCTCATCATCAAAATCCGATTCCAAGTTCCTCACCAAACTTGCTAAAGCGTTGTCGCAGATAGACTTCACTCAGCTATCCGAAGGACTCCTGCATTCAATGCCAAAACCATTCGTTCCTAGAAACCTGCTTGATGCGACGCAGGTGTCGGTCTGAATCGATCACGCTCGTAAGCCATTAGTAGCGTCATATGCTGGGCCTTTCCCGTTGGTTGAGCATGACGATAAAATATACAAGCTAGAACTTCCCAATGGCGGCAAGCAGGAGACGGTCTTGATAGACAGACTAATTCTAGAAAAAACTCCTTCTCTCGAAAAATAGCAGAGGGTAGCATTCAAGTTTTCAGGCAAAAAATTAAAGGAGGATTACAACTAAGCCAAAACAAGAACAAAAACATTCAACACGGAATCGCAAGGAGGACAATAGCGAAAAGGAATTTTCGCCGGTTACATATAAAAATAGGTACAATGATTCAAACGTCCATACGCGATCTGGTAGGCGTGTAATACTTGCCAGTGATCTCTATTTTTTGTACTTCTAGGTTAACAAATCACGCTAGTACAAGTAATTTCAGTATAGTGCCTGTTTCATATGTATATAGTTAAGAGTGATTTGTGGTGCACTAACTTGTATCAGAGCCATATTCCAATAGTACCCTAAACCATGCAATCTAATGTTTATATAAAAAAATAAAATTTTCCCCTCATTTCCGAAATATGTAAAGTATTGTAAGACGCCAAGAGTTGAAAGGAACCCGAATTCAAATGGATTAATGAACGTCTCTTTGAGAATATATAAAAAAAGAAGAAAAAACCCATTTAGATTCATTATATCTTGCTACACTCCGTGCCTCATAGGAAAGCTTTGTAGTGCCACCGTGCAAGGTGGAATAGGTTTGACCATGAGACATCACACATGAGCATCATGTGAATCCTATGAAGGCTTGTAACAGGCACGCGCACAACTATGCACATGCAAATAATCTAAAATAAACATAACAGTTTTCATAAATAATAATAAGGCCTTGTGAAATATGTAACATCTCTATAAAATAATAACGTATAAAAATAAGCATAACAGTTTTCATAAATAATAATAACGCCTTGTGAAATGATATGTAACATCGCTGTAAAATAATAATGTATACCTTTTGTAACAAAGAACCTATAATAATAGTCCATGTAAATAATAACACAGGCCTGCGTTTGAAAATAATTTATATGTTACTCAGGATTTCTTTGTGGTTTCTTAGTGAATCAAACCTTCTGAGCTCCAAATTGAAAGTATTTTTGGTCAATCAGGTCAGATTTTCTTAGTACAGCATACATCATTTTCATTGAGATCACCTCATTTTTCCTGAAAAAAAATTCAACAACTTTCTCTATCTAATAATGCATTATTATTATTATATCATATAAACAGGAATAAACATATGTAAACTATAATTCTTTTAATAAAAAAAAAAAATGCAGCATAATAAAGAAAATAATTTTAATTCCCAAGAAAAGACGCCCTTGACGATTTTCGTTTGTGCCTCTCATCTGGTGCATCACGCTTCAAATACCAAGAGTATTCAGCAAGCATGTTTACCTCCCATTTACTCAGGTACATGGATTCCATTGTTTTTATGTTCTTGTGGAATCTTTCCCCCTGTTCCTCACTGAAATCACTGCAGTTGTCGGGAAAATAATCAGGATGGGACTGTAAAAAGTATATCTTTATAGATATTCGAGCTCCCAAATATTTCCGACTTGTTAGGAGCTGATTGACCAGGGAAGCATATTCTGGGCTTCTTTTATTGCCTGTAAAATTGTTAACTAGAGCTTTTAAAGCTTTCCAGGCATCTCTCTCTGTGTCCGTCATTGATGCCTCAAACTGCTGATCTCTCATCAAGTTCCTGATCTGAGGTCCATCAAAAATTCCCGCATGGAGCTTAGCGTCACTGATTTGTCGAAATTTTCGAAGAAGAAATTTAAAAGCTTGGACTTCTTTATTAAGGGTTTTGACATAATTTTTCATTATGCCAAGCTTTATATGCAGTGGAGGAAGCAATATTTTGTGAGGAAGCACTAAAGGTTCAGCTATCACATTGTTTGATCCAATTCTAAATGCTTCTCGTGGAGGTCAAACCTTCTTCTCATAGTGCATACTATAAGCACGACTGTTCCATAAACATAGGAAACAGGGATGCTTCGTGTAGCCTGTTTGCATCCAAAGTATAAGAGACACTACCTGGAAAGAATTTTAGCAGGGTATGCAAATTCAAAGTATAATATTTCTAAAAACAAATTCAAAGTAATATTTCTTAAAACAATAAGAATATGAATATGTACTAAAAAAACCTATATGCCAATGCATTAAATCATTGTATTGGAACTAATTGGCTATACGAAAGGCGGTCAATAAGTTTGGAAGTTCGGATATAAGGAAACTAGACATGAGGAAAAGTGTTTTATTATTTCTACAATATAACTACCCTCGACTTCAATGCATTTGCGCCCCTTGTCCCTGAGGCTTCGAATTCCCGACAACCAGAAATCTCCCGACTGCTGTTCAATCCATTCCTGGACGGCAAGCTGGACATCTTCATCGTACCCAAACTAGCGTCCACGCAGTGCAGCCTTGAGGTGGCGGAATAAAAAATAGTCGCTAGGAGCCAGATTTGGACTGTAGGGAGGATGGTTGAGCTCCTCGAATCCGCACTCGCTCAGGGCAGCTTGTGCAACTCTGGCCTTGTGGACTTTGACGACGTTAAAGTCGATCATGGGGCATGAGGTTTCTAGGGACCGAACGTGCACAGACCTTGGTCATGGCCAAATTGTCGTGGATGATGTTGATAACACTTTTATGTGATATTCCAAGTTGTTGCTCGATTTCTTCGACCTTCACCCGTCGCTTTTCGAGGATCATCCTCTCCACACGGGCCACATTTTCCTCGTTGGTCACGTCTGACGGGCTTCCTGGACGGGGGTCATCTTTAAGGGATTCACGACCATGACGGAACTCCCTATTCCAGCGACCAATGGTTGCATAGGAAGGGGTGGTGTCGGTGTACCCTGCAACCATGTGTTCATGGATCTCTTTTGCATTCTTGCCTTCCTTGGTCAAAAATTTGATCACTGCGCGGTGCTCAACCTTCTCCATTGTTGAAAAATTTGTGAATGACGATCTGCGATCAGCTACTGCTTCCTAAATAGACGACGAGGCAGGAGCGTGCGGCTGCAGGTCCTGACTTGCCATAACTTGTCCTAACACCCCCACAAACAGCCATCCCCCTTCCTATGTTTTGCCCTTCCGATTCGCAAAACTTATTGACCTCCCCTCGTATGTACATCTTATTTTGAGTTTATTGAGTTATGTTGTATACCTTCTCAATTAGGATAAGTTCCCCATTAACCCAAAAGGATACATTAACCTATAGGAACACACTTCAACAAAAAAATATAACTCAAAATGACTCATGATTTCCAGATTTGTATTCTTGTAAAATGTAAGTTGACCAAAAGGTGTATACAAGTATTAACAATTAAAAATGAAAATGTCAATATCAAAGAGCTTAGAAATGCCAAGTGTAAAATAATCTTACCTTTAAGTCACCACATATCCTCCACTTATAGCTAGAGTAATTTATTGCATCGAGCAATTTTTTCATATTTTCATAACTTTCAGTAAGTTGATTGAATGGCCTATAGGAACGGAAGCTATCTTGTTACCAATGTTCAGTAACACATCTTTCAAACTTCTACTGGAGGAATCTATGAAAAGTCTCCATTCTAATGGGTTGTATGGAATTCTAAGTGATTCAACAAGTCCTTTAATATTGGTGCAGTATACTAAAGAGCTGGAAGAATGCTGTAAAAATAGCTTCATGACTCTTGATCTCTATTTCTGTACCTCCCAAAAATGTCGTTTCTTTAGCGAAAAGATTACTTTCACGAAGTCGAGAGCCAAGAAGTTGTACATTCTCCTTTGAAAGCTCCAGATCCCTGGTTAGGTCATTTAACTGAACTTGAGTGAATGGTCTTGCGACCATATCCTTTGTGGAAACCTGATAAGACTCAGATGTGTCATAATCTTGATCAGCTTCCATATTAATCTCTTTATGGATCTCTATGTGTTCAAGGGGAGAAGGTATAGGAATTCCTGGACCATGGAGCAAGGGTTTGATGGCAGAAAGAACATCCGGATATGACACACTATGTTTATTCTTCCTATTTATATCTGTGGAAAATATAATTGCATACTACATAAAGGAATCGATTTGGAGTTGCAGATAGTACATAAATGTTTAGCAAAAGATATGTTTATGCTGAAGTAAACTATGTTAGTTTTTAATTTTATGCTAAGTGTATGCATACTAATGGCATTTTCAGAAGCCAGTATAATACAGAAAGCTTAAATACTTGATACAATGCTCACCTTTAAGATTTGTCATGCAAAAATAGCAGTCCGTAGTGTGGTCCTTGCCCTCTCTCCACACCATGGGAACACTAAAAGAGAGAGAGACTTCTGTTCTCCCTAACTCCATCATCTTAAACTTATTTAGCATCTCTTGCAGAAGGTATGTGGTGCAAAATTTTTATTTTTATATCCTCGCCTTACTCCAAAATATGCATGATACAAAGATTTAATTACCATAGAGATTGTACATTGCTGCTCGGAAAAAGTCACATTGCCGCAAACATAGCAAATTCTGTTGCAGCTATTCTTACTTTTCTGTTCATTTTTAACTCAACCACTATTATTATTATTATTCTTATTATTATTATTATGCTAAGCAATTTATAACCTACAAAAATCTAAATTTATTAACATAATTACTTAAAATGTATTCAAAATTTGCTGCGAATACAGTAGGGCAAATCTATTGAAATTTTGATGTAATATAGGACATGTATAAACTATAAAATTATTATCACCCCCTGTATCGCAAAAACTAGACCTGATAGAGAAAAACGGATGCCAGATTCGGATTTAGGAGGTCAATTTTATTAAGAAATACTATAGAAAACTTAAGGTACATTTTTGACGTAGACCAGTCTAATATATTTATATATTGTTTGTAAACGCCAAGGGGGAGAAGAATGAATTTGAAACGTTTTCACTTTAGCAAACCAGTGTACATGTACAGACACATACAAGTAAAACGAAGAAAAGCGATTCGCACCTCACGCTAAAAGGTCAGCTGCTCAAACAAGCTTGGTAGAAGGTTCAAAACCGAAAACACGATAGTAGCGGCCATTATTTTCTAGCGGGAAACTGCGAAACGCATCTTTGGGAATTCGAGATAAAATGAATCTCTAACTCCATGGACACACAAATTAACACGGAGTAGAGGAGGCTCCGCCCAAACAAAATCATTGGCTATGGTAAGCTACGCCCACGGTGTGTGCCACCATAAATACCATCTTGGGTAGACCGAAGGAGGACAGCTTGACAGTAATTCAGACAATTGGAGACACGAACACTTTCACAATTACAGTCACACTCGCAGTCGCAGTCGGAGTCACAGGCAGTTAAGATACCAACCCAAAACAAGAAATAGGCTCGCCTGAATACACGACTTTCCCCGTTTCGAATTCATCTTACGCCGAAGCAACACGAGTTCTATTGCCTTAAATAAAGAGCCTGACATTTCGCCGCTTCGGAGTTCCTTTCCTACCCGTAGTCCCTATCGATCCTCTTAATCAGCCTACCTAACCCCAAGCAGAGGCAGAGTATTATCTTTCCTCGAACAATTGGAGTTAGTTTCAAGTCAGCGCCAGGTTATCGGGTGGCCCTATAACGATATCGTCACTGTTAAGTAACATCGCGTCCCATTAGTCCTTAGATGGTTCACCGTCAATGCCGTGGACAACCTCATAAGTGAGGAGAGCAACCCCTATAACTGGTGACGTACCCATATTCAAGTTATCACAACCTAACGCTACCAACCTCACCTACCTACTAATAATAATACAACCACCACTAAAACACCCATAAATTTGTCATAATGGTGCATTTCCACTGCAACCTTCCATGATACCATAATAACTTTAATAAAATCTTAGAGATTTTTTCCGAGGGAGAAATTTACATTTTTAAACTGGGAAAAAGTTAAAATCCAAATTGAAAACAATTTATCAATGGTGCATTGTAAAATAAGTCGTGATTTTGATATTCCCTTGTTTACATTCTCTTCAGGTGCGGATCCAGGGGTGGGGCTGAAACCCCCATATTTCAGACTCGTTTATGGTTATTTTTCTTTATTGAGTCATACTTGTATTCTGTTATTCAGGAAGAGTTATGTAATAATATAGAATATATACAAAACCAGTATTTTAAACAATTGCGATCGAATGTATCTTATATGATACATGTCTAAAATACAGCTAAATCTCAAAAATAATCATTAAATTCACTATTATACTTTAGCTGACCTCCAAATACAATAATACATAATTTTCTGATGTGTGTAAAATAATTCACATTTGAGAGAGTTAGTGGTCACTCCTGAGTGAGATACTGTAATTTATTATTACTGGTGTGTAAGATAACCATTATTAATGATCAACGCCCTTTTCTCAGATTACTCAGAGGTAGAAATTCAGGTTAGCCAACCCCCAAACTTTTATCCTGGATCGGCCACTAATTGTGTTAATAGAATTACTAAATTCTCGAACAGAGGTTGGGAGCCTTTTTAAGTTTGCGTACCAAAATCGAGTAAAATCTTTAAAACGAAAAGTGCCCACGTGCCCTCCTAAGTTTCGGTGAACATAGACGAACACTGATATTTATAATTAGGGATCGTTTAACCCTTGATTACATGAATATTTTTAATAACCTTTAAAAGGGTAATTTTAGTATACACATATACATAAGTTAAAGACGGTTTTTAACATCATCAGAAGGGTAACAACAATAATTCTAAACTTTTTGCCATATCATGCCATTGTTTGCTTTATAAAGATTTGTTGTTGAGTTTAACAAACTTTACAAACCCATATTAAAAAGCCCAAACCTCATCAAACCATGCTAAGTGGTAAACCTATTTTAGGTAAACTCAATCAAGCTATGCTAAGTGGCAAACGTTTTCCTGCCCAACCCTATAAAACCATGCTTTGTGGTAAACTTTTTCATGTTCAACAAAGTCAAGCTATGCTACGTGGTAAACATTTTCCTGTCCACCCCATCAAACTATGGTATGTAGTAAACTTTTTGTGGCTAAAGTCCCATTAGACCAGGAGAAGTGTTAAACTTTTTGTGGCTAAAGTCCCATTAGACCAGGAGAAGTGTTAAACTTTTTGTGGCTAAAGTCATATTAGACCAGGAGAAGTGTTAAACTTTTTGTGGCTAAAGTCCCATTAGACCAGGAGAAGTGTTAAACTTTTTGTGGCTAAAGTCCCATTAGACCAGGAGAAGTGTTAAACTTTTTGTGGCTAAAGTCCCATTAGACCAGGAGAAGTGTTAAACTTTTGTGGCTAAAGCCCATCAAATCATCTTAGCTGGTAAACTATTTTCTGGTTAAAGCCCATCACACTATGCTAAGTGGTAAAATATTGGTGACAAACCCATTAAACCATGTTACGAGAATGTGGTAAACCTATTGTGCCTAAGCCCCATCAAACCATGCTAAGTGGTAAATCTATTGTAGATAAATCCCATTAAACCGTACCAAGTGGAAAACCTATTGTGAGTAAATCCCATCAAACTGTACTAAGTGGTAAACCTATTGTGACTAAAGCCCATCAAACCAGGGTATGTGGTTAATATTTTGTGGCTTGACCCCATCAAGCCATCGTAGGTGGTAAAGTTTTACCAAGAGTTTCTTGACAAGTCATTCAAAGCAAAGCCCATCAGAACCCCAGTCAGAAAGTTCGGAAACCAACAACATGATCAGCATGCCTTGATTGCGAAGACGAAAGAAACCGGCGTGATTGATGTGGACTTTTAGAGAGACAATTGAAAAAAAATGACCATTCATAGCCAGAACAGAAATTATGATAGATATTAAGGCTGGCGAAAACTAGAATAGCGACATTTAAAACCCGAAATATTGGGGTTGGAGGGCACGTTTCACACTCTCAAGAAAGTGTTCGTACAAATCACACACACACACACACAAGTACGAATTTAAACGGCTCGGAGTCACCAGAAATACTTATCATGGGTTGAGGAATAAGTTCTTGCGGTTTTATCACATTTATTCATTACCATAACAATTTTAGAAAAACTTCATTTTTAATTGATAACAATATGCAATTTAATCAATAATGTGTTCTCCGTTGTTATTCACGACTTCTTCCCAACGTTCAACTAGCTTTTCGATGCCTCTGCAAGAAAAATCTTTGGATTTTGACTCGAAGAATTCGTCTAACCAGGTTCATAATTCCACATCAGTATTGAACGAAACGCCGCGCAAATTGTTGGAGAGTGATTGGAACAGATGGAAATCAGATGGAGCCAAGTCTGGCGAATATGGAGGATGCGGCAGGATTTCCCAATTAAGCGTTTGGGTGGCTTCTTTCGTCATATTGGCAATGTGAGGACCAGCATTATCGTGTTGCAGTAGGACTCCATAACGTCGATGAGGTCGCTTTTCACCAATAGCTTCGGCGAGTCGATACATTTATTGAACGTAAAGTTCTGCATTGAAAATCTCGTTGTTCGCAAGGAGCTCATGAAGAATGATGCCTTCACAATCCCACCACACACACAGCATCGTCTTTAGTGGATGAAGTCCTTGCTTTAATCGCGGAAGTGTTTTTTTATTGGGGCTAAGCCATTGTTTTCGATGGTTCATGTTGACAAACACACCACTTTTCGTCGCCAGTGATGATGCGGTGAAGAAATCTGTCCTTATATCCTCGAGTAGCCTTGTGACGAGCAAGCAAACCTGCGGCAATCGTAGAGCGTTGAAGTTTGTTTCTTTCGCTCAAAGTGGGCGAAACCCATGCACAGAGTATTTAACTTTCCCCATCGAATGAAGGTGATTCACTACAGTTTTCTGATGACAAGCCAATTGTACAACCAATTCTATAGTCGATTGACGAGGATTTTCATGGAGAAGGTCGTTCAATCGATCTCCATCCAACTTAATGGGGCGACCAGAACGTTGTTCGTCATTAAGATTGAAATGACCGTTTTTGAAGCGTGAAAACCACCATTGAGCTTTCCTTTCTGATAAAGCATTTTCTCCGTACACAGCACAAATATCGCCACGAGCTTTGGCTGCCTTTGCATTGTTTCCGTCTCAATTGAAAATGAATAACAACAAGTGTCTAAAATGCGCCTTTCTTTCAACTTGACATTCTATTTTGAGGGTACAGAACAAAAATTAAATTGACACAACTTTTAAATAAACCGCAATGACTTATTACTTAACTTCAAGACGTAGCCTAAGCAAAAGCCTAATAGTCTACGCTGTTAAGGGACGTAGCCTAACCTTTGCAAATTTTGCTCTCATTATTTATTATTGTTTCTTAAAATTTGCACAAATCACGTCAACAAAACCTAAATCAACACAGCATTTAAAAAACTCAAGAACTTATTTCTCAACCTTATAAGTTCAACTTTAAAACCACACTCATTTTCACGTACAACATCTGGTGGATTGCGTGCCCTCTAAGCCCCAATCCCCGTAGGTTGATATACGGTTATATATCCTTCACACTTTTTTACTTTATCCATCTTCACCACTTTCTTTACAGTCCGAGCCTTACAAACACTGGCGATGCCCTCGATAGTTTTCGCTGCAGAGTTTTAGGTAACAACAGATAGGGATAACCAAAGGGTGGATTATACTCTCGGTTTGAACCGAGTCTTTTTTTAGGCGAAGATATAGCCAAGTGAATTAAGCTTCTCGTCCACTATATCAAAGCAACGCCGAGTTAATGGTTTGAATATCATCACTGCCCGTTGCTCCTTAATTTTCCCACGGGGCTTTTTTCCCCTTTAATCCTATAATATTATGAAGGAAACTTACACTGGGGGCCCAAAAGAGGGATGCGCTACTATTTAAAAAATAAATAACTTTTATATTTATTTAATGAATGAAATAACTTTTCTGTAAATTGGAATAAAGTATTTAATAAATGAAAAACATCTTTTGTAAATTAAATAATTATTTAATAATAAATAACTTTTCGATAACTAATAATAAATTATTTAAAGATTGAAATAACTTTCTTAAAATAATATTATTTTTTTAAATAAATGAAATTTTTTTTACATAAATTATAAAAAATTATTTAATAATTGAAATAACTCTTTTGTAAATAATAATAATTTTTTTAATCTATGATTTGACTTTTCTGTAAATATTAATAAATTATTTAATAAATTAAATAAATTTCTGTAAATTATAATAAATTATTTAATAAAAAAATATCATTCTGTAAATAATAATTATTTAATAATCGAAATAACTTTTCTGTAAATTAATATTTTTCTAATAAATGAAATAACATATAATTTTATAATAAATTATTTAACAACTAAAATAACTTTTCTATCAATAATAATAAATTATTTAATTTACAATATAACTTCTCGCTAAATAATAAATTATTTAATAAATGAAATAACTAATTTATAATAAATAATTTTATAACTAAAATTACTTTTCTGTAAATAATAATGGATTATTTAATAACTGAAATTACTTTTCTCCAAATAATAATAAATTATTCAATAACTTCTATAAATTATAATAAATTATTTAATAATAAATAACTTTTCTTCAAATAATAATAAATTATTAGACAATTTTATTGGTGTGATTATAGAAGATTATGTTGCTCAAATGTCCTCCATTTGCTGCTTCGAATAAGTGCCCCCTTTAGAAATGTATCGTTATTTCGACCCATCCTGTATTTAATTAATATATTAATTAGTCTATCACAAAATAACTTAGTGTCTATTGCATACTTGAATTTGCGGGTGCAGAATACATCAAACTAATCATTGAGTATTCTATTCATGGTGAAGTTATATTAGTATTGAATTGTTGTCTTGACCCACCTAATTTGATCATTGGAGAGATAAAAGGTTGACCTTGATTTTAGAAGAGATGAAACGTTGATCTTGATGTTTTTAGGAATGAAACGTTGATCTTGATGATTGGAGAGATGAAATGTTGACCTTGATGATTGGAGAGATGATAGGTTAACCTTGATGGTGGGATTGATCAAACGTTAACCGTGATGTTAGAGAGATGAAATGTTGATCTTGATGATGGGATAGATGAAACGTTAACCGTGATATTAGAGAGATGAAAGGTTCACGTTGATGATGGGGTAGATGAAACGCAACCATAATTATTAGATAAATGAAAAAGTGACGTTGATGATGAGAGGGAAATAAACGTTGTCCTTGATGATGGGAGAGATGAAACGTTGGTCTTGATGATGGAAAAGATAAAACGTTGACCTTGATGATGGGAGAGATGAAACGTTGATTTTTCTGGTGGAGGAGATGAAAGGTTAACCATGATGATTAGAGAAATAAAAAATTATCTCCTTGATTGGAGAGATGGGAGGTTAGCTTCATGATTAGAGCGATGAAACATTGACCTTGATGATGGGAGAGATCAACCGTTGTCTTAGACTATAATTGAAGAGTTTAAAGGTTGGCATTCTTGATTGAGAGATGAAACGACGCCCTTGATAATAGGAGAGATGAAACATTTACCTTGATGATTGGAGAGATGAAACGTTGACCTTGATGATTCGAGAGATTAAACTTTTATCTCTAGGATGGAAGAGATGAAACATTGACTTTGATGATGGGAAAAATGAAACATCTTCATTGATGATTGAAGATATGAAACGTGCCAATATCATGTCCCAATGCTGGGCGCAGAAACTACAATACTTCAGTGTTGGTTGCAATTTTCTTGTCACAATCATTTTTACTTATTTTTGTGAAATCTAATAACAATGACCCATTTGCCGTATAGAGAGATTGGCACACATAATCCCACTAGAAAGTGGTCACCCTGTTATACTCATCTCTATTCTTTCAACCACAACACTACCGTTCATTTCCCCCTCCCCATCCCCCCCCCCGAGTTGAATTTTATTTTCATAGGATAGCGTGTTCATTCAAGCAGACTCCCATACAAACTCCCCATTCATGCCTATTATATACAATATCATACTCTTCAATTTTCTGCATCTAATTTGCGCCCTCTTACCACACATACCAACATAGAACCCATCCATATCCATTTAGCATCAATCCTAGAGTCCTTTCTCTAATTTCATTCATAATTCTCTCATAACTCTACTCATAAAGATAATAAACAGCCAGAGCGACACTACAGAACCCTATCTCACCACACCACTTATATAACACCACTCACTCCAGCTTTCACCCGAACAAACACCTTACATCCAATATGCTTTCCCTAAAGCCAACAGGTTACTACTCACTTCTACATTCTTCAAACTAGCCATATTCTATCATCACCATCATACAATTCTCTTGATCATAAATCCATCATACACTTATATCTTTCATCCCGAGACTTTTCAGTTAGCTGGCTCAATGCAAATACTTGATTTACACACGTCCTATACCAATCTCTCAGTTATCCTTCTCTTTTACAAGCCCATTTAATTAAAAAAAACTGCAGGAAAATCTAGGAAAGAAAACGTAAAAACTGTTGGAAAGAAAAACTGAAAGAAATTGTAGGGTTTAACCAAAGTAAAACGTATCGTTGATCCCACTAGCAAAAAGAAAACCTTTTCGTGTTCCCAGTAACCAAGATAAACGTCTCGCTGATCCCAATATTCAAAGTAAAACATCTCTTTGTTCACATTAAGATGATCCTAATACATAGAGTAAAATCTCTCCTTGTTCCCACTAACCAATATAAAACTTTTTGTTGATCTCACAATCTAAGGAAAAACCTCCTACTAACAAGATAAAATCTTTCTTCGTTCCTACATACCAAAATAAAACGTTTCATTGATTCCACTAACCAAAGTAAACATCTTCTTGGTCCCATTAACCAAGATAAAACATCTCATTGATCTCACAAACCAGGATAAAATCTCTCCTTAATCCTACTACCCAAGGTAAAATCTCTCCTTGATCTCACTGACCAAAATAAAACCTCAAATTGATCCCACTAACTAATATAAAACCCATCGTTAAACTCAATACTAAAAGTAAAACCTATTATTGATCCAAATAATCAAAATTAAACGCTTCGTGGATCTTACTAACGAAGGTGAAACCTGTATTGGTTACACTAACCAAGATAAAACCTTTCCTTTAGCCCACAAACCAATATAAAACCGCTTGTTGATCATAATATCCAAGGAAGACCTCTTATTGATCACACTTCCCAAGATAAAACCTTTCCTTCATTACACTATCCAGATAAAACCCCTCGTTGATCTCGCTATCCAAGGTAAAACCTTTTATTGATCCAACTAATCAAGAAAAAACCTTTCATTTATCTCAGTAGCCAAGATAAATCATCTCGTTGATCACACTAGCAAAGTAAAAACTTCTTATTGATCCAATAAACCAAGATAACTTTTTTCTCTCATCACATTAACTAATATAAAACCTTTCGTTAATCCCACAATCCTAGGTAAAACTTCCTATTGATTCCAGTAACAAGTTCAAACTTTTCATTCATGCCACAACCAAAATATAATCTCTTCTTGATCCCACTAACGAATATAAAAAAGGCTCGTTGGCCCCACTACCTAAGGTAAAACCTCTTATTGACCATACTAACCAAAATAGAACCATTTCATCATCCCACTAAGCTAGATATGTAAAACCTCTCGTTAATCTCCCTAACCAAGATAAAACAGCTTTTTGATCACACTAACCAAGATAAAATTTTTCTTCATCCCACTAAGCAAGATATGTAAAACCTCTCGTTAATATCCCTATCCAAGGAAAAACAGTGTCGTAGGGTGACTCCACACCTGACACTAGTTTAATATACATATTACTATATGTCGTAGGTTGGTGTTAGAACCCAACCCTTATCAAAATTCCTCAACCCAAGGGAGAGAGGCCTATGAACGGATCAGTCCGTTATGAGCGTGGCTAAAATTATAATTAAAAATCAGAGTGCAATTAAGTTTCCGTGTGCAATTTTAGGTTGGCCAATGCTTAACTATCTTGAACAGGTCCTGGGATAATATAAACGGAGTACAAAAATATACTTTACTATTATGCAGATAATATATTTACAAAATTAAAAGAGTTTTAATTAAGGTTTCTAAACATAAAAGACGTACATGAGTCTCGGCTTCAAAGAGCGACCTGGGCGGGATCGACTGCCGTACACACAAACGGATAATGACAGATGAGATTCTCAAATGACCTTGAGCGCACGCGAAGTCAAATGACGGAGGATTAAAAGGGAGGGGAAGGGGAAATTGCACAGGAGAGTTGTGCGTTGCGGTTATCTCGAAGATTTGATCCGAGGGAGTAGTCCTGCCTTGTTAGGGACGGCGTATAGTCCAATAATCATAGCCTCTTGACAAACGACTATTACGCGAGATTAACTCAGATCTTGCCTTCGTGTTTAGAATACCGAATCGAGAATTTAACGCCTCGAGGTCTGGTAACGGGTCTTAACGAGTATGAGATTGACTCTTACGCGTTCTAAGGGAATACACGGAGCTTGACGGGCTCTACAAGGGTCCACGCGGAACTAACGGGGGCGGAAGGATGGGAGATACTCGCGGATACTCGGAACATAGGCGGTCACTTACTGCTTCCCAATTCCGGCGTCCGGCGTTTTATAGGGGTGAGACGGAGGGGCTTTTCTCCGCGGCCGAAGGGGCAGGGTTCCAATGGACAAACGCTTCGCTTCGTTGCAGGATATTCCCCGGCAGGACCCTTCGTGCTCTTAAGCACATCTCAGACTTCCGCAAAGTTGAGCCTTCAGCCCGTCATGACCTTCGCGCTTTTGCGCCTCGTTAGCGTGGATTAAAAAGGGATGACCAGAGGTGTCATCTCTCTCATTGACACTCATTCATCCCCAGATGGAACTTCAGGGGAGGAAGTGACATCGTCAAATAATTAATCGGGGATTGTACCCTATATTCGCGTGACAATAGCGGTTAAAGTTGAGGATACTTGGAACAAATTTTCAAACGGAACAAAAATTCAAAATTGTGGGGATTGTTTTTTTCTCCCTTTTGTGCCGTAGATATATACAGATTATATAATGTTACAGCACGGTTGCCAAAAGATACGTTTTGTCAATGATATACTTAATAGGGCTAACTTGCCTAAGGATAATGTCATCTTAAGGTTATACAAATCTAACAATAAAAATATAGCAAAGGAATTCACCATATACAAACAAAGCGAAAATAAAATAAAAAAAGAAAGATACGCCTTCCCGTATTTCATGGTTAAATATACAAATTTACTTTACGAACAAAAAAAATTAATACACACACACAAAAAAAAATTGCTCAGAATTAGTTTGGAAGAGGGTCCAACGGGTTTTCTACTTAAAATATCGGCTATGCAGTTATCGGTACCTTTTATATAAAAAATGCGGAATTACAATTCCTGGAGGAACAAACTCCATCGCATTTAACGAACGTTATTATTTTTAACGTTGTGCAATTAGGCTAGGGGTTTATGGTCTGTTTCCACTACGCATTCTTTCCCAACTAAATACATTTTAAATTTTTGGATCCCCCAAACTATCTCAATCACCGCATAATTTCTTTCGCGCGCATGTAATTTTCAGCTAGCAAAAGCGACAAGGAAACTTTCGCCGTTATCCCCATGCTGGAGGAGGACACATCTTATCGCATCAGTACTTGCGTTGGTGCGAATGTCAAACGGTTTGTCCAGGTTAGGCAGATGGAGGATAGGAGCGGATGCTAGCTTTTCTTTGAGTTGGCTAAAGCTGAGTCGCCATAGGCGTCTAATCGAGGCGTTCGTGGGCCTTCTTTGCCATGACAACCGGAGAACAATAGCTCGACTCAGAAGGTTCTATGATCTGCAACCTTAAAAGTTTTTCTAGCTCGTCATTGAATACCTTCCGGAGGTATATAGGCAGGAAGTATGGTTTGGAACGGATGGGTTCCTGGGTAGTTAATTGAATGTTGTGCTCAAAATGGGTGGCACAACCGGGTATCTCAATGATAACGTCACCAAAGCGACTCGAGAGCACTTTCAATTGATTCCTTTGAAGAGAGGATAGCTGGTCGCATATCTTAACCCTTTGCGCACGGCGTTGTGTTACACCGGCAGTGCGCGTAATACGGTTTTCGTGAATCATTTAAAAATATGTTTTAAAATGGAAAATTTATCATATTACAACGTATTATTGTTAATAATATATATTTAACTTAAAATTAATAGCCTCATAGTTACATATTCAAACTTACCTTTAATTAGCTTCATCAGGCTGATATGGTAATCTAGACCAATATAAGTTGATCTCACTATATTTGCATTGGCCCTTATAAAAATATAATGCAAGAAATGTATATATGTCATCATCATTTACATCTTTCCATTTTAGATTATTTACTGCTCCTTTTTTATCAGGATTCTGTTCAAAGAAATTGTTTTCCCTATCATTTATGCACCTTACTAAATAGGCTAACATCATCAGTTATAAACTTTTTGATCAATCTAAAACATTACCATTATCATTACAATTTAGTGCGGGATTTACACCACTGAAATTACGCACGATCTCGGGAAGAGGGTTAGGCCTATAATCACTTAAAATGTCAGCAATTCTTTTCCAAGAATCACATGGGATGGCACTCTCATCTTCATGCCCAGAAAAATCAAAAACATCACTCTCATAACTATCTATTGTTTCATTATCACTTTCCATGGGTTTATAATCACAATCACTATTATCTGAATCACTAACAGACATTGTAACTATAAATAAACAAACAGGAAATAAGGTACTGAAATACCACAATTGAAAACCATTGATAACAATTGCGGTACTACAGGTTAGGTAATCCCCGAGGCAATAAATTGGGACATTCTAAACTCCACCTACCTCTTTTCTGATTGGTTGATTTCAGTAGGGTCAATTTGAGACACTAAACACTTCGGAGTTTTATATCAAATTATATAAGACACACCGGATCTTATTTTAACAAGATTGTTGTACTTTTTAATACGACAAACGTGCGTTTGTTAGCGTTTGTCATCGTAATACACCATAGCAAACTTATGACTGATGCATGTTTGTCATCGTAGGGAAGGGGTTAATTTCTATATTCTGTAGACGGGGAATTATTAGTGTAGTGCAAGCCATGCAACGGGTATTTCCTGTCTTGCTCCACGCAGGCGACTTAAATTATGCAAAAGGGGTCCAGGGTGTAGCCTGATTCCATTAGGAAGTCTTCGTCAAATGCTACTATCTGGTTGATGCCCGCGCGTCGGTGGTACAGCTTGATCATGTTAATATACAAAAACCTTCTTCCTGAGGGCGTTTCAATGAGATAATCGACGGGGCCACGTTTCCAGACTACTTGGTAGGGTCCATTCCATTGGCTGAACAATTTGTTGTTGTTTGTGGGGAGGAGTAGCAAAACTTCTTCTCCAGGGTTAAATCTCCTTTCCTTGGACTCGCAATCAAAGTATGTTTTACTTTATACTTGTCCAAATTAATGCCGGCGTTCTGATATGAAATTTCGGTGCACTTTTCCAGTTTCTGTCTCAAATCCAGTAGGTATGACTCAGAGGTCTTCAAGTCTTGATCCAATTTAGGATTGAAGTAGAGTTCCTTTAGGATACTTAACACTCAGGGCGAATCCTAACGTACGATGGGGGATTTCACGGTAGGCAAAGAGAGCTACCGGAAGAAAACTGTGTCATTCAGTGGATTGATCGGGACAAAACTTTTTGAGAATGGGATTGAGACTACCATTTAACCTCCCACACATTCCATTCCCAACTGGGTAAAAATGGGTAATAAACAAGAACTTAATCATTAGTAATTTAACGGCGTACTCCATCAATTCGGAAGTAAATTGGCGACCACGATCTGATAAAAATTCCTTGGATAGGCCCGAACGGGAAAAGATGGAAATAAGAGCTTCGGCGCAGGAGATACTGTCAATTTTTTTGAGAGCACAGCCTCGGGGAACCTGGTGGCAAAATCGAACAGAGTTAAAACGTAGCTATGGACTTTGCTGGACGGGGGTGAATTGGCATAATTAAATCAATAGCTACTCGGGAGAAGGGTTCAGAGATTAGGGGTCCCTTCTGTAGAGGCGGAAATTTAACTCGCCCTTTTATTACCGTCTTTTGGCAAATGTCGCACGAATGACAATATCGCAGAATTTCGTCGGCCGCGCTAGGCCAATAAAAATATTTGAAGATCCTTTTCGCGGTCTTCCTGTGGCGGAAGTGGCCAGCAAACAGACTATCGTGAGCAGTTTGAAGAATTTAAGGGACGTGGTAACGAGGTACACATAGTGTGCGGGACTCGGTGTCGTTTTCCTCGGTGCACACACGATAGAGGAGATCGTCCTTGATGAGGAAGGAAATCACCTTATTTCCTCTGATGGTTTCGCGCGTTTTGTTCTGGGACTTTTCCCATAGGGGGCAAAGAGACTCTCATTTCCTCTGACTTTTAGCAAAGTCACTGCTCATCGCACTCTGGAATTCAGAGGCATACGAGGGTTCCAAAGGTATAGGAGCTTGAAGTTCCTTCTTCGCGCGGAAACGGGTAGTAACGACGGGTTGAGCCACGGGGGCGGAAGATACCCGGGGGGACTGACCAATTAAGACCGCACAAAACTTGATGGAGGCTGCAACGAAGTCAGCCCAACCAGTAAAATATGCGCACTCAATATGACAATTAACAATGGACTACGGCAAACTTATCGTGATCCGAAGCAACAGGGGGAAATAGTTCATTTGAAACAACAATACACGTGCACCCTGTATCACGGACGAAGGTGAAGATCAGGAAACCATTCACTGCTACAGTTTCGAATTGGAGGGTCCAAGAGGTACTTTTAGCAAACAAAAGGCTTACCTGGTGTCCAGCGGTACTCGGCGGGTTTGAGGAAGAGGGGGCTTTATTTTGCGATGGTAAAAAGAAGTGCTTCTAAACTGCGAGTTCTGAGGGCAATTGGTTCTTACGTGACCTTTAACTCTAGAGGAAAAACAAACGATGGTCGTCCTGGGGAACGACAAAGCGGAGGGGGGGGGTTGAGAGCAAAGGGATTTACATCACGGCGGTCCGACAAGAAGAGAGGTTGGGTTTGGCAGGCTCAGTCACCATGACGAACTTGTTTCCACTGTTAGGAACAAATTTGTTCTTGCTTGCTTTGGACTTGGGAGATGAGGGTTCTGACTTCTTCCCTTCTTTCGGATAGCAGTTGTGGCTAGCCACGTTGACGTCTGGCTCATCAATGTATTCCTTAAGAGTATGGCACTTCCGTTCCTTTGCGAAGGACCTGATTTCCGGAGGAAGCGACGCAAGAAATTGGTCCTTGAGAACGAAATTGACCAGAGGGTCGTATTCATGAGGCACTTTGGATGCATCAATCCAAATATTAAAGTGACGCTGCAGATAATAGCCAAACTGACGGAAGGTCTGGCTTGGTAGAAGCCGGGACAATAATTTTGCTAAGCCGTCCGTATCGATATCCCAATGATTCACCTCGAAGATCTTTTCAAAGTGAGTGAGATAAAACTTGAAGTCTTCTCCTTCTTTGAATACTGGGAGTTTTACGGTCACTGACCACGGTGTGTCTTGTCTGGAGCTTGCGGAATTTATTAAGAGCGTCTCGTTCTTAGCCCTGCAAATCTCCAATTCGTGGGAGCGAATTCTCTCTCTTTCTTCGCGTTTCTTTTCTCTTTTTCGGCTCTTTCTCTTCTCTCTTCCTCCTGGATGTAGACTATTAGGTCTTTTCCGTTGAGTCTGAGGGAGTTACCTTGGGCCTTGAAAATGCTTAAATATCTTGGACAGGTCCTGGAATAATAGAAAAGGAGTACAAAAATATACTTTACTACTATGCAGATAATATATTTTCAAAATTAAAAGGGTTTTAATTAAGGTATATACAAATAAGAAACGTGCACGAGTCTCGGCTTCAAAGAGCTACCTGGGCGGGATCGACCCCGTACACACAAACGGACAATGATAGATGATATTCTCAAATGACCTTGAGCGCATGCGAAGTCAAATGACGGGGGCTTAAAAGGAAGGGGGGGGGTGAGAACTTGCACAGGAGAATTGTGCGCTGCGGTTACCTCAAAGATTTGATCCGAGGGAGTAGTTCTGCCTTGTTAGGGACGGCGTAGAGTTAATAATCATAGCCTCTTGATAAACGACTATTACCAGAGATGAATTCAGATCTTACCTTTGGGTTTAGAATACTAAATCGAGAATTTGACGCGTCGAGTTTGGGTAATGGGTACCAACGAGTAAGGGGTTGACTCTCGCGAGTTCTAAGTTAATACATGGAGCTTGACGGGTTCTACAAGCGTTCACACGGAACAAACGGAGGCGGGAGGATGGGAGATACTCGCGGATACTCTGGACACAGGTGGTTACTTACTGCTCCCCAAGTCCGGCGTCGGACGTTTTATAGAGGTGAGACGGAGGGGCTTTTCTCCGCGGCCAAAGGGAGGCAAACGCTTCACCTGGCAAGATGGCCTTTACCCGATTTCCTTCGCAGGATGATCCCCGGCGGGACCCTTCGTGCTCTTAAGCACATCTCAGGCTTCCGCGAAGTCGAGCCTTCAGTCTGTCACGACCATTGCGCTTTTGCGCCTCGTTGGCGTGGATTAAAAAGGGTCGATTAGGTGGGGGTTTTTTCTCTCTTTCTTTCTCTCTCTCTTTCTCTCTCTCTCTCTCTCTCATGGTGAGTGGGAATTACCTATACCTCAGAGGAGGCAAAGTAGGCCCCAGCGAGAAAATTCTCAACACGGTCATGGCAGCCGTGGACGACTGTGGATTGAGAACTCGCAAACGGGTCGTTGTAGGGATGCTCCCAAGAAGAGGTCCTAGCCGGACAGCTCACCCTAGAAACGTGACCCTGAACCAGCGCCTGTCCGACCTCTGTACGGCGGAAGGGGTCTTCTTTTGGAACCCTTACCACACCTTTTACGGTCGAAACGACCTTTACCAAAGGGACGGAGTGCACCTTTCATTTAAGGGAAAGGCTGTACTCTGTAACTTAATCCAGGATGTTGTAGAGCGGACGCAGAGGAGCGTCCAACCCAGAGTGAAGGCGGACATGAGACAGTATGCCAGTGTCACTCCTGGAACGACGTTCTTAGATGTGGCAAAGAGGGGTACTACCACACAAAAGAAGCCGGGGGGCGGAAGAGCGTAGGGAGTCCTACACTGGGGGACTCCCTAAAAGTTCTTCTGTTCAACGCGAGGTCAGACAGGAATAAGTTTCTTGAGCTCCGTGGCCTCGTAGCAACAGAGGAACCTAAGATGGTGGCCATAACGGAGACGTGGATTAAAACCTCAAGCCAAGATTTTAAAGGTAAATTCACGATTCCTGGTTACCAGCTCTTCCAGAAAGATAGGCCAGACAGAGAGGGTGGCGGTGTGATGTTGTATGTCAAGGATACTCTCAACTCGACGGATTGCAACATCGTATCCAACCATGAACTACTAGGTGTTGACCCAGAGATAGGTCCTGCCAAATACAGGACCCTGGTGCTTTATAGACCTCCTGCCCAACTCGTTGAAAAGGACAGAGATCTGTACCAGCTACTAGGAGAACTTGTCGAAGACAGAGTGTGTATCGTCATGGGGGATTTCAACACACAAGTTGACTGGGAAACCAGAGAACCCTGTGGCGAGAACGCACTACTCCTAGAGTTCACGAACAACGAGTTCCTCACTCAGTGGTTGAGAGAGCCAAAGACAGGAGACAATATCCTCGACTTGGTTTTCACCTCTGAGGATGACATCGTTGAGGACCTCTTTGTTGGCGAAGAGTTCGGTGGCAGTGACCACCGACTAATTAGATTTGTAGTCAAAGTCCCTAAGGCAGAGCCTGCAACTAGTAAATCAAGGAAACTCGATTTGAGAAGAGCAGACTTTGCAGGTCTACGCGCGGGACTGACTGACGCGAGGCTAGAAGAGTGCGAGGCTATTGAAGACTCTTGGAACAGTTTCAAAACCACATTCATAAGTCTTCAATCGCGTTTTATCCCTCTGAAATGCCCCCGTCGGTCCTCTGTTCAACCAAAGTGGTTTAATCGAGAAATCGGGCAACTGCTTAGGCAGAAGAGAAATGTGTACCGGCAATCGAAGATCTCGGGGGACTTTGACGAATACCGGAGGCTAGCCAGGAGAGTGAAGTCCAGCATAAGGGCGGCTAAGCGGTCTGAGGAACTCCGAGGGGCAAGACTCTCTAAAGAGAATCCCAAGGAGTTTTTTGGATATGTGAAAAGCCGTAAACCAATCCGTCGAACGATTAGCCCTTTGAGGAATAAGGAGGGGACATTAAAGCATTCAGATGCAGAAAATGCTAACCTCCTCAACGACTACTTCTCTTCAGTGTTTACTGAAGAGTGTGGTCCCATTCCCCAGCCGACGGATTCCTACTCGGTGGAAAAGCTGGAGGCAATGGACTTCACCGAAGGAGAAATAAAGAAAAAGATCGCTGACCTAAAGACGAATAAGTCCCCTGGACCGGACGGGTTTCTACCTAAAGTGTTGAAGAAAGTGTGCGATGAAGTATCACGACATCTGTGCGCTATCTTTAACATGTCAATCCGGACCAAATGCGTTCCTAGAGACTGGAGTGAGGCGGAGGTGACTTTTATCTTCAAGAAAGGAGACCGTAACCAACCGTCGAACTACCGACCTATCAGTCTGACTTCGAGAAGGACTTGGGTGTAACAATCACTAGTGACCTCAAGTTCTCGAAACAGTGCATTGAGGCGGAGAAAAAGGCCCAAAGGATGCTAGGCTATATTAAGCGCCAGTTTGTTTATCGGAACCAGGAGATTGTACTGTGCCTGTAGAACTCACTTGTCTGACCGCACCTGGAGTATGCCGTACAATTTTGGAGTCCTTCATTGCGAAAGGACATCGCGAGATTGGAACGCGTACAAGCCAGGGCAACCAAGCTGATTCCCTCTATCCGACATAAAAGATATGAGGATAGACTAAGGGAATTAGATCTGTTCTCGCTGAAAACCCGTAGACTGCGTGGTCAGCTCATCGAAGTCTTCAAAATACTTCGAGGGTTCGACAATGTTGACTACCGGGATATTTTCACACTGAGTGAGAACAGAACGCGCAATCACGGCTTCAAACTTGAACTGAAGCGTTACAACCGCAATCTGTGTGGAAATCTTTTCACCTACAGTATCTGCGGTAAGTGGAACGTACTTCCAGTGGAAGTTGTCAACAGTGAATCTGTTGACCAGTTCAAGTCAAGACTAGATAAAGTCTTGAAAAGCGGCCGTTCAGAGACTCAAAACAATTGAGCAGCCATGTGCCTGCTCGATTGCTAGTCCAAAGGTACCCTCTTTGAATGGACCGTAAGGTCTCCTAGGGTAGGTACTTTCCTTGTTACTCCTTGTTATCTCTCTCTCTCTATCTATCTATCTCTCTCTCCCTCCTTCTCTTTCTCTCTCTCTATCTCTATCTCTCTCTTACAAACAGATTTTTGATCATACACTCTAAAGATAAGATCTTTTCTCATCCCACTAAGAAAAGTGAAGTCTTTCCCATCTCCATCTCTAAGGGCATTTGGGAACAAAAGGTTGATCTTATTTAATATTGTGTTTGTAATGACTATATGAGGTTCGTTATCCCCTTGTGATTTATTCTGAGTGTGGTTTTACTGTCATTGCATATACTACTCATTGTTTTCTATTTATATTTTTATGTAAAGTATTTCCGTATTTATTATTGTGTAATTTTCACTTCCTGGTGAATTAGATTTTGTATTACCAAGAGAAGGGTTGGCAATATCGCTGGTTTCAGGCAATGTACTTCCGTCTATCATTAACATTGGTCAACACAAATTCTGCTGATGTATAACCGAGATTTGCCTTCTGCTCCTATTGGGTCGTTGAACTCAAATGTATCATTGTTTTTTTGCCTATCCCGACGGGGTTTTTAGTTGCATGCACGCGACTCTATAAATTACTATGTCGGTCAGTCGATCGAGCAGATGGTAACCATTTTACTTTTCAATGAGTTTTTGAAAGTTTTGAAGGTCGTAAGGTCAGATGATATGTTTGTTAATCGATAGTACGTTTGTTGATTTTTTTTTAATTATTGAAATAACTGAGAGCACGTGACTTAAGTCTGTTGACCTTGTCTTTTTTAAAGCCATTTTGACCAGTCACTACAAAAATTCCCCCGGTTAAAGGGATTTCCTCAATTACCTGAATCCTATTATTTTATGTATAATGCCGTTTAAAGTGAGAGGAATTATTATAAAGAAACTAAAATATTTATAAATGGATTGCGATTAATTGTTAAATTTAAGGTGTATGTAGAAAAAATGTAAGTTATTCAAAATTTAAATTAAGATATTTGGGATGGCGTTAAAGACTGACTCAAATTTAATTTAGTGTTTAACCTTTGGATGAATAATGATTCAAATTATATATAGGTCAAAGGAATTTATTCGCACAACCCAATATTTTGAAATTTAAGGAGTAAATTAAGGAGTTGTAAGTATTTAAATGGATTTTTACTGAAGAAAATCCCGGTTTAGCAATGGGTCTATCTGTGCAATGAGGTCGAATTCCGGCAGCCAGTAAAAGTGCGTGCACGATATATTTATTGGCCGTGTTACAGATCATGGCCGCTGCATGGAGAAAGTGTTTGAAAGGAAAAATGTGTTATTATATATGTGCTGGCTTCACTGTGCCTACGCAATGGATGAGTAATTGATTTTGTGAAGGTGTATTTTACTTGCTTTTCATTAAAATTTAGGGATCAGAAAAAGCTATTGGGCTCCACACAATATATGGGTATTCTTGTGTTCTAAATTTACAGTAGTGGATCGTGGGAAGGGCAGCAATTTGGCCTTCCAATGGGGTGGAGAGAGACGAAACTCCTCGGTCAGCACTTCAAAGGTTTCACTAAAAAAATGAACTAAACAAAAACTGTCTTACTCAATCCTGGATTGTGTAATTTGTCCATTTCTACCCTCAGATAAAATGTCTGTACCAATATTTCAAGAGAATCTTTCACTTGAGGACGAGGACATAAGAAAAGTGATAGTGACAAACAAGATTCTGGTGCGGATTTTGAAGAGCTTGATTTAACCTCAATGCTTTACTCGGGTTAAATTGAATGTTAAATAGATTGTGAAAATCCGTATTATTGGGTACATTATAGTGGTTACTCATCAAAAATAAGGTAGGCTGTAGAAAAAAAATTGACGTGATAAGCAATGCCACATTCGAATTCAGCGCCCCTAACTTTGTTGAACACATGTCTCGGATCGGAGTCAGCAGGACAAAAGTGAAAGGAATATTGACCCGTCGAATCATAAAAAGCTTTCCTATGTCTACAAGCAACGTATTAGAAGGTTTTTCTCTTCAGTATTTACTTGGTAGTTATATATTTTAATGAGTTTTTCATTGCTTGGTATTTATTTTAATATCTGAAAAACCTTAATTTTATAGGGGTCTCTACTTTGGTCAAGGGATTTTGAAGTTAGCTCTTCTTTGCTATGGTAAATTTGGGTTTGCTATTCTTAAGATGGGAAGTCATTAAGGAAGTTTTAATAACTTGAGGTTAGGTTAACTTAACTCATATTAATCTAAACTAACCAAAGCATCACCGAAGTAGAGGGCCTAGAAGTCAAGTTTGGATGTTTGGCCTAGTAGATACTAGTTATTTACTAGCAGTTGGGTATATGTAAGTAATTGAACACGAAGACTAGGAAACATCTTTGCCAAAAATCAAAAAATAGTAAAGGATGGAAAGCCCACAGAAATCTGTCCATTAATCCAAATTACTGGCAGAATATCATCAACCACTCTTTTCACTTCGTTAATCCACAAACAGGCGTTTATACACAACAAATTAAATCGTATTGGAGAAAAAAAAGGCCAAATTAAAAACATGCCATGATGCGCACATAAATTTCTTCAATATTATTTACATCATTTCATGTGAGATGGAAGAAATAAAGTGAACAGGTTAATTTAATTCTGTAATTCACTTTCTACTCAATTTGTTTTTAAGAAATTAGTATACCGTTCATTTTCATTCAAGTTTAGATCACGTATTTTTTTACCTTTATATGATATTTATAGTGAGATTTCTATTCTTGACATGCTAAAAATGTGTTCCTTAATTCTTGACATGCTAAAAATGTGTTCCTTAATTCTTGACATGATCAAAATGTGTTCCCTAATTCTTGACATGGTAAAAATGTGTTCCTTAATTCTTTCTTGACATGGTAAAAATGTGTTCCCTAATTCTTAACATGGTAAAAATGTGTTCCCTAATTCTTGACATAATAAAAATGTGTTCCCTAATTCTTGATGGTAAAAATGTGTTCCCTAATTCTTGACATGGTAAAAATGTGTTTCTTAATTTTTGACATGATAAAAATATGTTCCCTAATTCTTGATATGGTAAAAATGTGTTCCCTTATTCTTGACATGGTAAAAATGTGTTTCCTAATTCTTGACATGGTAAAAATGTGTTCCCTAATTCTTGACATGATAAAAATGTGTTCCCTAATTCTTAATGGTAAAAATGTGTTCCCTAATTCTTGACATGGTAAAAATGTGTTCCCTAATTCTTGACATCATAAAAATGTGTTCCCTAATTCTTGACATGGTAAAAATGTGTTCCCTAATTCTTGACATGGTAAAAATGTGTTCCCTAATTCTTAACATGGTAAAAATGTGTTCCCTAATTCTTGACAAGAACCTTCTCCTGATATTATTTACCATTTTCTTTTTAGTCGAGTTCACGTGACTCTGCAAGTCACTATGCAAGCTCTAGGTCGGTCGGTCAGATGGTAACGCTTTTACTTTCCAATGGATTCTTTGGCAATAACATAGTAACTATTCGGCCGATTCTAATAAAGTTGGAAACTCTTATGTTGTTTTACATCTTCTTTCGAATGATATAATTGTCAAGGTCAACCCAAGGTTAGTCCGAGAATTATTAAAAGAAAACTAACTATGGGTCGGATTACCTTACTTGTTGAAAGTTTTGAAGGTCGTGAGGTCATACGGTCATAAGGTCATAAGTCAGAATAATTTAGAGCATGCGACTTAGGTCTGTTGACCTTGCTTGTTTGTTTTTTGTTTATCGAAGGTTCCCAATCCTATATATTCATCCTCGCGATTACCCATTTTACTTGTAACGTTATCTGTGTTTGTGGTAACTATTGACAAGTCTTATAAATCAATGTCATTACTTTAATTCATATTTGTATAAAGTGTAAAGTAAGTTAACTAAATAAAGTTGACATTTTTTAACCGAAACGTTGGCCTGAATCAAGATTTCTTTTGCGGGTGACCTTTGATAGGCCGTTGAGGCTTTTGTCATCCGTGAAATTATGTTAAAGATGGCAAAGTGTCGTGTGTGGTAAGCCAGATCAAAGTGGCGACCATTTATGAGTAGAATTAAGAGGTCGTAAAGAAAAAAAAAGAGGCTTCTGTTGTGATGATTAGTGGTGGCGACAAGCAATGTCCCATTATCAATCAACTAGTTTGGAGTTATGTTACAAATAGTTTACTAGGTTTAAGAGTCGAATATTGTGTTCAGATACCAGTCTGACTGTTGCTTTTGTGTGCCAATGTCCCTATGGGTAAACGGACATTCAACATACAAACAAACAAACTGAGTATTAAAGACAAAAATTGCAATGAAACACATACTGTCTCTCTTGCTGGAGTGATTGCTCAGGAATAGCAGCCATGGTTTAACAAGTTCAAAAATAGTGGTTTTGATTTCTCTGGTGTGGATCATTCAGGAAGACGAATCGTTCTGGATGATTTCGCAATGGGAGAGGAGGATCCCGGATCAAAGTATCGGGGACTTATTCCGGAACTTTAATAAACACTAATTACTGTACAAGATCAACTTAAATCGATTGGAAAAGTATAGAGAGGCGTTGAACACCGTATGGACTGTCCCTCGAAAATGAAGCTGTTCAACAGTTTGCTAAAGAGGAAGGGATAGGAAAACACATATTTCTTTTAGCCAATTGGGATTAAGGATGAGAAATGGATAATTCATGGCAGTAATGAACAGAAGAGACAATGGCTATCACCAAATAAATCTCCAGTCCCAAAACCGAAACCAAACCTGGACCAAAAGGTTTCGCTCTGCGCATGGTTGAACTAAACAAGTATGATTGACTGTATCCTTAGAATAAGGGAAAATAATTATTGGTCATCTTCATTGTCAACAGGATAAAGGTGTTAATCAGATTCCGGGAAAAGAACATCCAGCTCCAAAATAAACAGAAATGGGGTCATACTGAAAAATGATAATGAAATGTCACATTCACAGAAGATAATCCAAGTAAAGAAGTGGCTGAGCTGAGAAGTTTAAACCTTACTTACCATCAGCTTTTCACTTATTCTGGTCACTTGAACACTTTTCAATTTGCAAAAGGTTCCGAAGCGAGGAAGATGTCGAAAATGAGCTCAAATGCTTTTTCCTATCTAAAAAAACTGATTTTTTTTTATTCTTGAAATCAGCAAACTGGTTTCGAGAAAGAACAATTATGGTAATTACCCAATGGTAATTATAATGAATAAATATATTTTTGATATGTTTTATGCTGATTAAAACAATTTAGGTGAAATGTCACATTACTTCTCGGTACCCCTAAAAGATTGATCATATATATATATATATATATATATATATATATATATATATATATATATATATATATATATATATATATATATATATATATATATATATATATATGTACCATTGAAGTCCACAGCTGTGTCAGCGTTATTAATTTTAACTTGTATTTTCTTAATATTTCTTACAATTCTTTTAACTCGTAAGAAATATTAATTAAGAAAATACAAGTTAAAATTAATAACGCTGCCACAGCTGTAGACTTTAATAGTACATGCATACAACATGGCCTTTTACTTAATTATATATATATATATATATATATATATATATATATATATATATATATATATATATATATATATATATATATATATATATATACATATATATATATATATATATATATATATATATATATATATATATATATATATATATATATATATATATATGTGTGTGTGTGTGTGTGTAGTTTGGTCTATGGGTAGAACCTATCTCTCTTATGATGAAAGCGGAACAAAACTTGTCTTTATTTAAAAAATGAGACTCCTCCTCCCAGTTATTTGAATGGCTCCAATCAGATAACTCTCTCTCTCACTCTCTCTCTCTCTCTATCTCTCTCTCACTCACTCTCTTTCTCTCTTTCGCACTTACTCTTTCTGACTCACTCTCTCTCTCTCTCTCTCTCTCTCTCTCTCTCTCTCTCAATGAGCCTCATGCTTCGCGCAAGCCCTCTCGAAAACCTAAGTAAGAAGTAGCACTGTCCTCACCAGATTACGTGTTTCCTCCTTGTTTTTCCGAATCCTTATTTCCACCCACCGTGCTCCTTTACTCCCTAGTGAAACGAGGTTATTTTGGATGCCGCCTCTCCTCTTGTTCCTATTTTTCTAAAGCTTGAAGAAGATGCTTTCGTTGGATTACATAATCCTCAGTTCCATTTTCTGTCCCTTTCTCTTGTCTTTTCTGCGGCTTTACTCTCTTTTTTCATCTCTTGTTTATTTCTCCCATGTATTATTGATAGTAATAGTATTAATAATAATGATAATAATAATAATTTTTGCTTCATGTAATTTTTTCTTATTTTTATTTTTTTTTTCCTTCCTCATTCCTTCCCTACTTCTCTCGCTTCCACAAGTTCATTCTTATCTTTCTTTTAATGCCTTATTTTTCTTTATTTTACTCATCTTGTTCATCCTTTTTGAACATCGCTCCTTACTCCTTCATTCTCTGTTCTCCATTCTCTTTTTATTCGCGCCTGGTTTTTGTGGTTCGTTTGTCTCTTCTCATATTGTCTGTGGCCGCATATTTGTTGTCTGCTTTCCCTGCAAAGGCTCCCCCCGTCCCTCGTGGGGTAGGATAAAAAATAAAAGGAACCCTTTTTTTCGGGGTCGATAAAAGGCCTCGTGTGATGGTTATATCTTTGATTTTTGTCGGGGATTGAGTTACGTAGCTGTGAGCTGCCGCTGTTCGCCTCGAGAGGAACGGCGAGGCTGGAAGCCGCGCAAGATTTGACTGCAGGAAGTAGAGGAATCGCTTTCAAACTGAGCTGTTTTGGGGGAGTACAATATGATGATGGTCTTGATCCTAAAAAGGTTTAGGGAAGAAGAATTTGCCGATTTAAACGAAAATTATATTTTGAATGGGTAAAAACATATATGATGAGTGGTTAGAATCCGGAGAAGAAGACTTATACCATAAGTACCCACCTTGAAGGTGTGGTGTATGCTCGTGGGTGCTTCTAATCGAGTAATTGTATCAAGGACAAATTTAACCAATCCTAAAATTGAACTGTTTAAATTGTCTATTATAAATGTAATTCAATATTAATGAGTTTTTCTTTAAATGTTTGCAACTTTTTTATAAAGTGTAATATTATGGCAAGTAAGATTGAACGGAATTAGGTTAGCCAGTTCATCTACCAAAGCGCTCATAGAAAGCGAACACTCCCACAACTACACGCGTACATCCATCGATAACACCCAAAAGACAGGAAGAGTAGATTGGTGGAAAAAGTTGATTGTCAATTGAGGATTGAATTGTAGTTACGCACCGTACCTAAACCAAATGGACAGAAAATAAAAAAAAAAGGTTCCGTCCAATCGGAACCATCTCTTTGGAAGCCTTTCCCGCCGTACCGGACGCTCGAATGTTTAATTGGCTGTTGCTGCCCGAGATTCGTGAATATAAAATAAGATCGGACCCAAAGAATGGCTCTACGGAACGCCAGGCTCAAAGGGTCAGATAGGCAGATGAGAATGGAATGAATGAAACTCTCCCTCTCACTTTCTTTCTCTTCATACAAATATATATATATATAGTTATGGGTAGTTGTGTATGGATGTATTAGAAGGGCGATGGGGGTAGGGGCTATTAATTGGGGATAAAGCCAAATGATGGGTAGGGGAAGGAAGGTAGAAGGGTTAAGAGAAGAAAAGAAAAGGTTTGGAGAGGAAAAAAAAATTGTATGGGCCATTAGGTTGGTGAGGAGTATTCCCATACACCGTGGCTCGTTTGCATACGAGCCGCTGTGAAAGGAGTTAGCATCGGGGTGGTGGCCTCCGAGCCCCGCCACCAGTCTGCAAGTTCCTCTCGCCCTGCCATGAACACTCACGCAGTTCTTCGTGATACGGTGCTACGTTATTAAAAAGGATTTAGTAATTTTCGGCATTTAATGGTAATTATTTTGATTACTCTTAATTAATATCTTACCTACATCCTCTTGCAACGTAAATTTACTTAATAGTTTACGACGATGTATAAGGTTAGTACATTATTCTCTTAACATGTGGTTATATATATATATATATATATATATATATATATATATATATATATATATATATATATATATATATATATATATATATATATATATATATATATATATATATATATATATAAATGCAAAAATCACCGACAAAAATGAAATGAAACATCTAAGTGCTTGAATTTGTCTTTTTATTTTCCTGCGGGTGATTTTTGCAATTATTGCTCTCTTCACGCGATATTTTATGAGTGTGCCATATATATATATATATATATATATATATATATATATATATATATATATATATATATATATGCGGTTAAGAAGGCAATGTTATTGCTAACTAAGCTCTTCATCAAGCCCTCTGAAGGAGCTATTCTCACAATCATGAGGAGAACGTATAATCCAGCTTTTCTAAACAATCTAAAAAGATTGCCATCAATCAGCCTTTTTAAATTGTCATCCCTGCTTTCGAAGAGAATGGAAAAAATCGCTTTACCCATTCTAGCCCGGCCTTATAAATCGAGGGCTTGATGAAGAGCTTAGTTAGTCATAACATTGCCTTCTTAACCGCATAATTACAATTGCGTTATTGCAAAAACAATTCTCGATATATATATATATATATATATATATATATATATATATATATATATATATATATATATATATATATATATATATATATATATATATATATATATATATATGGAATTGGAAGAATTTTTGGCAGATCAACCTAAAACGCTGGGGCACCGGTCATTGACAGTCCTGAGGTAGTAAGGGGGGAGGGAGCATTGTAATGGTGATGATATGGAAGGTTTAAGTAAAGGTAATGAAGAGGGTGTAACGGTGCGATGATATTTGTTGATGTATTAATAGGGGAGGGGGGTAATTTATAACTTAAGGAGCACAACTCTCCTGATTAGTGCCCTGCCCTACAACGTGGGTGTTTGCCCTTACACCTATAACAAAATAAAGGAGCAACGCCATCTTTCCCGGTCTTTTGGTACCATGTTGTAGCTGGACTATCTTTGTCCGTGATACTACCAGTAGACTCCTCCGTGTTATTACTAGTATATCATGCGTCAGTGATATTATTGCTATACCACGCCGTAGTTTATTTTCCAATAGGCAATGCCTTCCTTACATTACCACTAGAGTAAATTCCCTTGTTATTGTCACTAAAGAACGCGGTATTGATATTACCGCTAGATCCCATGTTTGTGTTCCGTGGTGGTGTCACTAGACGCGTCCCTATTATTTTCAGTATACTTTGCTACACCACACCGCAGTTCTTTTTCCAATAGGCAACACAGGCCGATATTACCACTAAATCACGCATCACTTTCATCGCCACTAGGTAAACTCGATTCTGATATTACCACTAAATGACGCGTCGACGCTATTAAGGCAAGTCAGGCGTCTCCGCCCTTTACAACGCTAGCTTGCACCCATCATTGCCATTAGACCAAGATGCAAACCTTGCGATTACCACTAGACTATTTCTCCCTAACACTGCAATATAACACGTCTGCGATATGCTATTACACCAAGCTCCCGTACGTAATGTTATCACTAGATTACACATCCGGGTCATTACCACTATCCTACCTGTTTGATATTCCTATGAATCATTTGAACACAATAAACATATTAAATTGTTTAAAATGCAAATACGATATAACCAACGAGGGATTTTTTTAGTTGATATACAAATGTGAAGGATAAGAGATATAGGAGAAAAAGGACGAATAGAACATTGATTCGGAAAGATATGCTATGAAACCGACATAAAGATCAGAAAGACAAAAGGTCTCAAGCCCGAAAGTACTTGATGTCAATTCTTGTTCGAGTAGGAGTGTAGGGGTATGAAGAATTGTAGCAGTGAATCTTACAACCGATCACCCAATCCCGGGGGAACCCTTAGGAGCTCAAAGGAGAGCCTCCCGTTCTACGTCATTGGCATGCGGACAGAAAATCCTCGGGCATATTCCGAGTGGCGGAAGAGTGATGTACTATGTGCAGAGAGAGAGAGAGAGAACGTTTGGGGGGGTGGGACAGAGAGAGAGAGAGAAATATAGAGCGTGTTGGGGCGTGGGAGAGAGTGTGTCACTGAGAGAGTGTGATTGTGTAGGAGAATGTGAAAGAGTGTGTTCGAGTGTCGGACAGTGGTATAGAGACTGAGAGAGCGAGAGAGAGATATAGAGCAAGAGAGCGAGAGTGTGGGGGAGCGCAAGAGAGAGCAAAAGTGAGGGTGTATATGTGAGAGAGAGAGCTTAAACAACACCCCTACATCATCCTAAATGAAACACTTCTTGAAACAGACAACTCATAAAGTAGTGAAAATGTGTATGTAATAGGTGGGTACCTTCCACGAATTTCACTTCCCCTAATCTCAACAATTCAAGAAACCTTTTCCTAAAACTTGCTGGCAGAGATACCCTCGTTGGTTTTGCTTATTTTTTAATAGAAAATACTCTTAATACAAATAGGTTTTAGTCTGAGTCTTCCAAATAGTAATGTGAGGTCAAATCGAGCCCCCCTCCCTAAAGGGTACAAGTGTCTATAATCGAGGGCAGCTAACGTCATGATAATCGCTACCTTTGGTTTCCTGTAAAATTCCAAAAAGGGCTTCGGACTCCCTTGAACTGAAGCCCCTTACTGGGGTTACAATGAGCAATGTTTCACTATGTTACTATGTCGGTCCGTCGGTTGGTCGGTCGGTAACCATTTTACTTTTCAATGAGTTTTTGAAAGTTTTGAAGGTCGTAAGGTCAGATGGGGTTTGTTAATTGATAATACGTTTGTTAAGTCAATTTTTCTTTTTTCAAAATTATTGAAATAAATAGAGCACGTGACTTAGGTCTGTTGACCTTGTTTTTCTCTAATAACAATATTAAGAAACGTTTATATGAGGGTTAACCCCTGAAGGCTAACGGATAGGTGTTGTAGTCCTGACGTCACTCTAAGGAAACGATGAGCTCTAATGATTTCCTAATTCTGAACTTAGTTCTCAACTCTATGAAAATAGCCTCTTTGTGTTCATCTCGAGTACAAAAAAAGGAGACAAATAAGGAATTAAAGGACCCTTGAGGGAAGGCAGATGGGTTAGAAAGGATGTGAAGGTCAGCTACAGCAAGCGAGGCACCTCAGTACTTAATAACTTATTTTCTGTGTATGGACGTCTACTGATTAACGCGGAATCCGAATCACTTGTATCAACAGCGGATGACAGAATCAAAAGTACGAACTTCTTGAGTTAGTTTTTAAGGGGGGAGATAATATGTAAATCTTGTACCTTTATAATTTAAAGTTATAAATCTACAACTCTCTAAAAACCCAGATTCTGATTCTGAAGACCCTAAAAGTTATAGCTTTGAATTTATACACCCACTAACAAGTCATTGTCCGGATTTTACAGATCTCTAAAAAATTATGGTCCTGATTATACAGAACCCTAAAGAGTTATGGTCTTGATTATACAGAACTCTAAAGAGTTATGGTCTTGATTATACAGAACCCTAAAGAGTTATGGTCTTGATTATACAGAACCCTAAAGATTTATGGTTTTGATTATACAGAACCCTAAAGAGTTACGGTATTGATTATACAGAACCCTAAATAGTTATGGTCTTGATTATACAGAACCCTAAAGAGTTCTGGTCTTGGTAATACAGAACCTTGAAGAGTTCTGGTCTTGATTATACAGAACCCTAAAGAGTTATGGTCTTGATTATACAGAACCCTAAAGATTTATGGTTTTGATTATACAGAACCCTAAAGAGTTATGGCCTTGATTATTCAGACCCCTAAAGAGTTATGGTCTTGATTATACAGAACCCTAAAGATTTATGGTTTTGATTATACAGAACCCTAAAGAGTTCTGGTCTTGGTAATACAGAACCTTGAAGAGTTCTGGTCTTGATTATACAGAACCCTAAAGAGTTATGGTCTTGATTATACAGAACCCTAAAGAGTTCTGTTCTTGGTAATACAGAACCTTAAAGAGTTCTGGTCTTGATTATACAGAACCCTAAAGAGTTATGGTCTTGATTATACAGAACCCTAAAAAGTTCTGGTCTTGATTATACAGAACCCTAACAAATGATAGTATTTCTACAGACTCCGAATAAATTATGGTCCTAATTCTGCTAACCTCGAATAAGTTAGTCATAATCCTACATTAACTACAGAATTTGACCTAAGATAGGTTTGTTAATTTAGTTTATGCTACGTTATGTAGGCAATCAGAGTTAGGGCAGTGACTATGCTGGAGATCGAATTGGATATAGTATCTACATACTCGTAGCATAGTTTAGATGCTTCTAAATGTGAGAATATGTGAATTTGTAGCTGTTTCTATTGTACGCATGTGTTTATTTGTACACGCAAATGTATTATACATGTTTTTATCGGAGGAAAATGATAAAAATATGTTTAGCTTATTAACGCTGTAAATTAGTTAGTTAAAAAAGACAAGATTAATAGTCAAAATCAGAAAAATTCCCCCAAAGATAAAAAGCAATAAAAATAGGGGTTATGCTAATTAGAGTCCTAAGATAACTGTATAATATAGAATAACTTTTGAATTTATGTGTTGTCTTGTGAAAACATCGTGTAATGTGAATTCTTCTGAATTTAAATTAATTGCTTCTATAAGAAATAATGGTAAGTGTGGAATAGTTGTTTTGATAGACCCAAAGTATGTTGGTCGTTTTCTTTGCATTAAATAATAAATCCAAACATACAGTTAAGGAAATTAGAAAGTTTAGTATAGGAAATGCACCCTAGATTTACAAAACGTTGGAAAATATTTGTATATTAATTTTTTTTCTCACAAAAATGGGAAAAAAACAATAAAAAATGTAATAGTTTTAGATAACTAAACAAAAAGGCATAATAACAAACATAGAAAAAATGGCCAAAGTGGCCAAATATCGAACAAACCTGGCCTAATTTTGAGAAATAAAACTCAAAATAAAATATTCTTGTCATGTTGAAATGGCTTAGTTTAAATTCGCTTCAATTGAACATTTATTCCATTTAGTCGTTAGGTCCAGCTCCCTTTTCTTTAAATGACGACTAATTCATTATCTATATGATGATGGAGAATACCCATAATGCTTTTGGGAGGGTGTGAGAAACCCGAAAAGTGGCATCTGGCCTGTGAAACTGTCTTCACGTATCTCCTTACTTAAGAGCAACCACGAAAAGGTCGGGATGGCCAGAGTTGTCGCAAAATCGGCCAAACCACTTAAGCTTTTTCAACTCTGTGATTTAATTAGACTGAAACATTCAATTAGAAAAATAGGCCGCAAATGAAAATATCGCATTGTCGAAAATTTCAAAGGGCATCGAAGGGTTCTTTAAAATATCCGAGAGGTATCGAAGCGTTCTTGAAAATATCCGAGATTATCGAAGCGTTCTCGAAAATACCAGAAAGTATCGAAGCGTTCTTGAAAATATCGGAGGGCATCCAAGCGTTCTTGAAAATATCGGAGAGTATCGAAGCGTTCTTGAAAATACATGAGAGTATCGAAGCGTTCTTAAAGATATCCGAGAGTATCGAAGCGTTATTGAAAATATCTCAGGGTATAGAAGGGTTATTGAAAATATCGGAGGGTATCGAAACGTTCTTGAAATACCGGAGGGTATCGAAGCGTTCTTGAAAATATCGGAGGGTATCGAAGCGTTCTTGAAAATATCGGAGGGTATCGAAGGGTTCTTGAAAATATCGGAGGGTATCGAAGCGTTCTTGAAAATATCGGAGCGTATCTAAGCGTTTTGATAATATCCGGGAGTATCAAAATGTTATTGAAAATATCCGAGATTATCGAAGCGTTCTTGAAAATATCGGAGTGTATCTAAGCGTTTTGATAATATCCGGGAGTATCAAAATGTTCTTGAAAATATCCGAGATTATCGAAGCGTTCTTGAAAATATCGGAGGATATCGAAACATTCTTGAAACTATCAGAAGGTATCGAAGCGTTCTTGAAAATATCGGAGGGTATCTAAGCGTTTTTGAAAATATCGGAGCCTATCGAAGCGTTCTTGAAAATATCGGAGGATATCGAAACGTACTTGAAAATATCCCAGATTATCGAAGCGTTCTTGAAAACACCTGAAAGTATAGTAGCGTTCTTGAAAATATCCCAGATTATCGAAGCGTTCTTGAAAATATCCCAGATTATCGAAGCGTTCTTGAAAATATCCCAGATTATCGAAGCGTTCTTGTAAATACTTGAAAGTATCGAAGCGTTATTGAAAATATCGGAGGATATCGAAACGTTCTTGAAAATATCGGAAGGTATCGAAGCGTTCTTGAAAATATCGGAGGGTATCGAAACATTATTGAAAACTCGAATGTTTCTGTATTAATTTCGATCTGAGGAAACTCGATGCCCTTATCCTTTTTATGGATATTCTCTTCCCTAATCTAGGACGATAAGCATAAAATAGTAATAATAGTGCAACTAATAATAATAGTAATAACTAGAAAGCACTCAGAGGTTGAATACCCTCCCTTATGCAAATGACATTAAAACTTGCAATGTTAAAGAAATTAATTAAATGATCCATAATATGGATCCGGATCTGGATCTGCTCTAAATGCAAATCAACTTTAGCTAGGTTCCCCCCCCCTTCCCCTACTCCCCCCTTCCTACAAGATTTCATCGAAATCTCTCCTTAAACTTTAAACGTATCATTGTCGTAACTAGACACTAACAAACACGGTTGATCACATAACCATATGACTATTGGTGGAGGTAATAAGGCAAATCCACAAATATCATTTGCTTACTGTCTTGCATAAAGACTAATATCATTCATCCTTTCAAATATTTTTCATTTTCATTCTTAAAATTTTTGGATTTTTTTTATATTATTGTATGGCCTCTCGAATGCTCAATTCTAAAATGAATTTCCCCTCCCGCTCTTTTTTCCATGGATTTCATTATACGATATTTTATATATATATATATATATATATATATATATATATATATATATATATATATATATATATATATATATATATATATATATAGGATGGATCCGCTTTAGTAAGTACCCAAATTTTCCGTTTTTATATTAAATGTTTTTAACTCTTACAGTCTTTACAAAATTAAAAACAAAGGTGAAATTTATTATCTTTAAATAATGCCAGGTCAATTTCTCTTATAGTTTGTAATTAATTTCTGCAATAATCCTTAAATTTATTAACTAATTTTTGAGTCAGTCTTAAAGCAAATTTAACTGTTGCCAAGTCATATTTAATTTAACTTGTAGTACTTTCTACTGATATCTTGTAATTGGTCACCTTCAAAATAATGTCTTGTTGGCCTTTTCAAGTTTTCTTCATACATATTAACTTTGTAAACTTATTCTAGCCTGAAGATGAAAACTTGTAGTTTTCGAAACGTAGTGAAAAATTAAAAGATGCTACATCCGTTTCTCGTGGCTCTGGGATTTATCATCAATATTATATATATATATATATATATATATATATATATATATATATATATATATATATATATATATATATATATATATATATATATATATATATATATATATATATATGTGTGTGTGTGTATGTGTGTGTGTGTATTTTCACGTGTTTATATTTTATGTGGGTATATGTTTACAAGGATTCTTCAAAAGGGCGTAGAAAAATAGAATAAAAATTAAAACAAAAAGAAGTATAAATTTTATTTTTCAACATAAGGTTATTCAGGTAAAAAATTATAAGCAAATACCCTTCATTTATATTTCTATAGCACTGAGGACTCTGAGAATTAAACCAGCTCTTTTAACATTGTTAACAGATGATAAAAGATTTGTTTGTAAGGATTTGGTTAAAAAAATGAAGAGCACTCGTTTTTATTCTGTTGATCTTAAAAGACCTGTTTTAACTTGGGTTTTTCCTCAGTTTCATAGTAATGGTTTAAATGGATGGGATCATCGCTTGTAAGCGTTTTGACCTGAATGGGAGTTTATGGTAAAAAAAAAAAATTTATAAATTCTTTTTGTTTTCATTTTTGTTCCATATCTCAATTAAATTTTTAACATCCATCGTACAATTAAATGTGTATATTATGTTCATCAGAGAATCGAAATATTGAGAAAAAAACATGTTTATGTTGAGGTATATTTAATTAATTGAAAATTATAAATAATGACGTAATTATTCTTGAATGCCAACAGGTTTGGTAATTCTTCATACTTCATTGGTAAAAATGTTAAATTTAACTCTATTACTCGAATTTAAGTTAAGTTAGGTTTTGAAGCATGGTAAATATTTAACTTACTGGTCATTTTTTTTTAATAAAATTACCGCTTGTACAAGGAAGTTTGATAACTTTGAAGAATACTCGTTTATTTGGTTTGCCAAAGTTTATCATATTTACCACATCATGATAATTATGCATAATTACCGGCCATTATTAACAATTTATCCCATTCAGTCTAACATTTATATCAATTTGCATTAAAATTGATTTATTTAAAAACACAAAATGTGGAATACATTTAAGGAGGGTGCAATTATATTCTTGGATAAAATTGCTCTACATTCTAGCACAGTTACCATTAGATAGTGGTAACTATTCAATAGTAATAATCTAAGAAATCAAATAAATTGCAATAATATAAACTTTATAGTAACAAAGGTTTAGAATGCCTAGAGAAATAAATATGGTAGTAATGAAATAAAAACAAAAAAGAACAGGAGGGATCTACCTCGGTTCCTTTTGAAGATTTTAAATAACTGTCAGGAAACATAAACTAGCTTGAGCAACAAGTTTACTGTAGTGAATAATCAAATCCTACAGCAATCAATTCAAAATATTTACGGGTTGAGCATAGGTATTGCCTCTTAGGTCTTAGCGGAAAACAGGGTTTAACGACAATTTAGAGGCCTTGACACAATCAACAATTGACTATTTTCAATGGAAATACCAGATAATTTAAAGTTACCTTCTACATTTTTTTTATTTAACCCATTTATTTCTATGTTACATTTTAATATGTAAAAGCTCTTTTAAAACTATGCTCGTAGTATTATTTGATTATTTCATATGATTAATAATTACTTGAAAAATTCACTAATTTTTTTTTAATTCTATTGACATCAAACACAATAATGGTTCAGAGTTTTGTCTGATCTTTAACATCACTCTTTTTCCTTCGACACTGGTTCAACTGTTTTTACTATACCATTTTGCACTAAAGTCTTTCGGTAGTCCTTAAGTATGTCATTCACATTCACTTAATTGTGTACGGTCTACAACATAATTTAACTAAGGTTATTTTGGGTTATGTTAGGTTGGCTTATGTTCTGCTAGGCGGAAGTTGGCACAGTTAATCGTTAATCCGTTAGAATGTAACGTAAGTTAACGCTAAATCCTTAACGTTAATTATTATTTTATGATTATAAAACATTAAAGAAAAAAGGTTTGTTTTGCTCGAAAACTACCTCAACTCTACTAAAACTATAAAATATAAAAATGGCCAAAATAATAGAGGACAACGAAAATGAGAAAACTTTACTAAAACCGTATCAATATTAATTTAATAATAATATCATATTTAATTAAGGTTTTCTATTTTCTCTTTATTGTCGTTTATAATCTTGGCAATTTTTATATATTATATAGCTTTGGTAGTTTTGATGCGAATTTAGAGCCAGAAAAGTTAGGTCATGATCCGTTATAAAATATACAAACAACTAAATATGATTGTGGAACGCATACTAAAGGAGAACCAATCTTCTTAAATATTGCCATTATACCTTTCTATCCATAATTTCCCGAATAAGAATTTCTATTTGGTCCCCGCGCGAACAGGCTTTTGTCCCGTTTTCTTACAAATCTACCCCAAAATATTAAGGTCTGACTTAAAAAGATATTTCACGGTTGAACTAAAATGAGACGAAAGTGATTGGTCTCATTTTTATACTCTACGTATAAAAATGATAGAAATATATTTTACGAGAGTTGATTTGTTAACATACTTAAAAACTATAGTTGCTACCTATATCTGTTTTATAGTTTACCAATGATCACAAAACACAGCGATAGGGGCATTTGCAGTGTTATTCCTTTCCTCTCCATTCCATTTTTTTTTAATCCTATTCGTTCGATTCATATATTCCTTTTAGAGGTCTGCATTGTGACCTTTCCTCCTTAGAGTCTATAACCACATTGGTGAACGCCATGGAGGGGTTAATAGTTGAAATCTATCGTTAAGCATACTTTTATAGAGTTATATAATTTAATATTGTATTATGATAAACAAATAAATTCATCGTGCTCTATTGTATCAAAGCTTGCGTGAATATACTTTTCTCTTCAGTCACTCCTTTAACCAAGTTACTAAAATGAAAACGTCAGGAATTACGGGCGTTACTAAATGCAGGGATAACCTAAACGAATAAAAATAATGATTTAACACTACCTAAATATATGTAAATCTGGACATCCCATTTGATATGCTGAACAGAGTGAATCATAAATAAATAAAAAAACATAAAGAGATTCATATCAATATTCAAGAGAAGGAGAATTTTTACAGTACACTGATTACATCCTGCCAGAACAATACAACAAACACTACACGGGGATACACCCATACATAAATGTCATAGCACCACACCGTGATATCCTTTAGTTACCGTTCAACTAACGCAAAAGCCTACGAGGAAATCTAAATTCTAATGTGGTTTAGAAGTAGAATTTACTACACACCTGATCCGAATACTATCAACGCAGAGTATGGAACCCAATGTAAACTAGTTTCCTGCTGAGATGTGCATCAAACGGTGTAAATTAGTGATGAAAAATGTACAAGACTGTAATATTTTTATTTTAATTAATTTAATCCAGTCTTCGTGAATCTGTTAAGGCTGTATTCTGATTCACTCTTAACCCAGAGATAAGGTAATTCCCAAAGGTGAATGGAATTCTAATTACCATCTTTCCCTTAAGGCTTAGGTACTATCTTTTAGAAAAGGTCATCCATAGGTAGTGCTCCTAGATTGTAATATACCAAGAATGGTTCTTGATGACAACTTTCTAAATATAAAAACACACATCGGATTGAGTTTATTCCCATGTGAATCAAAGTCCCAAAAGGGTTTGAAAATTAAAATTATAAAAACCTGCCTCAGTAATGTTTTAAATACATTATTTTCACGTTTGAGGAATTTCTTTTATCACGAAAATGTGTTATTGGGTCATTTTTCGACTTGGAAATTGTTTTACACATTTCTCGACTTGGAATTTGTTTTACACATTTCTTGTCTAGAAAAATGATTTAAACATTTCTCGACTTGGAAATTGTTTTACACATTTCTCGATTTGGAAATTGTTTTACACATTTCTCGACTTGGAAAATGATTTAAACATTTCTCGACTTGGAAATTGTTTTATACATTTCTCGACTTAGAAATTGTTTTACACATTTCTTGACTTGGAAATTGTTTTACACATTTCTCAAATTGGAAATTCTTTTACAAATTTCTCGACTTGGAAATTGTTTTACACATTTCTTAACTAGGAAAATGATTTAAATATTTCTCGACTTAGAAATTGTTTCACACATTTCTCGACTTGGAAATTGTTTTACACATTTCTCGACTTGGAAATTGTTTTACACATTTCTTAACTAGGAAAATGATTTAAACATTTCTCGACTTGGAAATTATTTTGCACATTTCTCGACTTGGAAATTGTTTTACACATTTCTTGTCTAGGAAAATGATTTAAATATTTCTCGACTTGGAAATTGTTTTATACATTTCTCGTCTTGGAAATTGTTTTACACATTTCTCGACTTGGAAAATGATTTAAACATTTCTCGACTTGGAAATTGTTTTATACATTTCACGACTTAGAAATTGTTTTACACATTTCTTGACTTGGAATTTTTTTACACATTTCTCGACTTGGAAATTGTTTTACACATTTCTTGACTTGGAAATTGTTTTACACATTTCTCAACTTGGAAATTGTTTTACACATTTCTTGACTAGGAAAATGATTTAAACATTTCTCGACTTGGAAATTGTTTTGCACATATCTTGACTTCGAAAATGTTTTACCTATTTCTTGACTTGGATTTTTTACACTGTAAAAATGCCATATTCAATCGTTCTTGAGCTGATAATTGTTTAGTAAAAATTTGATATTACGTTATTTGTTCACATGGAAATTGATTTACACATGAAAATGGGAAATTGTTTTGCACATATTTTGACTTGGAAAATGTTTTGCCTATATCTTGACTTCGAAAATGTTTTACCTATTTCTTGACTTGAATTTTTTACACTGTAAAATCCTATATTCAATCGTTCTTGAGATGATAATTGTTTAGTCAAAATTCGATATTACGTTATTTGTTCACGTGGAAATTGATTTACACATGAAAATGGGAAATTGTTTTGCACATTTAGTGTTATGACAATTTTTAAAACAGAAAAACATGCGACATTAATTAAGGCATACTTTAGTTAGAAATTGTTTTACATAGTAAAAATATATTGTTAAGTTATTTATTTTGCTTCGATATTGATTTGACAAAAAATTCTAAACAACTCTCGACTTAAAAATTGTTTTCTACAATTTTTGTAGATTTATTACTTAGAAATTGAGTTACACACATTAAAATATACCGTTCAATTTCTTGACTTGGAAATTGTTTTACACATAGTAAATGCGTTAAAGATTATTTTTTTGATTTAGAAAAATTAATGAGGACAAGAGCGCTAAGAAGGAGCCAAGTATTGCTTGGTTAATCATGCTGCACTGGACATTTGGAGAATTGCGTACCCTCAGAGCACAGCACATTTTGCTTTTAAGTACCAACCCTTAAGGTTAAATTCAAAGAATGGTGAAGGTTTCATCTGAGTACTATATAAAGGGATAAGTGTTTATCTTTGAGTTCCGCTGCCCTCAAGGGGTCGAAGTACTCATATTGGAGTAACAATGCTCTTCTTGGGGTACTAGGGGTCTACAAGGGGTTGTAGTAATCATCTTGGACTATCGCTACCTTCCAAAGGGTTAGAGTACTCATAATGAACTACCGAAGCCTTGTAATGGTTTGTAGTACTCAGCTTTGTTTGCATTTGTACTCGAATGTTTAAATGCCCATGGGTGCAAACTTTAAGATTGATGGAGTTTGCTATTGCCCACTTTGCCCCCCAGTAATATTGTTTGATGCATCAAACTGCCCTTGTTAGTTAGCCAAGTTCTCTTCCGTTTCCCATTCGATTATTTCCATCGTGGATAATCGAGCGGGTAATGAAAACTACATAAAGATCAGAAAGATAATCTTTGGAAAAAGACGCCGACCTTCGTTGGTGGAAGGGTTCTAATAGGAGTAATAGTGCGGGGTCTCGCCACTGACCTCTAGCCATGAGGGTATTTCGTGACTCAACAGTGGGCCACTCGTTCCGTGTCTGGGGAGTGTGTACGTGAAACCATCTTCGGAAGCTCCCGGGACGGAAGAGTGATATGTTGTGTGTGCGAAAGAAGGACGATTGAGAAAGAAACAGCTGTGTGTGTGATCAAGTGTGCCTCCGGAGCAGTCTACGTGCATGACTACCATACGACACTCCAATAATACAACAATAGGTGATTAACTCCCTACAAGTACAATAATAACCGATTACTTTCCTACAAACATAGTCATAGGCGATTAGCTTCATACGAGCTCAACAATAAGCGAATGACTCCCTACGAACGCAACAATGGGAGTCTAGCTCCATACGATCCCACACAAATGGACGACTAGCTCCCTACGGATGCAACAATAGCCAACAAGTTCCACATGAAGGCAGTAATAGGCAGCTAGCCCTATACGAATCCATAAACAGATGCCCATCTCTTGCTACGAACGCAAAAATAGGCGATTAACTCCATACTAACGCACCTCTATGCGACTAGCTTCCTTCGAAGGCAGCAACAGGTGACTCGCTCCCTATGAACTCAAAAATAAGCGACTAGCTCTTTACGAATTCAGGCCCAAAGGGCTGGTACTAGTTAAAGCGGCATCAGGTAGCATTTCAGTTTTCGAATACCATAAGAAAATCCCTAACTAGACTTATGCCATAAACCGAGACACTGGGCTTCATTTGGTCGCTTTTCGAAACGGATTTACCTCACATTTCGCAGATATTTGGAGAGGTTTTTTTTCATACACTCCTTTTGTATGAAGGCAAAACTGTCTGTAACCATAGGATTGATTTTAACAAAGCTAAAATTATATAAAACACAAACAATTACATGAAAGACTTACCTCAGAGTCAATTTTCATGAATGTTATTGACAATTATAACATATCAGAAGGAGCATATAAATTTATTATATACATTTCTAATATCTTTGCTTATTCAATCCCAAAACTGGTCAAATCCGTCAATCAAGGTGATTAACCACACCCATAAAAATGATACTTTCAGACCATTGTTTCAATGTAAAATTCTTTTACTGTTTTTATTTTTCATCCATTTCATTGCTTTAGCTTTGTTAGCCGCTTTTATATACTTCGTTCCAATTCTCTTTAATATACAGCTGTGCTCGCTGCCTCAGTGTCCATGGTTCGAATCGCTTCCCTGCACAGATTTTTTCGAAAAAAGGTAATTAATATTGCTGTAAGAAAAATTTATTCCGTTTTCTCTTTTAATGTGGTTTATTACATTCATATATATATATATATTATCGAGATAAGAAGTTGCTTGTAGCGAGAGAAAGGGGTGAAATGGTTTAATGTGGCGGGTCGCCAATTCCATAGGAACCAATGTTTCTTATTTGCTTATGAATCCAAGTTTGGGATTCGAGTTTGTTTATTCGGATGTTCACCAAATAATTTCATATTTGGATTTCTAAACCACTGAGAAAAGATAACTTTATTTTGAGTTTGACGTTGATCAGGATGAATGACTGGACTCGGTGAGTTTAAATCCCTTTTTCGGTGGAAGGAGTAAATTTGAATGTGGATGAAAAGACTTGTGAATCCTATCCACCGAGGACTGCTTGAGGAAGTGAATGTGTGGATTTTAGTGTGGTAAAATTCCCTCCTCGGTGGGTGGAGCACAATATGAAGCCGAATAAAAGAGACTTGTGCTCTTTGAAGTGATGTGACTGACTGTGTTATACTGTAATAATGCCCTATAATACCCGATTTTTTATGTGAAAATAAAGTAGGCGTTTCTAGGGAAGGAGTTTTGTTTGAAATCAATGTTCGTTGATAGGTGTTCTAGATAGAGAGAGAACAGAGGAGAAATTACTAATCAAAATGATTTATGAGACGAAAGATAAATGCTGAAAAATGATTGATAAATAAGTCGAGAGAAAGTTTGGAAATTTTTTTTAGGAGGTTCATGTTTAACTGTTTGACGCTAAAATAACTAAATAGCAGTATCCTGTGAGCCAGACCGATTTGAAAGAAAGATGTTTGATCAAAAGGGAATTAGGCAAATTCACTGGTCGGTCGCAATATTTAAGCCTGGGAAAAGACCGTATAGGAGAGTTTATGTATTTTGATAATACTTGATATTGAATTCTGAAAACATTCCTGCGGACAATTATGCACAAAATGAACTTTCATTCTCCTTCATACTTCTGAACATCCAAGTTTAAAGATAGAGTCAAAGTGGAAGCAGTTAAGAAGTTTTTCGAAGAATTGTAGGCGTATTTTGGGCTTGTGGTGAGACTCAAAAGTTTCGTCGTGATATTTGAAGGAAGCAGCTGCCAATTTGTGTGCGTGTGCGTATGAATTCTTGTATATGTGCGTAAGCCAGGTAGAGAGACAAGCAAATTTATTTATTTATTTAAAAAGCAAAAAACAATGGAGCATATATACCATATATTTTATGAGGGTTGTAAAGAAAGTAGTAATGTTAGGAGAGTGAAAATGGGTGAAAGATATAAACCTCGGATAGAAAAAAAAGCACAAAGCATTCTCAGGCTGATGTCTTCGTCGCTTGGTTTTTCTTTAATAACACACTCAGCCTCGGATAATCTTTGAGTTTAAGAGGTCCAATGACTCCAATAAGTGTCATATACGAGGGGCGGTCAATAAGTTTTTCAATTCGGATATAAGGAAACGAGATATGAGGAAAAGTGTCTAATTATTTTTCAATATAACTACCCTCGACTTCAATGCACTTGCGCCACTTGTCCCTGAGGCTTCGGATTCCCGACAACCAGAAATCTCCCGACTGCTGTTCAATCCACTCCTGGATGGCGCGCTGGACATCTTCATCGTCCCCAAACCGGCGTCCACGCAGTGCAGCCTTGAGCTGGTGGAATAAAAAGTAGTCGCTAGGGGCCAGATCGGGAATGTAGGGGGTATGGTTGAACTCGTCGAATCCGCACTCACGCACGGCAGCTTGTGCAACTCTGGCCTTGTGGACTTTGACGACGTTGAAGTCGAACATGGCGCGTGAGGTTTCTAGGGACCCAAGGGGCAGGACCTTGGTCATGGCCAAATTGTCGTGGACGGTGTTGATAACACTTCCATGTGATATTCCAAGTTGTCGCTCGATTTCTTCGACCTTCACCCGTCGATTTTCGAGGATCATCCTCTCCACACGGGCCACATTTTCCTCGTTGGTCACGTCTGACGGGCGTCCTGGACGGGGGTCATCTTCAAGGGATTCACGCCCATAGCGGAACTCCCTATTCCAGCGAGCAATGGTTGCATAGGAAGGGGCTGTGTCGGTTTACACTGCAACCATGCGTTTATGGATCTCTTTTGCATTCTTGCCTTCCTTGGTCAAAAATTTGATCACTGAGCGGTGCTCAACCTTCTCTATTGTTGAAAAATTTATGAGTGACGATCTGCGATCAGCTACTGCTTCTTAAATAGACGAGGCAGGAGCGTGCAGCTGCAGGTCCCGACTTGTCATAACTTGTCTCAACACCCTCACAAACAGCCATTCCCCTTCCTCTGTTTTACCCTACCGATTCGCAAAACTTATTGACTGCCCCTCGTATATATATATATATATATATATATATATATATATATATATATATATATATATATATACGAGTTGGCTTCCTATAGACTGAAGTTTCAAACTTTGTTCCTGAATGTTTAATAGCTATATCTAAAAATGGAAGTCTACTATTTTTCTCCATCTCCATTGTATAATTTATATTTTTATGTCTAGGGTTCAAGTATTTAATGAATTGTTCCGCATGTTGTCATGACTTCATTAATACAAATTTATCATTGAAATAACGTCTGTAATGCAGAGGTTTATATTCAATGGGCCAGTTATTGAGCCAAAGTTGTTCATAATGGCATAGGAAGATGTTCGCGAAAGATGGCCCAAGTGGTAGGCCCATCTTTACTCTTTCCTTTTGGACGTAAAATTCTTTATTAAATATAAAATACGAATTTAGGACAGCCAATTCCAAAAAGGAATTAAATCGGTTTTTTGTAATACCTATTACATTTTGACAAGAATTAAAAGGAGAATTTCTACAAATTTGGATTGTTTCATTCAGCTGAATATTTGTGAATAAGTTTTCGACGTCATAACTCGCCTTTATGACGTTAGCAGCGTCCGAACGGGTGCACAGGTCTTCTATAATTGTTCGGGAATTAGCTAAGGTGTAGTCATTATTGGTAAGTTCGGAAAGGACGGGTACTAGAAATTTTGATATACCATAAGAGGGTGTATTACATGCGGAAAAAAATGGGGTGGAGTAGAACTCCTACCTTATGGGTATTAGGTTTTCCATATAGTATGCCAGGAACAGAGCTTGATACGTGTCACTTGTTATATATTTCGTTAGATATAAATTTGCCCGTCTTCAATTTAGATAAGAATCTATTGATACGATCTTCTATATAAATCAAAGTTTAAATAATTGGGTCTTTTACGTTTGAAATTTACTTTTGTCTGAAAGTGTGGCCATCATTTTGTTAATGTATTCTTCCCGATCCATAATAACAACACCATTTCTTTTATCAGGTTTACAGATTATATGTGGTCTATCAGAGGTGAGAGATTTATGTAGAGATACATACTCGTATATCACCAGTGCGAACTCTCGGAGAGAAAATGGTATATGTCTTAAAGTTATAAAAATACTTAAAACTTATAAACATTATTTTATTCTTAACATCATTGAAATTATTGGGTTTGGTTATATCCATATGACTGAGAGTTGATGCAATTTTTTCTATTTTGAGCAAGATTTTGTAAAAATTTAAATTATAAATGGACAGGACAGAGTCTAAGCCGAATGCAAGTCAGAAGCGGATAAGTTCGGGTAATGGTTAATTAAATATTACTTTGTCCACAGGACATGGTTGAAGATCATTAGTAATTCCTATAGCTTTTAATTTACGAATATGTGTGTGGCGGGAATCTTCAGTCAAATTTTCAGTAGAAATGTTCACAAAATTTGAAACGAAAATATATTCTAAGGTAGTCAATGTAGATTTTAGCTTCAATGATAAAACTCTATCATTGTTATCACGAATGCGTTCACGTTTGAATTTAATTTCCTTATTAATTAATTTATTTTGCTAACATTTATAAAATTTAGAACGATAGAGACACTTTTTATATAATTTAAATCGTAAAAACTTATGGAATATATTGTAAGTTTTACACTTGGACAAGAACTCGAGGTCTAAATTGCACTTGTTATGTTTTTTTTGTTGAATCTTGGAATCTTCTCAATAAGCGTAATGTCTCTAGGTCGTGGTTTCTTTTTCAGGAACATGTTGGTGCATTGGTGAACAGTGCATACAGAAAATTTTTTAGTTGAGGTAAAATTAGCTGACATGGAGGGAACTGGAAGCCATCTGGATATTGGAAAAGTTACCTGTATCATTGTTATTTTCACCGAGTATCAGAATTCTTAAGTTATGAATATTTCTCAATGCTCCTTGAACACTGTAAAAACTATAAGACGTGACTTGGACAGCTGGAACAGAAACTACGAAGCCGTGGCCAAGATAAATGGACATAAAGGCGTTCTGACTGCGTCTGCACGGCGGAATTCATCCCAAAAAATTAATAGAAGGTGATAGAAAACCCGAGCAATGGAATATGAGCTTTGGATAACGGAAAAGGTGTTGTAGTTACCACCATGGAGCTGGCTCTGACCGAAGACCTTTGCTACCACTGGAAAAAGATCAAGGAACAAATTCTGACAGCCAAGGCCAAGGATAACGGCTTGTCGAAGTCATGAAGCTCCTAAGCAAGCTGAAGTATTCTGGTGAGGAGGAAATGATCTCTTCCTTCTCAGACGAAAAGAACATCTGCCGAGACCAGTTGCCAACACCTAAAGCAACAGGTGGTGTGTCAATAATCCAGGCGATGTTCCACGTATCATCAAAATCAAGTTGACCCAAAATCTAATGTCTTTTGTGTGTCACTCCAATGAAGGTGACCCCTCCCCCCCTGCAGTTTTCAGTAGGATCTTAAGGTCAATTCAGATGGCTATGAGAGCTGCTGGAGACTGTAAACAAACCCTGGCTAGAGAGGGTTGCTTCTGAAAGGTCATACCTCCGGAATGAGTCCAAAGTTGTTGTCGGAGAATTTCTATAAATTCACCAACCCCACTTTCTGGCCTCCCGATTCTCCTGATTTTAATCAAATAGATAATTACTATATGTTTCGCGGTGCTTAGAAAGACCCCAAGTGTTCTGCCTGAAACACGAAGGAAGACCAGGAAGCCAAGATCAACGAGGTGTTCGAAGATTTTTCCAGACACTCAAGAACGCATTTGCCCGGTTCCGGATGCGTCTTCAGGACGCAGTGGAAGCTGAGGACGACTTTGAGTAAACATATTTTATTTTCCAGCCATAATCTAGTTAATATTTTTTTCAAAATTTTAAAATACATAGATTTTGGCTGAGATATTACAGGTTTTTTCTTTTATGCAAACCCCTAAATTTAGCCTAAACCCTTACCCCCTTATATATATATATATATATATATATATATATATATATATATATATATATATATATATATATATATATATATATATATATATATATATATATATATATATATATGTGTGTGTGAAAGTGCAAGTGTGTATGTTATTAAGTTGCATCTTTTTAAGAAACATGTATTTTTTTCCAATATTTTCCGTTGATAAAAACGCCAAATATTTTCTTTTTCTACTTTTTTTTCGACTAGAGAGGAGTGTGTGGCTAATGCAATTTTTACTTCGAAATTTATTGTCAAAATTGGTGTTCAGGTACCTTATTTTCTCCCCCACCCCACATTATACCCCCGCTGCCTAACATATCCCTCTCAAAATATACTCCATCCCCTTTTACTCTTTTATTACTCCTCCTACCAGTATTTTCATCGTGCTTTAGATATAGAATATTACTTATTGAGGTGTGTATATCTCTCTCACACACACACACTGTCTTTCAATCTATATGCAATCTATTTATCTTTGTATTCTACTTTTTTGTGCTTTTCCTGTGCTCCACTCCCGAGGTACAGGGAGTAGTGGAGGATTGGGAGAGCCTCAAGCAGGATTGGGTGAGCCTCGAACTAAAGCTCGAAGAAAGCCTCCGTCTCAAGAGGAAAATTGGAAACACGATGAGGACGATATTGAGAGAGAGAATGTGCGAGAGAAAGAGAGAGTGAGAGAGATTCAGACACAGGCATTCTCTAGAGATTTCTATCAGTTTTTTTGAGAGAGAGATGTTTAAATCAATTTATGTTAAATGGCAATGATGCATATTAAGAAAAAAGATAATTATAATGTAACGAAATACTGATATTTCACATTACATAATTCTGACCCCAAAATCTCTACTTTCGACATCATAAAACACCAAACAACTACCCTAACATCCAATTGATTTATGTTAACATCTATCGAAATTACTCTTAAGTGTAATTATTTATAAATAATCAAATTAACAACCTTATATTTTTAATAACTTTATCTATTAAGAAGAAAAAGAGAATTAAAATGTAATGAAATAAGAGGAAACAAATTAAACATTAATTTTCGTTCCAAAATTTCGACTTTCGGTACCATAAAATAGAAAAAAAACTATCTTTACATCAATTAATATTTCTAAACACTTATCGAAATAACTCTTAAGTGTAACTATTGCTAAATTAACCAAATCAACACACATTGTCAAGTCGTAATCCATGAAATCTGTGAAAAATTTCTGTTTTTCCAGATTTCTCTCTCATAGAAAACACTTTACTCATATAAAAATTACTGAGATCTCCGAAATTTGTGTTAAATTTCTCCTTCCGCCATCACATCATTCTCGAAATTCCAACCATAAACTGCAAAATAAGCACATTCTCCCATTAAAAAGAAATCTTTTTCGTTAGAATCAAAGAAGGATATTCCATATAACATGTCGACATCAGCAATAAAATAATATTGATAAAAAGTCTCTAGATTTTATTGAAAAAGAGACCTTCATGGGTCTTAGGAAATAAATTCGTTCCTGCAAATGCGTTTCCACTAGGTTCCATTCGTATGAAGGCCTAATCGGAAGCCTCTTCGATTCTGAGTGAGGTATTTTATCGAAAAAAAAGGAGAGAACGAGAAAAATTTTGCAACTGAAAGTGGCGTATAAAAAGGTAAATAATTTTTTGAAGTATTGAAAAAAGCTGGAGTTTTCATATTGAAATTAAGAATGACAGCGAAAAAGTGCTGAAAGAACAAGAATATAAGAAGTAAAGACGAATTATTTCAAGAACTTTTGAGAACTGTTATTAACATACCTTTCCCCACATAAGATCCACTTAAGGATAGAATAAGCAAAAGAGAATACAAGATAATGGGTGTGAAACAGCCAAATTTACAGAGATATTAAGTTGCTTAAAAATACGGGTGAGACCAAAATTGGTTCAAAGTATGGCAAGATAAGACAATTTTAATAACTGAAAACCGGTGGGTTTTCAGTTATAAAAATTGTCTTATCTTGCCATACTTTGAACCATTTTTTAGTCTTACCCGTATTTTTAAGCAACTTAATATCTCTGGAAATTTTAGATATGAATCAACTTTATATAAAATGTTAGTCCACAATAATACAAGGTAAAAAGGTGAAGTATATTCTATAGAATGTTCTATTTGCAATTTACCTTACTTCGGGCAAACTGGTAAATCTTTATCTACTAGAATTTACCAACATAAGTATAATATTAGAAGAGGTGAACTAAACAGCGCTTTATTTTTACATTTATCCGAAAATAACCACCCCATTGACTGGAACTCTGCAAAATTCCTTTATCATTCCGCTGATTTCACAAAAAGAACTATTGTCGAGGGTTCATTAATTGGCATGTTACCTATTATAAATATCTCCCCTGGCTTATTTAAACTCGACCCTGTCTTAGAAAAACTTGTACTAAATGAAATAACTTCATAGTGTAGCATGTTGTCACTCTTAATTAGTGTAATATCATTCGCATTGCCTCCCCCACCACGTATCTCTGCTAGGATCGTGGATTAACTCTTAGTCCTAAATGGTTGCGTTCTAATGATAATCCTTTAAAATGTTTTAGTTTTTTTCACCCACCATTTTCATTCATATACACGGCGTTGTTGTGTGTATATCGTTTTGGGGACGCATATGTCCGTTATTAGTTGCCTAATGATCTTGTTATTGTGTTTTTTCATTGGTTTGTACTATGTAATGGGCGTTCCCTTCGTATCTTTGTACCCAATATAAGGTTGTCTTCTACATTTTAATGCTATTCCTTGAAAATAAACTTGCAAACATAGTTCAAAAGTGATTGGATTCTCTTTTCATTTTCCTGTGGGTTAATTTTTATATTATTGCTTTCCTCACGTGCTACTTTGTGAGTTTTATATATATATATATATATATATATATATATATATATATATATATATATATATATATATATATATTTATTTCATCACAGTTAAGAACGCCGATGATGCCAGCAAACTAAATGAAACATTCAAAGAAAACTCAGTTTTTAATTTCCCCATAAGAATAGTCAACAGAAAACCATCAAAACGATGGTGTACACAAAGGCTACCAACATGGGGCGATGCTTCTTTGCATGAGGTGAGTACCCGGACTCAAAAGATCGTTCACACATTGCACAACGTGGAACGATATTGTTATCTAGACTACATGATAGAGGCATCTATTAAGAACAAAATGAACGAATTCTGTCAACGAATAACGTCAAACTACAACAACTACAACTACGGATCAGCCTATAGACCTATAGGAAAGAATGTGAAGTCCTACGAGGGATCATAAATCGAGGTACTACCCCCAAGGCGCCCGTACCAAAAGATTCATCTTAGGATCTATAGTAAACCAAATTTGGTAGCATCTATGGTTATGAAGCACAGCACCGCCCCCGGAGTGTCGAAGGAAATGTGCTCTGATATTGTTTATAAATCTTAATGCCCAAAGGAGATGTGCAAATCTCACATTACGGACTATATCGAAAACACCACTACCACACTAAAGAAGCTTCAAATGGACCACAAAAACCATGGAGCCATACATCAGCCCTTCGTGGATGCCCATGATAGAATACTTACCATACAAGAATTGATGAGCAAGGAATTACAGCCGCCTTCTTATAACCGAGTCTGTAAACATCTCCCTTCAGAAACCCACCCTGAACATCCACCAACAATTTGATAATAGACTTCCGTCGTGCAAAGCAAGACAAATACGAAGAAATAGCTCAGCACCTTCTCCTTAGGGAAACAATGACCCTCGCCCTTCTACGGAAACAAGACCCCTGAACGAAATTCGAGTATCAGCGCTGCTCCGTTCCCTCGTACCTCGAATCAAAGGGTGAAGTATTCCAAATAGTCAGATACCGGGATAGTCTTACTTTCTAATTTCTATGTTTCTTTTTATTTCTATATGCACATATACATATGCGTATGTGTGTCTTTGTATATTTGTATTTATATATTTTATTTCAATGTGAGGGGCGGTCAATAAGTTTGGCGAATCGGTAGGGCAAAACAAAGGAAGTGGGATGGCTGTTTGTGGGGGTGTTAAGACAAGTTATGACAAGTCAGGACCTGCAGCCAAACGCTCCTGCCTTGTCTATTTAACAAGCAGTAGCTCATCGCAGATCGTCAGTCACAAATTTTCAACAATGGAGAAGGTTGAGCACCGCGCAGTGATCAAATTTTTGACCAAGGAAGGCAAGAATGCAAAAGAGATCCATAAACGCATGGTTGCAGTGTACACAGACACCATCCCTTCTTATGCAACCATGGCTCGCTGGAATAGGGAGTTCCGTCATGGTCGTGAGTCCTTTGAAGCTGACCCCCGTCCAGGACGCCCGTCAGACGTGACCAACGAGAACAATGTGGCCCGTGTAGAGAGGATGATACTCGAAAATCGACGGGTAAAGGTCGAAGAAATCGAGCGACAACTTGGAATATCACATGGAAGTGTTATCAACATCACCCACGACAATTTGGCCATGACCAAGGTCTGTTCCCGTTGGGTCCCTAGAAACCTCACGCGCCATGATCGACTTCAACGTCGTCAAAGTCCACAAGGCCAGAGTTGCACAAGCTGCCGTGCGCGAGTGTGGATTCGAGGAGCTCAACCATCCCACCTACAGTCCAGATTGGCCCCTAGCGACTACTTTTTATTCCGCCAGTTCAAGGCTGCACTGCGTGGACGCCGGTTTGGGGACGATGAAGATGTCCAGCTCGCCGTCCAGGAGTGGATTGAGCAGCAGTCGGGAGATTTGTGGTTGTCGAGAATTCGAACCTCAGGGACAAGTGGCGCAAGTGCATTGAAGTCGAGGGTAGTTATATTGAAAAATAATAAAACACTTTTCCTCATATCGCGTTTCCCTATATCCGAATTGCAAAACTTATTGACCGACCCTCGTATATTATCATATCGTATGTACTTGTATGTTTTCCAGTAAATATAGCTCTATATGTTTATTAGAGTATGTATCTTTGCATCACTATTATTATTATAAACATTGTTTTGCATCTTTTAGTATCTTTTTGCTATTTTCATTTAACATGTATTTTCATGATGTACCAATTTAGGCTTATTTCTACATTTTTCCTTAATCCATAATAGGTTCCTTCAATTATTTAGGCTTATCAGCGGTTAACCCTTACCAAGCTAACCGTGTTCCGTACGCTGGACGAATTATAAGCTTTTACCTAACAGTAAATTGTCAGTAGACGCTCGAAAATGGTGCAGTGCTCCGAAACAGTTGTCGTGACGGTTAAAATAAATGGAGGAATTAAGTTTACATATCTTTCACCAGAAAACAGAAAACAAGAAAAAACAGAGGAAATATGAAGATTCCTGCAAAAGAATTAGTGATGCCACAGAAGCAATAAACTTCAACCAAAACTGCATAAGAGAAAAACTATGACCCCAAAGTAGTATATATATATATATATATATATATATATATATATATATATATATATATATATATATATATATACATATATATATATATATATTTGGCAGGTTCGATTGAAGTCCACAGCTGTAGAAGCGTTATTAATTTTAACTTGTATTTTCGTAATATTTCTAATATTTCTTACCTTTTTTTTTAACGGGGTCTTCGAAGCGAGAAAAAAATCCACGAATGACATTATTTATTCCTAGACGTCTTTATACCATGTTAGGTAATCTTCAGGGAATGAACAGAAATGGAATTATTAAAAAATTGCTAATATATATATATATATATATATATATATATATATATATATATATATATATATATATATATATATATATATATATATATATATATATATATATATTATTTTATCAATAATACTAAAAATTAGTTAAAAGAGAAAATAAAATAACTTTGCATTTACCCTTTGTTTTAGCTATATTTTTCTTATTTTTTTAGAACTAAACTTATCAGCTGGTAGGCAATAGATCAACAACCTTCATACATTTTCCCATTACACCCCATTTTCTTCTATTCTGAGTTTGATTGTGGACGTGAATGATTTTTTTGCTGTGCAATCTGAATTCGTCCAACTTAAACAATACCTTAGATTTGTTAAATTCCTTTAGTATTTATAAAAAAAATTCTTTAGTTTCCCCCTTAATCACTAAGTTGAAGCAATAGGATCCATTAGAACAAATAGGGTTTATTCTGGAATTTTGGTATCAACATAGTTATTCCTGGTTATAAGTGTTGTCTGCGCAGGAAGGAGTGGTCACCATCAGTGACGTGGGGTAACTTTTGAAGATGATGCAATTCAAGTTTTACAAAAATAAATATGTTAATTGGGTTATTTTTCGGTTCATGCCGCCCTCTAATTTCGTGGGCGAATAGTTATAAATTATCACTTCACCATCATCATCATCATCATTAACTCTATATTTTAAGAGGGGGATTTTTTTGAGTATTTGAATAATAATTTCATCCTAGTTTGGTTATGACTTATGTTTTTTCTCCAAGTTATTTCTAATAATTCTTTTATAATATCATAAAAAATGGTGAAGTTCGGAAATAAATATAAGTATCGAAATTTTTTGAATTTTTTAAAACCCAAAGAATTACAAATGGTGAAGTTCAGAAAATTGATTTTTATATATCTTCCTCTATAACTATATTTTAGCAACGTGATATTTTGAAAGGGGGGAAAATTTAATTTAGAGTTCATTTTAAAAATTATTATAATTGGCGAAGTTCAGAAATTTTTCTAAAAAATTAACCATGGCTGCTTTTATTTTAGATTTTAAATTTTAATCTTAGTAGCGAAGCGCAAGCTTCCCCCGTAGGATGGAGTGGCGGAGCCATTGCCTAGTATCTCTATTTAAAAAAATATGCAAATCTATACAGTATATAGCAGTTTCAGATCTTCATGTGTGCAAATCTCTAATTATCATGTTAGGACGAAAAATAGATTGGCCGCCATCTTCGAATTGAAGGAATCTAGTTAGTCAATTTTTTTTTTGTACTCTTCGCCTCAAAAGAATCGGTTAAGTGGGGGTTTATATATTATAGTTTTTTTTATTTTTGCAAAACACTTTAAATATTTCTTTCTTAATTAAGATGCTATAATTGTGTACATATGGGTGCGAACGGGTTACGTAACACGCTATGAACAAATAGAGGCCGAACGAGATTTGGCATTCGCGCCTTTGAATTCGAAACTAAGGATAGACTTTTTCGAAGTAAGAATATTTACAAATTCTTTTGTTTTTTTAATTTGTGGGGGTGTATGGGGGCGAAGCCCCCATTTCTAAATTAAGTTAAAAATTATATATAATACAATATGATGCGATTGCAATAGCCTACCCCCCTCCCCCCCTAAGCACATTTTTATTTGCCCAAGAAAAAACATTGTCTACATTATAAAAAATGTTTTTAAACATATATATATATATATATATATATATATATATATATATATATTATTAAAAAAATCAAGGGGGGCATAAACCGAAAAATTACCAGTAATTGAAGTAAATATGTTGTTCATTAAAAATAACTATAAAATTGTAAGCTACTCACTTTATTTAAATATTAATTTTTTAATGTTATTTTTTTTAGACTTTATTTGAATTTTAAAATAGCTTCTGTAAATATGCACAACCAGCTAGCCAAGATGTTCTATCATATTGGCCTACATTGTATTTGTGAGTGCAACACCTTCGGATGACAGATCTAAGCCTACTTGTTTTAATAATAGTTTCTCTTTCATTATGAGTCATCGCAATGAACTTTCTTTTTAATTTTTTTTCAATTAATGCGATCGAATTTTCTCCTAACTTCATTTGCATCCATTTTGTTTAAAAGAGAATTATCACTTAAAAAAATAATGCAATCGCATTTTCTCTCAAGTTCATTTGCATCCATTTTGCTTGAAAGAGAGTTGTCACTTAAAAAAATAAATAAATAAACAATCTTCCACACTTATCTAAGCACTGCCTCATGGTTATTGATCTCAAAGGTACGAAGGTACTATGGTAGGGCTGCCAGAATCCTGGAAATATTAACAAAATGTTTAAGATATAGGAGCTTAACTATACTAGAGTTTTTGCTATTTAGCTGCTTTCTTTCCGAGAACCAGTATTTAAATATAACCTAAAAATGTGTTTAAGTTTCAGAGCATAATAATAGTTACATCAATGTGTCTTAAATATTTTGTCGCTTTTTCCTAGATTCTGGTAACACCGCAGGGTTGCCAGAGGCAAGCTAATGACTGCAGAGTTAAATTTGCTTCCTTTTCCGTATATAAATAGGTTATTTTTTCCTTAATTCTAACACGGTGTTGAAATATCTAGATAAAAATCATAAAACTCTAATGACTGTATATTATTGCTAAGAAAAGCAAAACATCTTTTAAACTATTCATTCCGACGAACTAAAGAGCAGAACTATTATTGAAATTAAAATAAAAAAAGAGTAGAAATCTCGACGAAAAGGATGCGTTTCCTCAATTGCAGTCGGGCTCATCAGGGTCTAACGCCAATTCGATTGAAAGTGAACTGTACTTTATGGCGTATACAAGTATAGGCAAGCATAAATGTGAGAATAAAATTGATTATACTGTCATATAATTGTTGGGGTGTAATTTCTTTTTTTTTCTTCATAAATAGGGAAAGCATTGCTTCCCTTGCTTTCATTGACTGCACGCCACTGGTCGCCATATATGCACCCCGTATTCTAGGTGAAGGCTGCCGAAGGACTTATGTAATAAGTATATATTTCGAATTAAATAAAAATATATGGCAAATATATCTATTCCTTTATTACATTTTTAGGATCCTTTTTAACCATATTAATACACGTGCTTAAAACTACTCATCTAGCTCAGGTATTCCACGTTTGTGTAATTTTATAACTGATTTAATTTTGAGTTTTCGACGTGTTTACCAATTTGAATTCATTTGACTGTTTGCTCTATGGGCCATCTCGTATAGTAGTCTATAATTAATATTATTGAATCAGTTTAGCAGAGGATGAAAAAGAAAAGAGGAATAGAAAAAAATGGAGAAAAAAAAAGAATTTCTTTTCACAGGGGGCCAAGGACCATAACTGGCTCTTAAGGAAGACAAAAAATATAAATTGAAAAACAACAGAAATTTAAGAAATTTGAGATTATGGGAAACAACCTTTCTATTTTTTTTTATTATTCATTGAGAAAACCGCAAAAGGAAGGGTTATAAAGGAGAACAACAAAAAGAGATATTTCCGTTAAATTTACGAACTAAAATGTCATTTTATAAATTTTAATCCGAGTCCAGTAAAAGAAAAAAAGGAAGAGAAAATCGGCTTTGTATGCATTAATATAATTCCAAATTATTTTATTTGACTGTTATTGGATTATTAATATTCCAGAAAATAATGTTGAATACTTTTCTGAATTAGGCTAGAATAATTTTTGAAATTCAGCTATTCCCTGTTTTTTTTATGAATCCGTAAATATCAGTAGTAATATTTATATTATTTTTATGGTAGCAATCGGTGGTATTTCTTACTCTTCATATATGTATTTTCTTAGCATCATTAAGATCCTATTTAATTGTTTTGATTTTTTTTCGTATCCCTTTTGCGTATTATCTTGCTTTCTTTATTTTTTTTTCTCTTAGTGCTGTTGATCTCTGATTTTGTGTTAATCATTTAATTCCGGATCAAACTTCATTGAAAATCTCGCGTGTTGTAGCTCAGACCCAGCCAACTATGTTCCCTTCCTCCCTTTAATAAGTTTCTCTCTGTCACGCCGAAGACAGAGGAAGCGGGACTTTGAGGGGAGGGGGTAGCAGTTGGGTGGGGTGGGAGCTGGAGTGTTCTCCCCCCTTTTAATGAGTGGGGGAGTGATTAAGCGCGAAGTGAAACAGGTCTCGCACAGCGCATGATCACAGGGAAAGGACCAAACGGCTCATCACCGCTCATTAGAAGGCGAACCCCGCGCTCCTCTTAATTCACGAGAGAAAACAGTGGTTTATGCACCGCGGTGACGACCGGATCGGTCAGCAACGGAAGTGACGTGACCCTATTATATTTTGGCACTCCTTTTCTCGCCCCGTTCGAGTGCCAGACCAAAAACGGGAGTTATTATTTGTCGAAAACGGATAATGACCCCCGAGCGTTCCGATGTGAGAGCGCCATTTTTTTCTTGTATTGTTATTGTTCCTGACTCCTCCTGGTCCCCTGGTCTCCTGGATTCCTGGACTTTTGAGGGGCCCTTCGCTTCAATGTTCAGGATGCGGCCCTCAAACAACCAAAGGGAGTTCGACTTTGATAATAAAGATATCCCCTACCGGTCTCCTTGCCGCCCCTTCCTGACTGGAAAAATGCTACATCAGCCACCCAAGCCAGCCAACAGCCATAGACCAATAAATTGTAACGCCAGCCGACTGGCTTTTATTGAGATGGAATTAACTATACTGTGGAGCAATGTTGTAACGGAGTCCAGCCATCTCGACGGTCAGGTAGGCAGGGGAGTTTCCTAGAACCGCTAGGGGGTTGATTTAATGGAGGGGGGGGGGGGCACTGGTGGAAACATCTTTGTGTGTGACAGAAAGGAAATAAAAATGAAGATATTGCTCCTAAAACCGTCGACTTCTGCGTAATAAGATGCACACTGCCCCGCAGACTGACGTTAGTTTGGGAATAAAGCGAGTCGGCGTATCGATTTTGCATAGGCCTACGATAATAATAATGGTAATAGGCCCGAAATATGTATTTTAGTATATGAATCCCGCAATTAAGTTTCTGTCTCGGGTTTCAAACTTATTTTGTTTCGCTTTCGTCCCCCCCCCTCCCTCCAAAGGATTTTGTACAGTTTGTTTTGCTTCCATCTTTTTTCCCTTCCGTATATTTCGAATTTCCATCACTTTATCACTTTCTTTACTACTTCTTTACCTATTTGTTGATTAAGTTCTTTTCAGAACCATTCAGGAGGAAGTTTACTCTTAGTTTTTACCTTAAAATCTAGTACTAGACGAAAATAAACCTGAACATCAAACAATGGCTAGAAGCTAGAACCAAACAAGTATTTTAAACTGAATTTTCATTTCGGACTTTCACATTAATTCTCTAAGTTTTTAAATTTAATTAAAATAGTAAAGCTTATTTTGACTAAAATTTTATTTTTATTTATATTTACCATCTTAGATTTACATAGTGCAAGTTAGTGGGAGTAAAATTATGAATAGGTGTACATAGCTCATGTGAAAATGCTCTTTTTTATCACCTTCACATCCATTGGGGGTCACAAACTTCTCCTCTTTTCTTGTAAATCTCTTTTACCAAATTTTATGAGAGTGACGCCCCCTGTAAGCTCCGTCTTCTTTAGTAAAAATAACCAACGTAGACATTGCTAATCCATCGTTTGGTTAGAGGGAGAGAGAAGAGATAAAAGCGAAACAAGACGTTGAAACAGGAAGAGAGAGGCGGAAGAGGAAAAGACAGGATAAAGGAAAAGCGCATATCATCTCATGTTCGATAATAACAGATCGAAAAAGTCTTCTAAAGACAATTGTAATCATTAATAACATTATTATTATCATTAAAAATAAGAAGCTGATGTAAAAGACGCAAACACACATGCACACAGAGGATCACCTGCGCGTATCAATAAAATATATATATATATATATATATATATATATATATATATATATATATATATATATATATATATATATATATATATATATATTATTGTCCAAAAGATCGGAACGCCTGCATATCTATAATAATAAAATCTTCCATAACATTTGCTAAACAAAATTCAAGATTTCCAAAATTGGTGTACCAGAACCAAGAGGTGTAATCTCAATATTGGCAAATCTTTTGCAAATTTAGATGAATAAAATGAAAGTGATCAGCAGAAGAGAAATGTACTAGGAAAATGAATTGTTCAAAATAATCCAAACGACAGCAGAAGCAAATTTATCTTGGAATATAACGATTAAATTATCACTGGAAAAAATTTGTAAAGTTATTAGCATTTAGTGTGCCATCAGATCCGATAAATTAATTAGATTCGTCAATGAAACGGACTTGGCTCCTCCGTGGTACTCCGTGGCTTGACCACGGGTGTGCGAGCGTGAAGATGTCTTTCTCCAGCCGACGTTACACCACAGTCTGCCTGGATATATTGATGGCTAAAATCTCTGCAACCGTCTTGAAACGGCCCTTCTTCAAAAAGTTACTAATTGCTAGGTCTTCCATTTTTTAGTTCTCTCTTGTTGCCCTACCAGGTGACTTACCAGCCTTACAGAAACATGTCTTCTCATAGCGCTTGACAATCTCCAAAATTCTTCCAGTTGAATGACCATCTTGATGAGGCAGCTTCTTTACTATGAGCTCGTATATAGAGAGAAGCGTAACAGATTTCTGAAGCACGTTACCTGATGATGTACACGAAATTGAATTGAAGTTAGTTGCTCTGCAAACAATGCTGGTTTTGTTTACAAGAAAACAAAGCGTTTCGATTCTTTTGGACACATCAATTATATCTATTAAATTAATTGCATATCTTATAATAAATTTAGTTTTATTTAGCCAAATTTTGATAATCTTTACCCATAATGAGTTTATAACTATATGTTATGGTACACCAATTTTGAAAACCTTGGATTTTCTCTGGAAAAAGTATTATATATATATATATATATATATATATATATATATATATATATATATATATATATATATATATGTGTGTGTGTGTGTGTGTGTGTGTGTGTGTGAAAGAAGGAAAGCAGTGTTTCGCAATAAATCCATCCTAAAGCGGTGGTTTCTATCCTGCATTTACATGTACGTTACTGTACTTCTTTGGATATATATATATATATATATATATATATATATATATATATATATATATATATATATATATATATATATATATATATTAGGATAGATGAGTTCCGAGATTTTACAACAAATATAGGAAAGGCACTGGAGTGCCATGGAAGAGTTGTCAAGAGAGGATAGGAGGGCGAATATGAATTGGGGAGTGAGGGCCACAGGGGAGTCAGAGAAGGGCCAGAGGGGACCAGATGTGGTTCAGCCTCCTGATTGCACCGTCAAAAGGGGCCGAGGAAAAAGAGATGGATAAACAGATCGAGAGGCGATAAAGAAGATGAAAATGGTATCAAGCGACTTTGGAGACCGAAGATGAGGAAGATTTGGGAATGTTTTTCTTGCCGGTTTGCCCCGTGTGATGCCTATCCACCAGTGGCTATACATCTTTACGGGATTCGAGCCCCCCTCCTTATGTGTGCATAGCTACTTATATATATATATATATATATATATATATATATATATATATATATATATATATATAATAGAAAATATCGTATTAACATGATGTATATCAGTGAAAGATAATGATAAACCGCAATATTTGAATCAAGATTTTATATATATATATATATATATATATATATATATATATATATATATATATATATATATATATATATATATATATATATATATATATATATATATATATATATATATATATTATGTGAAAGTAAGAAGTGGTTATGTTAGTAGAAGATTGTCCCCAAACCCCATTCCTTGTGAACTTCCCCCCAAACTCTATTGATGGCATAGACGATTTCCATTCTATGGACACAGGTAGCCTTCACAGACGGCTCACTGGTGAGATTAAAATGAGCCTCAAAGCAGAGACAGATAAACTTATTCGAGAGAGAAAATAAACCAAGGTTAACATACCTAAGTCAGGTGCTCTCAATTATTTCAATAATTTTGAAAAAAAATAACAAACGTGTTATCAACTAACCAACATATCATCTGACCTTACGACCTTCAGAACTTTCAAAACCTCATTGAAGAGTGAAATGGTTACCATCCGATCGACTAAACGACCTCGTCACTTATAAAGTCGCCTGCACGCAACTAAAAATATAGGAGCTTGCCAATGCGAACAAAAGTAAAGGCTTTTTTTTATATACATGAGCAAATATGTTCTAGCAACCTTAATAATCAAGTTACTTAATCGGTATTAAAATACCGTAACTTGAATATAACAAAAAAATTTAGCTATTCATAATTGACTTAATTAACAAAATCATCAAAACATTGTCACTGGTTACTCTTAAGTGAGGCTGCCAAAAGACCTTTAGACAGATGCGCAAAATGTGATATGATGGTATAATTAAAAAAAATAAAGGAAAGTAATTTTGTTAATTTTTAAAATTTGATTAAAGGAGTATCATAGACCGAACAGATATTTTCGTACTCTGTAAAAGCCAATTTATTCGTAAAAGATATTTTTACAAATCTATTTTTTATTAGGTTAACTTAAAAAAATGTAGAAACAGAATTGCTTTGACTTAAAATAACTAAAGTGAGGTTTATGTACTGGGTGCTTCTAAAGTCTGTACACATAGGCAAAATTCATGTTATCAATAAAATTTTGAACTACATTTTTTTATTTGAACTACGATTTATTTAATTGAAATATTAATAAATCACATCTTGGATGTGATTCCCACCACTTTTTCGATGCGCGTTGCATCGCAAAGGGAGAAACACACTTTGAAGATGATATTTATTAATATTTCAATTAAATAAATCGTAGTTTAAATTGAATAAAAGGTTTTTACATTTTTTTATTGAAAATATGCTTTGTGCTTAGCTGTCTAGACTTTAGGAACAGACTGCTTATTGATATGGAAAGAAATAATTGAGATGCACAATAAATAAGGAGTTTAATGAAAAGTTTAATCCTTTTAATTAAAAAAAAAATGTACATTACTCATAACAAAATAGATAACTACAGAAAAACGCGAGCTTTGGTTTTGATTTGGCTTCGGTTATTATTTGATTTTTGGGGGGCGTTGGTTGTCAATGTAAGCATTGAAAACCAAAGCTCATTAATACCAACCAAGGGAAGGAAGTTAGACGCAAAGATTGATGTCTTTTTTAGGTTTTCCTTATTTTTCTTACAATTAATGTACTATTATTTGTAATTGAATGGACTAAACTTTTAATTTGAGTTCCTTCTTCACTGGTCATTTTCATTATGTAATTTTATCTCAATGTTCAGAAATGATATTTTAGTTACTTTAAGTCAAACCAGTGTTTATACATTTTGTAAGGTAACCTTTATAAATAAAATTATTTACGAAAACTAGGTTGAGTAAAAAATAAAGTTTTCAATCTAGGAAAATACAAAGTAATTTAGTATTTTCAGCCATTTTAATTTCGGTTGCCTCTTTTGTGAGGTACACTATATAAAAGATCTCAAAGAAATCCCCATCACTAATAGAAAATAAATCAAAGTTTCATAAAGTAAAATTTGCGAAGAAATTTGCTGTGGAAAGGAAGGGATTTTCAAAAAGTTCGTAGAAAAAAATGAAATAAAATTGAAACAAAAAGAAGTATAAATTTTATTTTTCAACATAAGCTCCATTGAGGTCAAATCATTTTTGCAAGCGATGATACCATCCAATTTAATCCATTTCTATAAGTTTGAGAATTAAATCAAGTTAAAACAGATGGAAAAAAATGTTAAAATTTGAAAACAAAAAAAAAAAAGCATGAAAAGTACTCGCATTTCTTCTGTTTAGACCTCAATAGAGGTGAAAAATAAAATCTTGACCTCCTTTTCTGTTAATTTTATTCTATTTTTCTAAGAAATTTTTAAGACTCATTGTAGAGAAATCCCAATTACTTATATTGAATTATACTCGTAGAGATATAGGAGAATGATATTTGCGCACCTGTAGCAGCAAGCAAAAGGAAATTAAGTGAAAAATGAAATTCTGACGAGAAACAACAGGTATACCGAGCTGTATCTCTACAAACAGAATGTCTCGAACTAAAATAAGAATGTATTTGGCATTAGTTGTTACTTGACACACAAAAGACAATGCAGGTTAAGAATGACCCTTATAGGCCGTAACAATACTTGGATAAGACCACAAACATAACTGATGGATATATAAAAAAGAAATATCATCTGAAGCAGATTTGAGCAAGACCCATTTCCAAAACAAACCAGGGAACTTGAATAAAAGATAATCCTAAACTGAAGCCATTTATAGACAAAGAATTTCCTAAATTAACTTTACATAAAGTGGGTTTTATCAGTGGTAAAAATGTTACGAAATTGGGAGTCGCCATCTTTTAACAGCCAGCGTAATTCAGGTAGAAGAACCATAAAAGTGGGGGATTAACGACATCTAACGTGTTCACAATTGTTATAAAAGAGAAGAATCATAGGAAAAGAATGCGTTAATAATGGATTCGTCATCAAAATCTAGAACTGTGTAAACAAAAACATGCAGCGCGGATGTGAAGAACTAATGTTAAGGCAAGAAATTCGTCGTTCTCAAGTACGATCCTATCAAAAACACCAATGGTAAAAAAAATAATGTGCATAGAACCCCACAAGATATTCATAAGTACGAACTCTTGCATTATTATGGGGCAGGAGTAATTTATGTTTATGTTAATGAAGTAAAGACCTTACGAGGAAAATATTTTCCTTTGTAGCGACGCTGGAAAAAGTCTCCTTCGCCATTAATTTGCGGAAGTCATTGTAAGGCCTTGTAATTCACCGCCATTATTACCCACCACTCTTTCATGATGATAAAAAATGATCAAGGAAATATATTTTCTCATTTCTCTCCCGCTCTCTTTTTCTCTCTCTCTAAACGGGGATTTAATCTTGGACGAGCCAGTGATACCTTTTATCCTATCTCCTCTTTCGTTGAATTCTATCCCCCTTTCTACATTATATCGACTATTGCAACTTCCCAGTTTCTTTATCTCCTTTCCCCGCGTTCTTTCTGCATTTCGTTTTGCTTGTGTTCTCATGAAACAGATCCTTTCCCATTCTTCTTTTTTTCCTTTTTCTCTCTCTTACTTCTTCTTTCTGCAACTAAGGCTGAGCACGGAGACGTTCATTCTAGGTCCATTTAGAAGATTAAGATACGGGATTAAAGATTCTTTTTCTAAGAATGGAGAGAATCGGAGACCTTAACTTGACATGCACTCCTATTTCGAGACTTCCGGCTGCACCATTTTCATATCTTTTGCCAAAATTTCCCTTTATGGCTATAATTTTACCCTTCTATGAGAAAATGGTGCCTTTTAGAGGAAATAGAATATAAAAGGAAATCAAATACCTCGAATAAAAAAATAACCATCTACCTTGGGTCATTAGAGTGCCTGAAATCTTAAAAACATTATATCTATTTATATCTCTAATATTATTAATTAACACGAGTTGTAATTATTATAAAGCGAGTTATTTTGGTAGTTACTGGTATTTAAGGTTAGTATAATCAAATTGTAACCTAAATTAAACTTAACCTACAAGTAAACTAACCTACTTTAACGTAATCTAACCTGAATTTGACCTAAAGCTGACCTATTTTAATCCTGACCTCACCTAAACCTAACCTAATCAAACTTAAGTTTAACATAACAAGCTTAATTAAACTTAACCTGACCATGTCATAACAACCTATATCTAACTTAACCAATTTAATGTAACTTAATTTATCATGACAAACCTAATTTAACCTAACCTAACCTAACCTAACTAAACATTCTATTGAAGTGTATGTGTTAGTTCTATCCCCTTTCTGTTCCCACTATTCCTATTCTCTCCTATCGGATGTCTGCCCATTCCTTGACTGTTCTAAAGCCTGTATCCTTTGGATTACAGGTTTGTGTTTGCTTCGTTCAAGATTAAATATTAACTGCAAGTGTGCATGGAAGTTTTTTTCAGAGTATACGCTTGAGAGGGGGGGACGCGGTGATTTTTCTAAAAGAGAAATATTGAAGATACCTTCGTTACCAAGTTTTTGCAAAAGTTCTGCTACACTCGATTTTTTTTTATCTTTCGAAAGGTTTAAGTGTGTGATAGAAAAAAAATCAATAATAACCTTAAAGTCCTACTTTTCCAGCATGTGCTATTAAAGCATCTTTTCCAATGAGTGCGGGTGTGGCGAGATGGAAGTGAAAATAATCGAGATCTCTGCTCTCCTGCGCGTGGGCCACAAGTCCGACATTGCAAGCGGCCCAACGTCACTCGAATGTCTGTAACAGAGTTCCGAAGAGATTCATGAATGGCAAAGACCTCAAAGATCAACCTTGTTCAGGCAAACCTCAAGTTGTCAACGGTTTGGATATAAGAAAGGCTTTCACAAGTGCTCTGAAGCTCAAAATGAGAGCGCCCACGAAAAAGGAGAACATCTCGGTGGCTGCAGTGTCCAAGGTCGTCTGGGAGGGCGGCAAGAGTTTGAGGTGAGTGTAAAAGCCTACTCGTATGTTCATCGAACCTATGCGATAACAACTTCAGGAGCGCTGTGGTCCCCTTATCAACGACTTTAAGGGTCATGGCAACTTAAGTCTCCTTTTTTTATAATGAAAAAATATTCAAGGTCGATCCGGTCATCAACAATTAAAACGACCGCGCAGTAAGCTTCAGCTAACAGGTCTTCGGGGTCCGCTACGTGTCGCCGACCAAGCGTCGGGATTCCGTGATGATTCTTGGCTTCGTGGCCTCAAATGGTGATAAGATGCTGCCGGTTTGGTTACAGGCTAACCGCGGGCCGATTACAGGGCTATCTTGGCCACAAAAGTCCTGCCATGGGGGAGAAAGATCAGAAACAAGGCGCAGTACATCTATTCAGCATGACTGTGCCCTAGCCCACACGACCAACAAGGGCAAGATTGGTTGGGATCGAACATGAACTTCTGATCGAAGGACATTTGGCCGCCGCTGTCTCCGACATCGATCTTCTCGCATGTTGAATGAAAGGCCTTCAAGGTCCGCCACATGAACATCGACAAGCTGAACTCCTTCGTCAACCGCGTGTGGCCCAACGTAAGAAATGACTTCGTCCGCAACGTGGGCGCGTCTTTCAGGTCCAGCCTAGAGCGCGCGCTCGCCACCGAGGGTGGCCACTTTGATTAATATTACAATTTCAATATATTTATATATTTAAAAAATAAAACTATCATTGTATCCTTTGTTGATACCGCTGTAGCGAGTGTAACAGGACATTTGCAATACCTGATATGTGAGACGAACATGAAGTAGAAAGAAGTCTTTACTAAACGAGATGAAAAAAACATAGCGCCTCATTCCATGACGGGATAATGGTTATGAGTAAAAGGGGGAGGGGTGAATTTAGTGAATCTAATAGGTACCCTCCACAATTTGTGGGAAAGCAGTTGAAATACGCAGGAGAAAAGGTAACTAAATGTCAAAGAGTAAATGAAGAGAGAATATTTAGCAACAAAGAGTTCCCGTTTTTAAAAAGCTGAAAATTATTAATATTTGAAAAAAATTCAGAAGTGCATTTTGAGATGTTCTTCTTTTTGTTACTTCTATGTAGGTATGAAACGATTTGCATCGCACTGCAGTATGGAAAGATTTGCATAACAATGCAGAATTGAAAGATTTGCATCACTCTGCAGTATGGAAAGATTTGGCATCCCTGCAGTATGGAAAGATTTGCATTGCACTGCGGTAGGGAAAGATTTGCCTCGTACTACAGTATAGAAAGATTTGCATTGCACTGCAGTATGGAAAGAACTGCATTGAACTGCAGTAGGGAAAGATTTGCATCGCAATGCGGTATGGAAAGATTTGCATCACACCGTATTATGGAAAGATTTGCATAACACTGCAGTATTAAAATATTTGCATCACTCTGCAGTATAAAATATTTGAAATACACTGCAGTAGGGAAAGATTAACCTCGTGCTGCAGTATGGAAAGATTTGCATAACACTGCAATACTGAAAGATTTGCATCACTCTGTATTATGGAAAGCTTTGCATTGCAGTGCAGTCTGGAAAGATTTGCATCGTACTGCAGTATGGAAAGATTTGCATCGTACTGCAAGATGGAAAGATTTGCATCGTACTGCAGTATGGAAAGATTTGCATCCTACTGCCGTATGGAAAAATTTGCATCACACTGCAGTTAGGAAAGATTTGCATCACACCCCATTATGGAAAGATTTTTCTAACACTACTGTAAGGAAAGATTTGCATCGCACTGCAGCATGGAAAGATTTGCATCGCACTGCAGTATATAAAGATTTGCATCACTCAACAGTATGCAAATATTTGCAACGCAGTGCAGTATAGAAAGATTTGCATTGCACTACATTATGAAAAGATTTGCATCGTACTGCAGTACTGAAAGATTTGCATCATTCTTTAGTATTGGAAGATTTGCATTATAATGTAGTATGAACAAATTCACATCGTACTGCAGTATGGAAAGATTTGCATCGCACTGCAGTATATAAAGATTTGCATCACTCAACAGTATGCAAATATTTGCAACGCAGTGCACTATAGAAAGATTTGCATTGCACTACATTATGAAAAGATTTGCATCGTACTGCAGTACTGAAAGATTTGCATCATTCTTTAGTATTGGAAGATTTGCATTATAATGTAGTATGAACAAATTCACATCGTACTGCAGTATGGAAAGATTTGCATCGCACTGCAGTATGGAAAGATTTGCATAACACTGTAGTACTGAAACATTTGCATCACTCTGCAGCATGGAAAGATTTGCATCGCACTCCAGTAGGTAAAGATTTGCATCGAACTGCAGTCGGACAGATTTGCATCGCACTGCAGTAGGAGAAAATTTGCATCGCACTGCAGTATGGAAAGATTTGCATCACAGTGCACTATGGAAAGATTTGCATAACAGTGTAGTACTGAAATATTTGCATCGCTCTGCAGTATGGAAATATGTAAATCACACTGCAGTAGGGAAAGATTTGCATCGCACTGCAGTATGGAAAGATTTGCATCGCACTGCAGTATGGAAAGATTTGCATCGCACTGTAGTAGGAAAATATTTGCATCGCACTGTAGTATAGAAAGATTTGCATCGCACTGCAGTAGGGAAAGATTTGCATCACACTGCACTATGAAAAGATTTGCATAACAGTGTAGTACTGAAATATTTGCATCGCTCTGCAGTATAGAAAGATTTGCATCGCACTGCAGTAGGAAAAGATTTGCATCACACTGCACTATGGAAAGATTTGCATAACAGTGTAGTACTGAAATATTTGCATCGCTCTGCAGTATAGAAAGATTTGCATCGCACTCCAGTAGCAAAAGATTTGCATTGCACTACAGTATGGAAAGATTTGCTTTACACTGCACTATGGTAAGATTTGAATAACACTGCAATACTGAAACATCTTCATCGCACTGCAGTATGGAAAGATTTGCATCGCACTGAAGTAGGGAAAGATTTGCATCACACTGTACTATGGAAAGATTTGCATAACAGTGTAGTACTGAAATATTTGCATCGCTCTGCAGTATAGAAAGATTTGCATCGCACTGCAGTAGGCAAATATTTGCATTGTACTGCAGTATGGAAAGATTTGCATCGCACTGAAGTATGGAAATATTTGCATCGCACTGTAGTAGGGAAATATTTGCATCGCACTGTAGTATAGAAAGATTTGCATCGCACTGCAGTGGGGAAAGATTTTCATCGCACTGCAGTATGGAAAGATTTGCATCGCATCGCAGTATGGAAAGATTCGCATCACACTGCACTATGGAAAGATTTGCATAACAGTGTAGTACTGAAACCTTTGCATCACTCTGCAGTATGGAAAGATTTGAATCGCACTACAGTAGGCAAAGATTTGCATCACACTGCACTATGGAAAGATTTGCATCGCAATGAAATATTTCTGAGTGGGTGATTACGGTTGCCTTTTTCCTCCTTTATTGAATTTACATTGGCTTTTTCTCTTGAGACTTAGGGGTTAAAGTTGCCTTTTCTCCTCGCTATTGAGGTCGGCTTTGCCTTCTCCCTCCTGCATGAGATGGTACTTTCCCATTGCTTATCATTTATGGAATCATAATCGTCTTTTCTCATAGCTCATAAAATTAACCTTGCATTTTGTATCGTTTAAGGAATTAACCTGCCTTTACTCTCTTATTGGGTTGTCTTTGCATTGTCTCATCACATGAGATTGCCCTTGCATTTTCTCATCGCTTATTTAATTAACTTTGCCTTTCTTTTCGCTAATATTATTAACTTTGCCTTTTCTCCTCGTTTAAAATATTGATTGGCCTTGGCCTTTCTCCTTGTATATCACAACCAGGCAATGTTTTCGCTACTAGGATTAAAATTTAAAATCTAAAAAAAAGCAGCCATTGTTAAATTTTTATAAATTTTCTCAACTTTGCTAATTATAATAATTTAAAAAGGAACTCTAAACTAAATTTCCCCCCTTTCAAAATATCACGTTGCTAAAATATAGTTATAGAAGAAGATATATAAAAATAAATTTTCTGAACTTCACCATTTGTAATTCTTTGGGTTTTAAAAAATTCACAAAATTTAGATACTTATATTTATTTCTGTACTTCGCCATTTTTTTTTAGATTATAAAAGAATTATTAGAAATAACTTTGATAAAAAAACATGCGAGTTTGTCATAACCAAACTAAGATGAAATTATTATCTAAATACTCAAAAAAATCCCCTTCTTAAATTATAGAGTTAGTCATGGTGATGCTGATGATGATAAGTTTAATCTTTCTCCTCGCATATAGGATTGATCTTTCCCCTTCTCTTCGCTTATGAGATTTGCTTTTCCCGTTGTCATTGCTGTTGATAATAATCTTGGCTTTTATCCTAATTAATTAAATAACTTTGCGTTTAGCCTGCTTATTGGTTCAGTTTTACATTTCCTTCTCTCTTGTAGAAATAACCATGCCTTTTCTACATAGTAGTTTATGGGATTGACGTTGCAGTTTATCCTCTTCTATTTAAATAGCCTTGCCTTTTCTCCTATTTTAATGGATTAATTTAACTTTTGCCTTCACTTATCGGATTAAGCTTGCCTTTTTCCTAGTTTATAAGATTATTCTTCCATTTATCAACGTTTACTAGATTCAGTAGCCTTTTCTCGTAGTTTAATGCATTGCCTTTGCCATTTTCCTCTTTAATGGGAATTTTCATGTATTTTCTCCTCGCCCATGAGAATGTCCTACCTTTTCTTTTCGCTTATGTGAATGCCCTTGACTTAGGTCCTGACGTATGGGCATGCCCTTGTTAAAGTGTGTGGAAGACACCTAACCAGAGGAACTGCAAGAAAAAACTAATTGGATTCTTAGAAACCTCGACGGAGCACAACGCTCCTGAACTTTTGCCCGTCACCTAAGGAGCAATGGCACTTTTCATACTGTGGAGAAATTCGGTTCCATTGTTGAATCGCCTTTTTCTCTCGGTGATTATTTAAGCAAATAAAATTGGGATTTAGTTAGTTAATAATTCTAAAACTGTTACTGAGGTGGCCTTGGTCAAGTACTAAGTTTGGTAAGAATGTGGTAGGGTTGGATTTAAGTAATTATATTACTATCCTTTTGTTCACTAACGTTTCCCATTTTATTGGATTTGCAAAAAAATGAAACAAGATGCTTTAGAAAAATAAAAATTGGTATAAGAAAATTTCGACAAAACAACGCACCTCTACCCATGAGCGATAAAGGAGAATTAAGCTAGGATTGTTTGGCTACTAGATAGACCTAGGATTCCCCATTAACTGTAATATTTAGGCGATTTAGGTCAAGATCGAACAGGTTAAAACTTGTTAACAGATGTAAATTTTAAATAGGTTCGAAACACATTTGAAGTGGCTTCTAAGGACATTTGAAGTGGGCTCTAGGCATATATGAAGTACTTCTAAGCCTATTTGAAGTGGTTTCGAGGCATATTTAAAACATATTTTAAATGGGTTCTAAACACATTTTTCAGGCACATCTGAGGTAGGGTCCAAACACATTTGAAGTGGTTTCTAACCACATTTTCAGCGACCTTTAAGCACATTTGATATGGTTTCTAAAATTATTTGAAGTAGCTACTAGGAACAGTTGAAGCACATTTGAAGTAGTTTCTAAGTATATTTGAAGTAGTTTCTAAGCACATTTTAAGCGGTTTCTAAACAGTATTTAAAGTGGTTTTCAACCATATTTCAGTGATTTCTAAGCACATTTGAAGAACAATTTAATCGGTTTCTAAGTACATTTGAAATGATTTCTAAGCACTCGTATAATGGTTTCGACATCCATTTGATGTGGTTTCTAAGCACATTTTAAATGGTCTCTAGGCACATTTAAAGGGCTTTCTAAGCAGATTTTAAGCATATTTGAAGTAGTTTCTCAGCATATTTGAAGTAGTTCCAAAGTACATTTTAATTAGTTTCTAAGCACATTTGAATTTGTTTCTAAGCACATTTGAATTGGTTTCTAAGCACATTTGAATTGGTTTCTAGGCACAATATAAGTGAGTTTTAAGCACATTTGAAGTGGTTTATAAGCGTATTTGAAGTGTTTTCTAGTTACATTTTAAGCACATTTCAAGTGGGTTCTAACCACATGTTAAGTAGTTTCTAAACCCATTCTCAATGGTTTTTCGGCAGATTTGGAATTGGTTTACTATCACATTTGAAATAGTTCTATGCACTTTTGAAGAAATTTCTAAGCACATTTGAAGTGACTTCTCAGCACATTTGAAGTGACTTCTTAGCACATTTTAAGTGGTTTCTAAACACATTTGATGTGGCTTTTATGCACATTTAAAGTGGTTTCTAAGCACATTTGAAGAGTTTTCTAAGCTAATTTCAAAGGATTTTTATGCAGATCAGAAGTGGATTCTAAATGTATTTGATGTGCTTTCTAAGCACATTTGAAGTAGTTTCTAAGCACATTTGCAGTAGTATCTAAGCATATTTGAAGTGAGTTCTAACCACATATGAAGTGGTCTCGAGGCCCATTTGAAAGCTCATTCGAAAGGATTCTTACTTTAAATTTGAGACTTTTTCTATAATGCATTTGAATGGTTTGAAATCGCATATGAAGTGGCTTATAATTACATTTGACGTTGTTTTTTAGTATAATAGCTCAATTATAGATAGGGTTTCTAAACATTTGAAGTCGGTTCCAAGGACATTTAAGGGGTTTCTAGACACATTTGAAGTGGGTTCGAAGCACTTCAAAAGTGATTTCTAAGCATATTAGGATTAGTTTCTAAGCACATTTGAAGAGGTATCTGGGTACACTGGAAGTGGTTCCCGAATACATTTGAAGTGTTTTTAAGCACATTTTAGCAGTTTTCTAAGCACATTGGAGGTGATTTTGAATCACATGGAAAGTTTTTTTTTGCAAATTTGAAGCGGTTTCTAAGTTCAATTGACGTGGTTTCTAAGCACATTTGAAGTGGTTTTTAACTACATTTTAAGCATATGTGAAGTGGTTTCTAAGCATATTTGAAGTAGGTTCTAACCAAATCTGAATTGGTTTCTAGGCACATCTGAATTGATTTTTAAGCACATTTGAAGCTGTTTTTAAGCGCATTTGAAGAGGTTTCTAAGCACATTTGAAGAGGGTTCTCAGCACATTTGAAGTTCTTTTTCTAGCACATTTCAAAATGTTTTTAGGCACATTTAAAGTGGTTTCTAATGACATTAGAAGTTGTTTCCTAGCGCAATGTTATGATCATAACAAAATAATTCCAGGAATAACCTCCGGACGACCTAGGCAATTATATCATTCGAAAGAGAATGTAAAACATCATAAAGGTTTCAGATTTCGTTAGAATCGGCCGAATAGTTATGATGTTATTGCCAAATAATTCCTGGGCTAACTTAGGGAGGACCTTGGCCATTATACCATTCGAAAAAGAACGTAAAACAACATACAAGTTTCAAATTTAGTCGTACGCGACTAAAAATGAAAATTAAACGATTAATTATTAGCCGCGAGATCAGCAAATAAAATTGCAGATTATGAGATATTAAAAGTTAGGGAATTTCATCTTCCAAACTCAAGAGATTTAAAGAATTTGTCTGATGCGTTATTAAAAAATTTATTGGCATTTTATGGAAGTAATGAATATTGTTCATATCCATACAGGTAAAGATAAAACTAGAGATTCCTTCATAGCTTACGCAAATTACACGCATTCAAGGGGCCCTCATTACTTATCTATTTTTTGTGTAAACGGCGTAATTCCTAATTTATTTCTACTTTAATCTCTAAAATGAATCCAGAGGAGTGTGCTGTAGTGGTTATTTAACGAAAAATGGAAGAAATGCAAAGAGAGAAGTTTGAAGAGATGTCATGAAACAGAACTAAGAGATACGATGAGACTTGACACATAAAGAAATTCAAGAAGTTGGAACAGTGATTGTCTCGGCATGTTCTTGTTTTGGGTACAGATTTCCTGTTTTATCATGTTCTTGTTTCATGTACAGGTTCTTGTTTCGTCAGGTTCTTGTTTCATTGTGTTTTCTCGGTTACAGGTTTCTTGTCTCATCAGACTCTGGTCTCGAGGTACAGTTTCTTGTTTCATCATGTCCTGTCTCCTGTACAAGTTCTTGTCTCGGTTACAGGTTTTTTTGTCTCGACGTACAGGTTCTTGTTTCATCATGTTCTCGTCTCGATTATAGGGTTATTTTTTCATCATCTTTTATCTTGTACAAGTTTTTATTTCTTCATATTCTTCTCTCGGTTAGAGTTTTTTGTTCTTTCATGCTCTTGTCTCAGGTACAGGTTCTTGTTTCATCATATTCCTTTCTCGGTTACAACTTTCTTGTTTCTTCATCTTGTATTTTGTACAATTTTTTGTCTTGGCTACATACATGTTTCTTGTTTAATCACGCTTTTGTTCGAGTACAAGTTCTTGTTTCATCATGTTGTTGTCTCGGCTCAACTTATTATTCTCTTCATGCACTTTTCTCATTTACAAGTTCTTGGATTATCATGTTCTTTTCTCGGTTACGGGTTCCTTGTTTCATCACGCCCTTGTCTTAGGTACAGGTTATTGTTTCATCATGTTCTTGTCTCGGTTACAACTTTCTTGTTTATTCATCTTGTATTTTGTACAAGTTCTTGTCTCGGTTACATACATGTTTCTTGTTTAATCACGCTTTTGTTCGAGTACAGGTTCTTGTTTCATTATGTTGTTGTCTCGGCTACAACCTATTTTTTTCTTCATGTGCTTTTCTCGGGTACAAGTTCTTGGTTCATCATGTTCTTGTCTCGGTTACATGTTCCTTGTTTCACCACGCCTTTGTCTCGGGTACAGGTTATTGTTTCATCATGTTCTTTTCTCAGCTACAGCTTATTTTTCTACATGCTCTTTTCCTATGTAAAAGCTCTTGTTTCATCACGCTCTTGTCTTGGGTATGGTACATGAACTTCTTTCATCTTCTTGTATCGGCCACGTCTTTTTACAGAATTACGTCCTATCAAACAGCTTAAGATCCACACGAGGCTAGTTCATGCAATAAGAGAGAGAGAGAGAGAGAGAGAGAGAGTTGAATTTAGAGGTGAAGTACATGCAGAGGGAAGAAGGTATATGGAAGAACAAGTTTCACACCTCTTATTATAGCAAAGTAATATTTATGCATTGTATTCTTAAATATATTCACTCTATTGTTTCGGACGACCATCCTAGCCAAGTTATTCCAATTTTGTATCCTTTTATAAGAAATAAATTTTGCTCTATCAGTGATAAGTTGTCACTCTGTGACCTATCTCAAAATGTGAGTTAGTGAAAGAAAATTGAGATGACTTAGTCTTTCTCGGTACGATCTATTTCTAACTTCAAGAATCAATTTTGTCGCTCGATGCTGGACGCTTTCTAATACTACAATATCATCTTGTCAATGTAGAGACCATGAATGCACCATTCTCTAAATGAGGTCTTACAAGCGATATATATATATATATATATATATATATATATATATATATATATATATATATATATATATATATATATATATAACGACAATTTTCTAGCTATGCAGCGTAAAACGTTACAATACATTGTTTCGAAATTTTGAGATCACTCGAGATTAAGACCCTTCATCATGTCCTTGACGCCTGTCAAGTTTCTTGTTTCATCCTGTACAGAACCCGGTCGTTTAAATTTGTTCAGGAGGGCCCGTATGGTCTTATTATTTGGTCTCGATCTATGTACTCTCCTTACAAAGTCCTCATTTCATTACACTCTTTTTTTATTCGGTTGATAACTATATTTACACACTCCTCTGGATTCGTTCTAGAGATAGGAATAGAAATAAAATATAAATCACATGATTTTTACAGAAAATCATGTGGATACTTTAGGTGCATAATTTCAGTTATGAATGAATCTTTAGTTTCATCTTTACATCTCATTAAAAAAATATAATTTGTTAGGGATTTTACCAGCTATTTTCCCTCTTCGTAGGATTTTATACCGATGTACACAAGGGATTTAGCCCATATCTTCTCTTTCGTTAGCTTTACCACTAATCTACAGTTTTGTTGGGGGTTTAACTATCGATAGGTCTCTTTTGAAGCCTATTAATTCTCATTAGAGAACTACTTTTTTACTTTGGAACCAAAATCGTCGCTCCATCCTATTACTAATCACACTCGATGTTGGTTAACCTTGTCCTTATTCATTAATTTTTTAATTATTCAATTTATCTTAGATACAAAATTGATTAATATTTATGGTAAATTAGAGACTTGAATTATGGAATTCATTGTAGGTATATCAAATATTGGCAATTGATTAAATTTTGGAATTAGCCATTTTGTTGTACATACAATATCGGTGATTCATTAAATTTTGAAATTATTATATTTATTGTATATCCAATTTAGTTTATATACAATATTAGTGGTTCATTAAATTTTGAACTATTAAATTTAATCTATTCGTCATTAAGATTTCATTAAATTTTAAGATTAAGCAATTTAATCTAGATCCATTATTGACAATTCATTTTAATGTCGAAGTTATACTTTTTATATTTATATTTATATTGGTGATTCATTAAATTTGAGAGATATTAAATTTAATTCCTATATAATATTAGTGGTGCAATAAATTGTCAATTAGTAAATTTGCTGTGTTTATAATCTTGGTGATTTATTAAATTTTAGAACTATTACATCTTCTGTATATTTATTATTTTGATTCAATATTTTTGTAATATTCAGTTTCCATATATATATAATAATAGCAATTAAGTAAATTTTGGATTTTCCATTTTACTTCACCCTCAATAGTGTTAAAATATTGAAATAGTGATTAATTCAATATTACAATTTACTTTACACCCAATATTGATGGTTAAGTAAAGTTGTCAATTATTAAATTTACTGTCTCTCTAACATTCAATTTTAGAGCTATTCAATTTAAATCGGATACTATATGCGTGTTTCATTAAATTCTCTATTTCCAAAATTACTGATTTATTAATTAAATTTTTGCATTATGCAACATACTTTCGATCAGATATTGGTGATTCAATATATCTGGTGTGAATTAGTAAATTTAATGTATGCCGAATATTGCCGATTCATTATTTATTTAAATTAATATATCTTCAGTATATTTAGTATTTTCATTTCATTAGTTTTAGAACAATCCATTTTACTTTACAGCCAAATTGGAGTTTTTTTGAGTTTTGTAATTATTTATTCAAGTTTGGAATTATTCTATTTCCTTACATACAACATTGATAGTTAATTCAATTTTTCCAATTATTTGATTTGCGCTATATCCAATATTGATGATTCATTAAATTGTGGAATGATTAAATTTGCTGTATATTCAAATTGGCAGTTTATTATTTTTTTAGAATTATTAACTTTACTCTAGATCCAATACGACTGATTTATTGAATTTAATGAATATTTAGTATATATCCACTTAAGGTGATTCATTAAATTTTTTTATTATATTTACTGTTTAGTCAATATTGGTCTTTCATTAGGGTTTTGGAATTATTAAATTTATTGTTGATTACACCATGAAACCACTGTTTGGGAGCATAAAGTTTTTTAAAACTAGTCTCTTTTTAATAAACTTTATTTTCCCAAACAGCGATTTCATAGTTCTTTTAATTTACCCGTTATTTATTAAAAATGTGTTTATTGTTTATTCAATATTGGTGATTCATTAAATTTGGGAATTGTTAAATTTACCGTATATTTAATATTAGTGATTCATTATATTAAGTATTCATTAAATAGCTTTATCTTTTGGGATGTTTAGAGCTACTACTTACCTATTAGCTTGATTAGATTACCTTGGAATTACTAAAGGTTTTTATTAATTTATTTTTCATTTACTTTTTCTTCATCTGTCTTTTCCATGTTTTTATTTATTTATTAGGGTAGTTAATCTTTGCTAGAGTGAAAGTAAAGGGAACAGGTATAATCGAACCAAGTTTGAAAGAGAATAGACAGATAGGAAAAAAAAGAATGAAGAAAAATAACCTCAAAATATGATACATATATATCCAAAGGGAGGGGAGGGGAGTTTTATAAAAAAAGGAAAGAATCGTACAAAACCAAACTGCAAAATATAAACCCCATAGTGAAATTAACCATTGGCATCGGATTAATCGGATTACCGTGATCGAATTACACTTTGACCTCCGAAAATCCCTTTCAATTACCCACCATCGCCATTACCATCCACTAGTGAATGAATGAATCGCCACAGTGACCTTTTACCACTAACACCCTTGATCTCAATTGCGAAAGGACGGTCCCCTTTTCCGGGACCCGTTAACTTGAATGGGTGTGACACGGGGTATGGTTGCGTAAGCTTAATGGGGTAAGAACGGTGACCTGGCTCGCGTTAAGAGAGGTCACGTGTCTCATTGAAGCGCTCACAATGGAGGTCGCTCGAAGATCCCTGGGTGATGACGGCTAATTTGGATTCAGCGATTGGTTAAATTCTCTGGCAATGACCGGGACCGTAGGAAAACATTGGGGAACGTAACCGGGACCGTAGGAAAACATTGGGGAACGTAACCGGGACCGTGACCGGGCCTGTAGAAAAACATTGGGGAACGTAACCGAGACCGTGACCAGGACCGTGACCTGGACCGTAGAAAAACATCAATGGAGAACGTACCTGGGACCGTGACCGGAACCGTAGAAAAACATTGGGTAACGTAACCGGGACCGTGACCGGAACCGTAGAAAAACATTGGGGAACGTAAACGGGACCGTAGAAAAACACTGGGGAAGGTAAACGGGACCGTAGAAAAACATTGGGGAACGTTAAAAAAGTCGTAACAGCAACTAACAAGGGCATGACGGGGGGAATAAAAGGGATTTTATTTTGTTTGAAATTTGATTTAATTTTAAATTTGAATTAAAATAGCAAAAACCAACGAAGGCATCTCCGTTAGAATGCCCATGAAAGTAGTGAAGATGGAGGAAGGGAAGATATGTGGAAGATAAAGTATATAGCAGCATATTATCTTAGAAACATTGGTGCCAGAAGGGAATGAAATCCTTCAGATGTTAGCTGCAGCATGGTTACTTATACTAGCTCTGACAGCGGAATCTGTGAGGTCATAACAGAAGAGGATCACTAATAAGAACTGGTTAAGGGGTACAAAGGACTTTTGAGTGCTAATTTGCACTAATATTTTACCTTTTAATATTATTAAATATAATAATAATACAAATGCTATTAATAATAATATCAACAATACAGATGTCAATAATAATAATGATAATATCAACAATACTAATGCTAATAATAATAAATAATAATATCAACAATACTAGTGTCAATAATCATAAAGATGATAGTAATAATCATAATATTAAAATAATAATAAAAATAATGATAATAATAATAATGATACGACTACGACTAATAAATATATAATAAAAAATAATATTAAACCATCGCCATCATCAAAATAATAATAATATTGCTAAAAATAAAATATTAATATTAATCACCATCATCATAATAAAAATAATGATAATAATGATATTAACAATCATAGTAAGTCAAAAAATTCCTTTCAGATGGAGAATGGCTGATGAGGCGGAGGAAGAGGAATCAGCCAACATTAATGACTGTCTTGAGCGTGGCCTCAGCGGAAGAGCTTTAATCGCCATTCAACAAGTCTTTGCATCAGGCTTATGCAGACGAACCACGTGCAAGAACTCTCTCTCTCTATCTCTCTCTCTCTCTCTCACACACACACACACACACACTCCGTCCCTCTCTGTCTCTTCCCCCCCATCTCTCTCTCCTGCAGTCAGTCTCCCCCTGCAAGAGAGCCAGCATTAAGCGGAGTTGGCTTAAGAAGCTGCATCGCGTCAGGCGTAATCCATCGAAGGAGGCAAATGTGATTGGCCTGTCAATAGGCCTATTTTTACTCAAGTCAATCTTTCCTTATGGATGAAGGATAAAATAGGCCCCATCGTACAATTGGACGCCGATTGTTCAAGCGGTCGATTGCAAAAAGGTAGGATTCTGTAGGGAGATTTATTGGGGCCCTACTAACAATGAATGTTAACCTATATAATTAAGTAAAAATGAGTTGAAATAGGTATTGTAATAAATAAGTAATATGCCTAATCATGGATGGTTTGGGGAAGGTAAAATTGGAAGAATTGTTTAAAATATGATAGGCCAGACGATAACTGCCAAATCTGGTGTAAACAACAGAGTTAAATTGTTTACGCGATCGTGATATAAGATTAGAATAAAGAAGAAATATTTTCTTTCATTTCAAGTTAAACTTCTTTGCTCGTTCTCTAAAAAGCCAAGAAAGCTTTATTGACATAAGAAATCCACGGTAGCACGCGTGTTGGATAGAAATCCAAGGAAGCTTTTTTGATCCTAGAAATTTACGGTAGCTTTCGTGTTGGATAGAGATCCACGGCAACCTTCGTGTTAGATAGAAATCCACGGAAGCTTTTTAGCCTGAGAAATCCAAGGAAGGCTGCGCCAATTGGAAAGAAATCCACGGCAACTTTCTGGATGCTAGAAATCAACTGCAACCTACGGCATTGGGGTAGAAATACACGACAGATTTCCAGACCCTAGAAATCAACGCCAGCTTGCGTCAATTAGATAGAAATCCATCGCAGCCTACATCATTTGGATATAAATCCACGTCAGCTTTCTGGACCCTAGAAATCCACGAAAGATTCTAGGCCATCGAAATCCACGGCAGCCTTCGTCAATTGGCTAAAAATCCACGGAACCTTCTAGAACCTAAACAGCCACGGCATCCTGCGTGTTTGATAAACATTGCACAGAATCTTTATGGATCCTAGAAATCCGCGGCAGCTTTCGTTTTGGATAGACATTCCACGGAAGATTTCGGTGTCCTAGAAATCCGTGGCAGCCTTTGTGTTGGATAGGCATTTCACGGAAGATTTCGGTGCCCTAAAATTTCGCGTCAGCCTTCGTGTTGGATAGACATTCTACGGAGGATTTCGGTGCCCTAGAAATCCGCGGCAGCCTTCGTGTTCAATAGACATTCCACGGAAGATTCGTGTTAGCTATAAATCTACCACAACTTTCTGGGCCCTACAAATCCTGCGGGTTTGATACACATTCCAAGGAAGCTTTCTGGATCCCCTGAATCCACGGCAGCCTGCTTGTTGATTAGAAATCCAAGGAAGTTTTCGCGATCTTAGTAATCTACGGCAGCCTGCGTGCTGGATAGAAATCCACGAAATCTTTCTAGATCTTCCAAAACAGGTCTTTTCGTTCTACGCTGGTCGGTGCCCTCTTCCGCGTTTTTTGGCGGGTCATTCTTCGGGATAAAGAAGGCAATGTAGCTCATATTTAAGCATCTAGAAAGAGGTATTAGGGATAGAGAAAAAGGTCTAATATATATATATATATATATATATATATATATATACATAGTCTTTTATCCTGGCCCCCTAAAGATTTTGCTTAAATTCTTCAAATATTTTCATCTGTCTTCCAGAACGCGTCTAATCCTCGTTTTGTCAGGAAAATGCTTTTCTGTTGCAGTCTAAGGAAAGATGCTGGGGATTGGGGGGATGGGGTCGCCATCCCCCGATAATGGGACGGAGGGGGTTGACGGTGGGGGATGTCCCCTTCGACCTGGTTGCAGAAGCTTCTATCCACAAAAGGGAGGCGAGGAGAGCACACATTGAGGCAGTTGTAGGTACAGAGGGGGAAGCGGAGGGGGTTAGGAAGTGTAGGGGCTTGGAGGTGGAGTAGAGGGAAGGGAGTTGTGCGAGTTGTCGAATCAGAGGCTCGAGGCCCGTGAGGTTTTCCCCTCCCCGTCTCCCCTCCTATTGATCGGTGGCGCCGAGAAGAGAACGCATTTCGAAGCGCCCCAGACAGACCCGGATCGCGGAGGCATCAAATCCTCAAAGGATTCACTCAACAAATCCCTTCTCCTCGTTCCTCTTCTCCCTTCTTTTTATTTCTACTTTCTTCTCTATTTCTTATTCACTCTTTATTTCTTTTTTTCTTTATTTTTTCTTTATTACTTATTCACTTTTCTCTATTCGTTCTTTTTATTATTTGTACTCTTTTACTGAATTTGCTTTTCTTTATTTTTCTCTATCAGTTATTCCTTATTACTTATTCTCTTTATTTATTTGTTCTTCCTTTTACCTATTCTTTCTTATTTATTTGTTCTTCTTTATTACTTAATTCATTATTCTCTTTATACTTTATCTGTTTTTCTTTGTTATGTATTCTCTTTTTCTTTAATTGATCTTCTATATTACCAATTTCTTATTCTCTTTTTTTCTTTATTTGTTCTTCTGTGCTGTCCTTTTGCTCCTTTTCTCTTCTCCTTCTTCTTGGTCTCCTTTTTCTGTTTTTTTTATTTCAGTTTTCTTCGTTCTCCTTAATGATCATTCTTCTATTTTGTTTTGGTACACAGGTAGATAAGTGTGCATCAAGAATTCTCGACCTGGCAAACATTAAAGTTAACGGCATATAATTCGGGGCTCCCTAAATTTCCTGATACCTAAAATGGGCCTCTTTAAATTGTAAGACACCTAATTCTTGCCTCTTTAAATTCTAAGATACCTGATTTGGGCCTTTTTAAATTGTGAGATAACAAATTTGGTCGACTTTATATTATACGATACCTAATTCTGTCCTCTTTGAAATGCAAAAAAACAAATTCACCTCTAATTAAATTGTTAGATACCTAATTTGGTCCTCTTCAAATTGTAGGATACTTAACTTGAGCCTCCTTAAATTATAAGATGCCCAATTCTGGCCTTGGCAAATTGCAAAATAACTAATTCAACCTTTATTTAAATTGTTCCATACCTAATTTTAGCCTCTTCAAATTGCAGGATACCTAATTCACGCTTTTTAAATTAAAAATTTCAAAACTGAGTCCTATTTAAACTTTAATATAACTAATTTGAGCCTCTTTAAATAGTAAGATATCTAATTCAAGCCTCCTTATTCGGATATACCTAATTCGGGTCCCTTTAAATTGTAAGATACCTAATTCGGTCGTCTTTAAAATGCAAAATCGAAACTCGCGCTTACCTAAATTGTTAGCTACCGAATTTAGACCTATTTAAATTGTAAGATATTTAATTCAAGCCTAATTAAATTGTAATATACCTAATTTAGACCTCTTTAAATTGCAAGATACTTAATTCGAGGGGGAATTTTTCAAATGGTCATAAACCTAATTCGGGCCTCTTTAAAATAAAAAATACCCAAATTATTTTTTTTAAATTGTTGCATACCTAACATTGGCTTCTTTAAATTTTAAGAATACCTAATTTAGTCCACTTTAATTGTACGATTCCTAATTTGGCCCTTCTTAAATTAGAATATAAATAAGTCATGCCACATTAAATTGCAAAATCCTTACTGTGTCCTATTTAAACTTTAATATATCTAATTTTAGCTTCTTTAAATTGTTGTATACCTAACATTAGCCTCTTTAAATTTTAAGAATACCTAATTTAGTCCACTTTAATTTTACGATACTTAATTTGGCCCTCCTTTAATTATAATATATATATATATATATATATAAGTCAGGCCACATTAAATTGCAAAATCCTAACTGTGTCCTATTTAAACTTTAATATATTTAATTTTGGCTTCTTTAAATTGCAAGATACCTAATTCGGGATTACTTTGATTTTTAGATACCAAATTTGGTCCTCTTTTTTTGTAAGATATTTAATTCGAGGCTTATTAAATTGTAAAATACCTAATTTGATTCTCTATAAATTGCAAGGTACCTAATTCGAGTTTTTAAAATAGCAAAATACCGAGTTCGGGGCGCTTCTAATTGTGACATGTGTAAGTAATTCAGTCCTCTTTAAAATCTGAAATACCTAATTCGGCTTATTTAAATTGTTAGATTCTAAATATTGGCCTCTTTAAATTGTAAGATACCTAATTTGGGCGTCGTGAAATTGTAAAATACCTAATTTGTCCCACTTTAATATTACGATTCCTAATTTGGTCCTCCATAAATTTTAGAATACCTGATTCGAGCCACTTTAGATAGGAAAATAAGTAAATCCGTCCTAATTAAACTTTAATAGATTTAATTTGTGCTTCTTTGAATTATGAGATACCTAATTCAGGACCCTTTAAGTTGAACGATACCTAATTCTGTACTTTTTACATTCTAAGATACCTAATTTGAGCCTCCATAAATTATAAGATACCCAATTTGGGTCTCTTTAAATTTCAAAATGCCTATCTAGGTCATATATAAACTTTAATATATTTCATTTGGGACTCTTTAAATTGTAATATACCTAATTCGCGCCTCTTTAAATTACCAGATACCTAATTCGGGCATTTTAAAATTAAATATACCTAATTCATGCCTCTTTAAATTGTGAGATTTCTAATTCAGTCGTCTTTCAAATGCAAAATACCTAAATTGGGCTTACTTCAATTGTAGGATATCTTTTGGTCCTCTTGAAATTGTAAGATACTTAATTTGATCCTCTTTAAATTGTAAAATGCATAATTTGGGTCTTTTAACAATACTAAATACCTACTTTAGGCATATTTAAAATATTTGATACCTTTTGAGACTCTTTAAATTGTAAGATACTTAATTTGAGCCTCTCTAAATTATAAGATACCTAATTCGCGCCTCTTTAAAATTGTAAGATACTCAATTCGGCCCCCTTTAAATTGCCACGGGCCACTTTAAATTATTAGATACTAAATCCGATCTTCTTCAAAATGAAAAATACCTAATTCTGGCTTTCTTAAATTGTTAAATACTTAACTTTGGCCTCTTTAAATTGTAAGATACTTAATTCGAATCTCCTTAAATTGTAAGATGCCCAATTCGTGCCTCTTTAAATTGCAAAATGTCTAAATGGCTATTCTTCAAAATTTAATATACATAACTCGGGTCTCTTTAAATTGTAAATTCCTAATTCGGTCGTCTCTCAAATGCAAAATACCTTATTTGGTTTTACTTAAATGGTTAGATACCTAATTTGGTCCTTTTTAAATTGTAAGCTATGTAGTTAATTTGAATCTTTTAAATTGTAAGATTCCTTATTCGGGTCTTTATAAATTGTGATATAACTAATTTGGTTGACATGATATTGTACGATACCTAATTTGTACCTCTTTAAATTATAAAATACTTAATTCGAGCCTCCGTAAGTTGTAAGATGCCTAATACGAGCCTCTTTAAATTGCTAAGTGCCTAAATGGCTCCTCTTCAAAGTTTAATATGCATAGTTCAGGCCTCTTTAAATTCTAAAATCTTTAAGTCGGGACTCTTTAAATTGCGATATACCTATTTCTTTGATTCTATTTTTGTACATAGTTTGCTTTGCTCTTGCTTTAACCCTCCGTCTATTCTTCCTCGCTCTGGCCTCAGTGGATTCCAGGCTCTTTGTTAATCTTCATTTTGCAATTCTTCTTCTTTTCAGCATACACACACACCCACTCACTCACATACACTCCCACAGATATCCACATCAACCTCATAACGTATTGTTCGTAAGAGATGCATGGGAGAATGGATATTTGATTGGATGTTATGGTGGGAGTGGGGAGGGGGGCATTTGTCTGATACGCGTCCCTTGATTTTTGTTCATCTCGGGAACAAATCCCTTAATATTTTTGGGATCGAAGTGTGCGTTGTAAAGGCTCCCATCCTAACACATACGATTCCAAGATAACTTTCATTCTTCGCTTTTGTTGTTTTACTTTTAACTTATTTTGTATTTTTTTTTTCTTTCTTTAAGTCCCCCCTTCCTTTTCAGGGAGTGAAGGGTGTATTTTGTAAGAGTCGTTGAAAGCTCGAAAATTAGAAGTGATTCACGTCATTTTTTTTAGCCTGAATTTGGTGGTAGAGATGGAGGTTGGCTGGATGTTGGTGGAGGGAGGAATGACAATGAAGTTGAAGTTAGGTTGATGTGGGGCTGATGTGGGTCGAGGTTGAGGTAGAAGTGAGGTGGAGGGTGGGTGGAAGTGGTTGGACATTGGGGGGGAATTGGTTGGACATTGGGGTGGAAGTGAGGTGGAGGTTGGGTGGAGGTTTGGTGAAGTTATTTAGAGATGGGGTGGGATGTGTAGAGTTTGGCGTGGAAGTGAGGTTGTGGTAAAATTGAGATAAAGGAAGTTGGGGCGGAGCTGGGGGTGAAAGTGAAATGGAGGTGTTTCGTTGGGGTAGATGGAGCGCAGGTGAAGTGTGGGCGACATCCATTTGCAGGTGAATACAAGGAGAGATGAGGAAAATAAAAATTGAAGCAGGAGAATGAGTAACGGACGAGAAGAACGCGCGTATGCCAGAGAGCAAGAGCCAAGAGGGAGTTTCAATCTATTTTGAGGTTGTGGCACTTAGGCCGGAAGGGGGTACCGCCCCACCGGGTACCCGCTGTAACAGTCAGCAGGAGGCACCCTCTAGTGTAATGGGTGAGGTGGAGATGTATGTGGAGATGTAGATGGGGACGTAGAGTGCATTTTGGAATCATTAAAATCTCTTAAGTGAAAACAAATGTAGATGAAATTAATTCCAAAAGATGGTCTTGGAATCTCCCTTAAGTGGCAAACGAACTCTAAAAAAAGATAGGGAGGAATGCGGGGGGAGGGGGGAGAATTCTTTCCCTTGAGTCGCTCCCCTAAAACGAGGCGTCAGGTATAGCATGGGAGGCCACGCGGCAGCTGACATCTTGAGAATTTCGTGTCCTTCTGGCCCCAACGCCCGGAGTGGATCGGTGGCTATATATTTTCCACACATTTTCTCAAACTCCATTTTCATCGCTTTCTTTTTATTTCTATCCTAAAATCGTTATGCTGTAAATGCCCTCGTTGGTTTTGGCTCCTTACCTAGTTGCTCCTGCAACTCTTGATTCCCTTAATCGTTTGGCAGGATTATAGCGCTTTGCGAAGCACCGAGCCTCGAATAGCGCTTAGTCACAACACGGGAAGGGGAGAAATAGGTAAAAACAAACATGCCTCTTTTACATCCTATGTCTAGTGAGCCAGTGGCTCAAATGTGGCTCACTGGTTACTTGTATTTGCCGAAGACATTGAGTTTTCCGTGGAGTAAAGTTTGTAAGAAGAGACCACCATTAAATCCCCACATAAGAACATCTTTCTCAGTATTTTTACCAAAATTTGACTCATACGCTAGATCAATGCTCGTACCTCTAAGCCACACTCCCCTAGATTACGAGCTCTAGACCCCAAGATCCCCACCAGCTTCTAGATATTTTGATCAGCCCTTACCCTCTTGATAAATCACCGCTAGGTTCCTTTTACCAACTCTAAGCTTAGAGAAGACCAACCTGTATATATGAAGAACTCTAAATATCTAGACAAACTTTAGATTCTTGGAGAAATCACCCCTAGATTTCGAGAGAAACCACTTCTACATATTCCAACCACCTCTTGAAATATAGATCACAAAACAAACAGTAATTCTCTACCCCCTCCCCCTGAGCGATTACTTCATCTCTAGCCTAACTTCTGCTCATCTAGACCAATATTAGGCCATTACTATACCTATAAGCCCAATATAGTCTAACCTATACGCCAATATTAGGCTATTTTTTATTCCTATAGACCCAATTTAGTCTAATCTATAAACCAATATTAGGCCATTTTTTATACGTATATGTAGATGCAATTTAGTCTAATCAATCAGGCAGGAACGAAAGTAATGTCCGGTTCTCTATAAAAAAGTTTTAGTATTTAGTAAAGTAGTGGCTCTAGTTATCGTTTAGGAAGGTTACAATAAGTAATTTATGCCTTTTAGATTATAAAAATATTGTTCATAATCTTCTTCGGTATTAACTACTATGTCCTTTATGAGTTTCATAAAGGTTTCAATGTAAGTACAGCGGCAAAATCCATTCAGAGCAATTATGGGGGTGATTCATTATATGAAAGAAGTTGCAGGAGATGGTTTTCCAGTTTCTGAAGTGGGGATTTTAGTCTAAATGACGGACCAAAATAGAGTCATCCAAAAGAACTTGATTCTAAAGAATTGGAAACTGATGTCACAGCAAATCCTGCTACAACTTCCAAAAAACTCGCACAACAATTTAGTGTAACCCATACGAATGTCCTACGCCAACTGAAATGGAGTGAAGAGGTTCCAGTGATTGAAAAACGGGTCCCGTACGAACTGTCCACGGCGAAGCTGTGGACAGTTTAAGGCGGGTTGGTTACCAGTTTATATGGATGGAGAATTATCTAACTCCAAAGTTGATTTTTCAAGGGTATTTTTTATTGTTGGTTGGGCTTACCGAAGGTTTACGAGGTAAAGAAGCACTTTGAGAAAGGACGTAGCAAAAATATACTTTTATTCTAATAAGAGCCTATTCAAGAGACAAGCGGCACGTCAAAAGTACTTTGCGGGTGACAAGCAGATTTTCTTATTCAACGCGAAGTATTGAATTCTGGAGTGACAAGATTTAGGCGAATTAAAGGGGGTTCCGTGACGCTAAAATGAGAACAAATTGATCTTAATGTCTTAACTGAATCCAACTTCTCCTTTTCTAAAATAATTATAATAAAAATTTCTTACTTGCACGACTATATATATGGTTTCATTTCTAGATTTCCAGGGGGGCGTGGCCTAGATTTGTCTGCGGGACAAGCCTCCGTCGTCGGGCTCATTAGTTTCACTGCCTGGGCGGAGTTACTTAACAGCTGTGTAGTTACAATATACTTACATATCTCAGATGATTTTATCTCTATTCTATGAACCTATTTTACAAATATGTGTTATAATTTACTTTGGTTGGAATTTGTGTTTACCCTGCTGCTTCGTAGACTCCCGTCTTTTGATAACTCTATCCCAAGATTCAAATTGTTTTGGGCTTTTCCTCTTATTGATACAGGTGTCCAATCTGATAGTTTTCGTGTTCGTATATTTGTGCCAACCTGCGCGCTACTTCTGACGACTGCTTGTCTCATTTTATTCATTCAAATTAATATACACTTAGCGACGAAATTATTCGTACACCAAGTAATATCTAGTATTTGCGCTTGTTTCTTGAAATTAGTAGGTCCCATGATGTCATTTTGAATATATATTTATAAGACTATGGAGAAGAATGCAAGACATGTGTTTCAAAACTATTAATGTAATATAACAATTTGAGAACAGGAATATACAAAAGCTACATAGTCAAATTATTCGTACAGTGAGGAAATCCTAATTAACTTCATAATTATACAAGTTTTAATCACTGTATTTCATGTATAGAGCATTCCAGAATATTCTCTCACCGAATGACCCACATGTGTCATCCGTGTAGGTCTCTTGTTGCCAGCACGATGGGAAAGACGAAGGAGCTCAGCGTTTACTTATGGCAAAAGATTATTGACCTCCACAAGTTTGAAAACAGTTACAGCATTATATTAAAAAGATTTGGCTATACCTAGATCAACGGTGCAATCTGTTATAAAGAAGTTTAAGGAATGTGGCACGACGGAAACTTTGCCTGGGCGTGGAAGAAAACTGAAAATGTCAACGAGAACTGTACGAAAACTGTGTCGCGATGTTAATATGAACCCAAGAATATTATTGGACGACATTGCTAAAGAATTGGATACGAAAATCATCAGGTAAAGTACACGTACGATACAGCGTTGTGTAAATAGGAATAAACTGAATGGATATCCACCACGACGGACATCTCTTCATAAGCCATGTCATATTTCTGCTCGCATAAATTTCGCAAAAAGCTTCGTAGATAAGACAATAGCTCTTTGCAAGGGGTACTTTGGAGCGATGAAACAAAAATCGAACTTTTCAGCCATAACAATGATAGGAAGATTTGGCGCAAGAAAGGTGAAACCTTCCTCCTGAAGAACACAATACCAGCAGTTAAATATGGAGGTGGTTGCATAATGTTTGGGGTTGTTTTAACTCTAATTGGACCGGTAAATTAGTTCTAATGCGAGAAAGAATGAAATCTGAAGACTACATATACTGAATGGAAATCTGAAAACATCAGCTATAGATCTTGGGCTAAGACGAAGGTTTACCTTCCAACAGGATAATGACCCCAACCATTCATCTAAAACTGTGGCTGAATGGCTTCGGAAAAAATAAGAAAACAACATTGCCATGGCCGTCGATGAGTCGTTACCTGAAACACATAGAAAATTTATGGGACGAATTGAAAGTTAAGATAACTCGTCGTGCTCCATGAAATCTTCATCAATTAGAGGTTCTGGCCATTGAAGAATGGCTGAAAATCCAAACTGAAACATGTTCAATTTTAAAAAAGAATTATAGAAAACGACTACTGAAAGTGGGAGAGATGTAAGGCCATGCAATTAACTCTTAATATGCTGGCTATGTTAACATTTCCCCGCTGTATGAATAATTTTGACTATGCAGCTTTTGTAATGTTCCTGTTCTGGAATTGTTATATTACATTAATAGTTCTGAAACACATGTTTTGCATTCCTCTCCATGTTCTTATAATTATATATTCAACATGCCGTCGTGCGACCTACCAATTACAAGAAATAAGCGCAAATACTGGATATTACTTGGTGTACGACTAATTTCGTCGCAAAGTGTATATATATTCTCCATTTATGTATACAAATTAATGTACACAAATTGACATATGTGTTTCCATCTACTTATTCTTATATTATACATAGTATTCCTGTTACTCACATGAAAGGCAATTTATTCACCGAGCGTCCACTTTGTGGCGTTTTTCGTCTGGTGCCTGGAGCCTATTTATTATATAACACGCTCCCTACAAGTCTTCACTAGTGACCATTGGGAGGGGACTGTCGTTACTAATGCCTTTAGGAGGGATTGTCTTTACTAGTGGCCATTGCGAGGAATTTTCTTTACTACTGGCCATTGGGGGGATTGTCTTTACCATTGGTCATTACTAGGGATTGTCTTTACCCCCCTTGATCATTACTAGGGATTGCCTTTACTAGTGGCCATTTGTAGGGATTGTCTTTACTAGTGGTCATTGTAACGGCTTGTCTTTACTAGATGCCATTGGGCCGGATTGTCTTTACTATTGGTCATTACTAGGGATTGTCTCTAATAGTTGTCATGTAGGGGATTGTCTTTACTAGTGCCCATTTTGGAGGAGTTTTCTTTACTAGTGGCCTTTCTGAGGGATTTTTTTACTAGTGGTGATTGAGATTGATTGTCTTTAATATTGTCCTTTGGGGGCGATTGTCTTTACTATTAGTCATTACGATGGATTGCCTTTAATAGTAGTCATGCAGGGTAGTTAGTGTCTTTACTAGTGATCATTTGGAGTGATTGACTTTACTAGTTGTCAGTGCGAGGGATTGTGTTTACTGCTAGCCATAGAGAGGGATTGTCTTTACTGGTGGTCTTTGAAAGGGATTTTCTAGACTAATGGTCGTGGGAGAGGGATTGTCTTGAACAGTGGTCATTTGGAGGAATTATTATTAGAAGTGACCAAATTCTCGGATAATAATTCTAAAAATCTACCTCGATTTTTATTAAGGAATGAAGTCCGGCTTTCAATGCAAGAGGCTTATTGTGTTTGTCTCCTCCCTTTTTATTACCTCTCACCCTCTATTCACTCCATTTTTCAATCCTCCTCTATCTTTTTCCACCCTCTTTCCCCTCTAAAGTACTAGTGACCCGGTCGGTAGTCGCTGGCTTTCCTCAGTAATAAAGTCAGAATTAATCTTCCGTCTCGTCTTTTGAGCAAAATTACCCTCTACCTCTCTTTGTTTGAAGGGGCTATGGGGTGGGGGGGACTCCTGGGTGGTTGACCAATGGTGGGATTTTCGACTCGGACTATTGGGAGGACAAACGCCGATAGGGTGGACCGGAGATCCATATCGAGAATCTCAACCCCGGTTTTGGAATAAGAAACCCCAGTTTCCGAGGATTCATTGATTATTTTTTTCCAATGTCGAAACACTCACGGTTTTTCCTCGTTTCCAAAATTACTTTAGGTTTAGATCTAACGTCGTAAATTGAGGTATTTAAACTACTATTACTATAATAATAGTAGTAGTAATTACATGAAAAATGGACAAATGAATGGAAGAAGAAGGCAAGAAGAGAAGAATAGGTAGAAGTGTATGAGAGAAAGAAATGGGAAATAAATAATTCATCTATCACTCACCAATAAATGGGAATGGAGTAAACGGAATAATTTTCGAAGATAAAGAAAAGCATAAATAAATAATCAAAGATAAATAGTAAAATTATAAAATGTATTAACATGTTAGGATTATAGGTGGGTATAGTTTTATTATTATAGAACAATAAAGAAAGCGGTTTTTTTGCTCTAAAAAAATAGTCCAAATTGCCAAAACTATAAAATATAAAAAATGCCCACATTATAAAGGGAAAAAACACTTCAGAATTGCCAAAACTAAAAAAATCTTTAACTAAACAATTTTAGTATTAAATTAATATTATGTTTCTTCATTTTTTGTCTTATATAATTTTTGCAATTTTTATATTTTATAAGCTTTGGCAATGCTGAAGTGTTTTTAAAGCAGAAAGAAACCGCTTCATCTATTGTTTTATAATAATACAAGCCGCTCTTCTCTTCCTTAACAGGAAGGGCTTGGTTACACAGGCACCTCTGCGGGGGGGTGGGGTGGCCTACGGCCTTATTTGCTAATCTTAACCGCCTTTTTTAATCCCCTTTATAGACTCTTTATTTTAACACCCTGAACACCATTTTCTTCTTCTTCTTCTTCTTCTTCTTCTTCATCTTAATCTTCATCTTCTTCTTCTTCTTCTACTTCTTCTTCTTCTTCTTCTTCTTGCAAAAGGAGTTTGGAGCGGAGGAACAACGAGAGTAAAAATGATGACTAAAAATGATGCCAGCGATTTCTCTTGCATGTGTAGTTTAGATATCCATTTTCTTTTCCGCCTATCCTATAAATAGTCTTACTATCCTAAAACTAGATTTTCACCACTAGCAATCGAGGGCTGCGGAAGTTGAGAAGAAAAACTTTCTATCACCCCCACTAGGTTGAAGTAGTTAATATGCATGACAATGTACACATGTAGATAAGTGTGTACAGTAGATTATATATAAAAAAAATAAAAAAATAAAGATATAGCATGTTAGAGATACACTCGTAGATAAGTGTGTATCGTAGTTATGGATGTAGTGTAGCGGACTAGCCTCGAGCGGACCTTAGGGTCTTTGCTGGTCCTAGATTCTGTAGTTCTGTAGTTCTTCTTCGCTGTAAGACTTTCGATTTGTGTCCTACGGCCTAGCATGATTCTTTTTATTTCTCCATCTAAATTTGCTCTAATAATTCCATGCCAAAATTTTAATAAATTTTCTAAACTTCCCCATTTGTAATTCTTTTAGTTTTAAAAAAAATCACAAAAATTCGATACTTATATTTATCTCTGAACTTCACCATTTTTTTATATAATAAAGGAATTATTAGAAATAACTTTGATACCAAATTGAAATCTACTCAGGTGACAACCGAACTAAAAGAAAAAATCTTAGTCAAACCTTCAAAAAATCTCGTTCTTAAAATATAGGGTTATGGAAAACCAGGCAATTGCTTCTCCACTCTTCCCCTTGCGCTTCGCTACTAAGATTAAAATTTAAAATAAAAAAAAGCAGCCATGGTTAAATTTGTATACATTTTCTAAACTTCGCTAATTATAATAATTTTAAAAAGGAACTCTAACCTAAATTTCCCCCCTTTCAAAATATCACGTTACTAAAATATAGTTATAGAAGAAGAAGATATTTAAAAATAAATTTTCTGAACTTCACCATTTGTAATTCTTTGGGTTTTAAGAACTTCACAAAATTTTGATACTTTATTTATTCCTGAACTTCACCATTTTGTTTTTTGATATTATAAAAGAATTATTAGAAATAACTTTGATAAAAAGAAACATGTTATAACCAAACTAAGATTAAATTATTATTCAAATACTAAAAAAATCCTCTTCTTAAATTATAGTTAGTGATGATGATGATGATAACGTTAACGCTTTAGCGTTACATCTTTTTGACGAATTAACAGATTAACTGTGCCCACCTTTGGTTAGGAAGATTTCTACTTTAGAATATTAAAATTCAATACAGTATTTAAAAAACCTTGTTCGTTTATTTCGGGGTTTACCTGTATTATGTGTACATATATATCTGTAGTGCGTATGTGAAAATACTATTCATTTAACATGCGTTGATTTGTATATTAACTATAAGCCTTCCATTTTCCATTTTCACTTGGTATTAAATATTTAAATTAAAAAACAAAACTTGTTACGATTATTGTGTAAGTCATTTTACATACTATTTAATCGCCTTATGCCTATGTTTCTCCAAAACCGAATTTTCTATCGTCTCGGAAAAATCCCTCAAATTCCTATTTCTCAAATGAATCTCCTTTATTCTTTCATATAACATCACTAGCAATTAAATTGTTTTTTAAATGTCTTTTTAGCAAAGATAAAATTGTGATGTTTTCCCAGAAAAAATTGGTTATTTTAATTATTTTTTCCTTTGATTTCGTTTATTGAAGTTCGTTTATTATTTGAAATGAAAATAAGACTAAATAGGAAGTGTAATTTACGATAAATTGGCTACTTTATAGTAATTAACGACAAATAGGCAATTCTAGAAGAAATTAACGATAAATAGGCAGTTCTTGAAGAAATTAACGATAAATAGGCTTTTCTGAGAGTAATTTACGATAAAAAGGCAGTTTTGGGAGTAATTTACGGTAAATAGTGAGCTTCGTGAGTCTTTAAGGATAAATAGGCGTTCTAAGAGTAATTTACCATATACAGACTGTTTTGAGAGCAATCTACGATAAAAAAGCAGTTCTGGATTTAACTTACGGTAAATTAATTGTTCTGAGAAAACAAACCTGAACAAGTCAAAACAAAATTAAAATACAAACAAAATCAAATAGGAAAACAGGCGAAGTGCTCACAACCAAGCAAAATAAAAAAAAGTAAAGTAAGAACAAATACAAAAGATGAACAAAAAAGAGGCGAAGTGCCCACTGAAAAAGGGATAAAGAAATAAAGCAAAGAAAATAAATAAAAAAACAACAGAGGTAAGGAGCCCACGAAAGGAAAAAGAAATAAAGCAAAAAATAGCCAAAAATAAAAATAGACAAAACAGGTGAAATGCCCATAAAAATAATTTAAATGAAATAAACAAAGAGAAAAAAATAAAGTTAGCAAATAAATTCAGTTGAAAGGCTTGAAAGTCACGACGGAAGATAAATTAAAATAAAGAATATATATATATATATATATATATATATATATATATATATATATTTACCAAAGGAAGAATCAGGCCAGCTCTGTCGGTCAACATCGCCAACAGTGGAAAGAATGGAGGCAAAATAGAAAAAAAAAAAAATGAGAAATACGGAAGAAGAATGAAGGCGATGCCCTCATAACCAGGGCGACCAAAACTCTTTCACCCCTATCACACCTACTACACGTTTCCTTACCTATTTCATCAATATCAATATCAAAAGAAAAATAGGTTGTTCTTAGAGTAATCAACCATAAATAGACTGTTCTGGGCGTAATTTACGATAACTTGGCTGTTATGAGATTAATTAACGATAAATGGGCTGTTCTGAAAATAGTTTACCATAAATTGTCAGTTCTGATAGTAATTTACGATAAATTGGTAGTTTCGAGGTCAATTTACCATAAAGAGGCGGTTATTGGAGTAATTAATGATAAAATAGCTGTTTTGAGGGTAATTTACAATAAATAGGCAGTACTGGGAGTAGTTTACGATAAAAAGGCACTTATGGGAATAATATGCGATAAATATGCACCTATAGCACTATTTACGATAAATTGTCTGTCATGTGTGCAATTTAAGATAAATAGGCAATTTTGAGAGTAATCAATGATAAGTACACGATTATGTGAGCAATTTACGATAAATAGGCAGTACTATGAGTAAATGACGATAAGTAGATTGTTTGGGGAGTAATTTACCATAACTAGGCAATTCTTAGCGTAAATTACGATAAATTGGCTCTTCTGGTGGTAATTTACTGTACATTGGCTGTTCTGAGTGTACTTAACGATATATAGGCAGTTCTGGAAGTAATTTGCCTTAAATAGAAAGTGATGTGAGTACTTTACTATAAATTGGTACTTCTGGGAGTAATATACGATAAATAGGCATTTTTAGGAGTAATTTACGATAAATAGGCAGTTTTTGAGGTAATTAAAGACAAATTGGCTGTTCTAAGAGTAATTTACGATAAATAAGTAGTTCTAGAGTAATTTACACACACACACACATCTATCTGACTGTCAATCTGTCTAAAGAATTATTTGAGGTTTCAGCCTTAATTATTCAAAAACTTTAAAGTGGCGCATGAAATTTGATGACTTTATGAAATAATATTTCGATTGTATCTACATACATATACATACATACTTGCCTACATCCGTATCTGAAGATCGACACCTACACATACTGTTTACCTACTTTGGTTTAATTCATTTATAACTAAAATACTATGTACCTGCCGGAATTATTATTTGGTTTGTCAAAAAATGGAAAATCTTCTACAAAAATGCTAATAAAACTAATTTTATTGATTGAAAATTGATTTATTTTGACACATTGGCACAGTGTTAAGTCTTCTACACTCATTAGTGATTAGTTTGGCCACTTTTAACATCTAGGATGATTTAACACGTCTTGGCATGGCATTGATCAATATTTTGCACATTTCCTGGATTCGCTTAGATCTTACCCAAATTTCAATGAGACGGCAAATGAGTTGCTGTTTGATCGTAATGGGCTCTGTGTGTACTTCATCTTTCAACACACACCATATACTCTCAATTGGATTCATTTTGGGGAAATTTCCAAGCCATTGAAGCAGCTGAACTCCATTTTGTGCACACCATGACTTCACTTATTTTGGTGTATGACATGGGGCCGAGTCTTGTTGAACTATCAAAGGTCTGTCGTTATGCGATTTCCTTATTTAAGGCAGTAAACGACCTTTAAGAACTTCTCATAAATAGTTTTTTTTAAAATGATAAGGTCAACAGACCTAAGTCGTGTGTTTTCAATTATTCTGACTTATGACCATACGACTTCGAAACTTTCAATGATTCCAGGACTAACCTTGGACGGACATTGGTAATTATATCATTCAAAAGAGAATATAAAAAAACATAAGGGTTTCAAATTTAGTTAGGTTCGGCCGAATAGTTATGATGTTATAGCCAAAACAACATAATTCCAGGGCTAACCTTGGAAGGACCTTGGCAATTATATCATTCGAAAGAAAATGTAAAACAACATAAGGGTTTCAAATTTAGTTAGAATCGGCCAAATAGTTACGATGTTATTGCCACAAAATAAACTAATTGAAAATTAAAATGGTTACCATCCGACCGGCCGAACTACGGACCGACATAGCAACTTAGAGAGTCGCGTTCACACGACTAAAAATTTTTTTTTCAATAAAAAGTTCAGTTGTGTTTTTAAAGAAAGAATTCTATTACTTTTAAAATAAAGTTTCCCTTTTTAAACGAGTATTTACAATTTCAAATTGCATTAAGCTTTTTAATCTTAAAAATCCATTTGTAAATAAATTTACAAAAATAAAAATTAAGTAAGTTTAATAATAAAATCCCATTGGTAGTAAATATTAAAATTAAAAATCTCGTCAGTTGAAAATATCGCGTTGTAATCTGGTTTTTAAATTAAAAAGTTTTAAAATAAAAAAATCAAGTTGTATAAACTACCAAATATCCAGTATTTAAATTAAAAATACAGTTTTAAAAACTTCTTTAAAATATAAAAATCGCTAGCCTCGTGTGTACGGAATTGGATTTCTGACGTCAAGGTACCAGGGTGCAATCTAAAACAGTGGAAGAAATAAAACTTCGGCATATGTAAGGAGCTGGTTGCCTAATGGGCGGATTACCTGGTTCTATCCTCCTTTGGGGTTGGTAACTCTTATACATGTCAACATATAGCTAATCACAATACCGCTATCACTTCCCCTGCCGCCTTCACAGTATAACATATACACTCTCTCCTCGGGAGCCCTTCTGATGGGTTACTCATAACACCTATGCATGTATATCCACATACCCCTGACACGGAACGGGTGCCCAACCATTAGGGTCACGAAAGTTTGCATGAATGGTAATTGGCGTGAAAACGTACACCTACCCGGACACCTCCTCGTCCAGCTATTGTGATTCTCATCTTATGCGAATTTCATTAACGGTCGGGGGGGATATCGTCTTTAGAAGAGGGAGGGGAGCTGGTCCAGGAGAGATAGAGAGATGGCGGAACATAGACGAGGTAGGAGGGCATTTAACGGAGTTTTACCAGTAGGAGTTCTCTATATGAACGTTTCGCCGGTTGCTGTCCATTCCCGGTTAAAGATCAAGGACGGTGTCGTAGAATTAGGCAGTTATCGCCTATTTCTCGATTCCTTCGTTTGTTCGGGAAAGGACTACGACAGCACAAAATAATAATTGGAATTGAATTCCGTTGAGTGCGCGGCGTTTTTGTTATTCGAAGCCTTTAAATATGGTTGGCCGGGATTTGTCTTATTTAATTAGGCTTTGGTGGTTGGAGCACTTAAACAAGAATTGCAAAAATGATCTTTAATTACACAACAAAACATATAATACAAATAATTAAACTCTCTAGTTATTAATTAATTCAGCAAGGGGAAAATTATCAATAATTACCAATAATTACTTATACCGCAAGGGTTCAATATTCCTAGTAATAACCCGATAGGGTTTAGGAAGAAGTTACGAATGGAATCCTAGCCTTGTGGCCACAATAATTCACTTTAATTATCCGAGATGAATCGGGAGGAGACTACTTGACGAGTCTTAGTCAGAGGGCGTCGCAGCGCCTCGACGAGGAAAGGAAAGATGAAAATATCTTACTATTTCATTTTTGAGGGGGGGGGGGTTCTCCTGTAGACGCTCGGAGGGAGGGAGGACTCGTGTGGGGCTGAGACTGTGCGCTTCTTCTGGGCGGGTCCTTCGATCCTGTCGAGGATATGCGCCGTCAGTGGATGATTCCACAGACGTCTTAAAAGAGGCCGCCGAATACCTTCTGTATTTTCCGGGCTCGGCTCACTCGGTGGGGTTTTGATGGTCCAACTGAACCCAAGAAATTCTCGGCTGCTCTCGCCGGATGTTTGCCGACGGCCGTAGGGCATTGCTCTTCCCGATAACTCTCGTTTAACACGACTCCTTTAAACAAAATCTTACTCGATCTCTCTTTCTTCGACAGACGGGTTATGGTCGTGTTATCCAATTATGGCAAAATTGATTGTGGAGACTCGTGTTATAATCCGGGCGTCTTTCTCTGTTTTAAATCATCCGTGGACAGCATGGGTTATCATGCTGCAGCGAACATCTGGAAGATTTCGGGCCCTCCAAGCTCCAATACGTTTAAGGGGATCTGGTGCTTTATATCTTCCATGTAAAAAAACATAAGGGTTTCAAATTTAGTTAGGTTCGGCCGAATAGTTATGATGTTATAGCCAAAACAACATAATTCCAGGGCTAACCTTGGAAGGACCTTGGCAATTATATCATTCGAAAGAAAATGTAAAACAACATAAGGGTTTCACATGGCAACCATACTGCAGTTGACATCTGAAGAATTGCATTCTCTCACAGCCCGAAAGCCAAGAAGAGTATCTGACTTAATTTTGGAGATCGAAATGCCAAGGATATGCAGTCATCTTTGCAATTAAATTGTTGCACTACACTGTTTTATGTGAGGTTGAGATTTTTTTTTATCATAGCATTGTATGGCGAGTGTGGTGGTTTGGTCTTTAGATGGTCGGTGTTGTCTGAAGATGCCGGACCTGAATTATGATATTTATAGTCAGTACTTCCTCCCTTTTATGTTAACAAGGTCAACAGACATAAGTCAAGTTCTCCTAATTATTGTGACTTATGACCTCATGGCCATATGACCTTACGACCTTCAAAACTTTCAACAAGTGGAGGCAATCCGATCCATAATTAGTTTTCTTTTAATACTTCTCGGAATAACCTTGGGGGGACCTTGGCAATTATATGATTCGAAATAAAATGTAAAACAACATCAAGGGTTTCAAATTGTGTTAGAATCAGCCGAATAGTTACGATGCTATTGTCAAAAAACTAATTGAAAAGTAAAATGGTTACCATTCGACAAACCTACCTACAGACCGACATAGTAATTTATAAAGTCGCGTGCACAAGACTAAAAAGCTCTGAAGATGTTCTCACTGCCCCCTCGAAATATTGCTCCAATGCCACAAAATTATTGAAAAGAAGAAAATATTTTTCTCAAAATTCTTCTCCCTTTCATCTTCAAAGATTTGGGAAGTGATTGTGTAAGAGTGACTACGCGGGTGTACGAAGGAATTGAAGACTATGCAAAAAGATAGATTAATTATGGGAGAGCTTTAGAAGAGTTGGATTGACAGAGAGAAGTGTATGATATGGTGCTTTAAAGGTGTACATATATGGGTTTGGGATGGGGAGGGCTAAGAGCCTACCCAATGGCAAATTATGACTAGACGAGATGATAGAACACATAACGCCACATGTTTATGAAAATTGCGTGGAAAAAGATGGGTTCTTGGGGCTTAATATGCCACAAGTGATTGTCAGTGGCAATGTATTTCTAGAGGCATGATGCGCCTAGACCACATTTCATGTGTACGCAGTATATAATGATGAAAAACAAGAGTTTACTAAACTGTGCTAAAAAAAATCTTCGATTCTTTCTACATTCAAATAGTCAACTGAAAAAGCAAATGTTTTTGTTTATGTGTGTATATGTGGCTATGTAGACAGGTTGGTGCGCACGGATGTTTAAGGGGAGCCTATTAACGGGTCAATGACTTGTAGCTGGTCTCAAGTAAATAGTTTGATTTTGAGAAATTTTATGACTTGGGATGAATTCTTAGCGCATCCTCTCCGAAACGCCATTAACATTCACAAATAGGCCCAAATTATACTGTCCCGGGGACAGGTACTGCTCTTCGTGGGCTTACATGACTATAAGGCCTGTATGAGTTCTCTTTAAAGTTTTTCGAAATATGATGCTTGTATGTGGCCTATCAATTATGTATATTACAAGGGAATGCGAGTCTTATACATGACCTACCAAAATGAGGTATTTAGAGTTACTACCAGTGGTAGTTACAACGACTATATAGGCCCGGAACAGGGGCCTACTAGAGATTTGAATTGTTGTACAATTTGAGGGCTTCAACGTTGCCTAACAAAATGTGTATTATGGATTAATATGTAGGCCTGTCTGTGGTCTGATTTTCCTTGGAAACAATAGTCAGTTTAGTGCTTCCCAGAGAAAGACAGACAGACAGAGACTACAGAGACAAATAGGCCCGGAATCCCGCAGATCCACGGATCGACAAAGTTGCTGTTATTATTTGCTCGAGACCCTATTAGCGACGTGGCCGGATTGTATTTGGGGTTTGTGAGTAACTTGGGACCTTATAGAAACTTGTGGCAAAAGTTCAAATTTGAAGTCGGGAATGTCAGAGAAAATATTCCCGGATTCCAACTCCACGGAATTGGAATATGGGTATTGGGGAGGGGGCAAGGTCCTTCTCCCTGAAAATGCCTTCTGATGATGAGGGCTCAAACTAGTCTCTCTTTTTTTCCAATATTCGCCTTTGTGCCGTCTACATTTTACGTTATTTTTCGCTCTATTTTCATAATAAATAATCAAATAACCTTTAATGGGTGGATAACAATAAAGAGTTAGTTTTGCCCTCAGATTTCCCTGACCGAATGATTAAATGCACATAAAAATCAGAATGACAGGCAGTGACAAGCCCAAGAGGGCCAGGGAAAGTTCCAAGTTGTGTGCTGGAGGGGGGGGGGGTATGTGCGGTATTTGTATTTTGACCCCAAGCAGCGATCGTAAACCCCGTCATAACCCAATGGGGAAAGGGGGTAACCCGTTCGCGTCTAGGTGACACTAGTACGAGTAGTTCATTGGCAGGAATCCGAAAGGGATTTGAGAGAGTGGGCTGTTGTAATAGTAAAACGAGAAGAATAATAATAGCGCTGTTGTGATTAGCTATGTGCCTATTGATGCATGTGGAGTACCGGAGGGGAGGGTGAGAATCAGCGTATCCACCCGATGGGCGGACATATCATTACTCGGATGAAAGATTTGTATCCGATTTCGCTAGGATCAACCCCTTGCCTAGACGCTATAAGTCCAACGCCATATCCACTGGGTCCACGAGAGCTCGGGGAAGGGGGGTCTATGGACTCATTTAGACTAAAGATACTTTATCACGACATAGAAATGAAATTCACGCTTTCATTTGGTAGACCAGGAGATGTGTATGTGTGGTGGTGTGTATGTGCGCGCATGCGTGTGTGGAGGGAATGCGTGAGATGAAAGGGAAAGGAATGGAATAATAAGGATAAGAAGAAGACACTTATTGCCAAGTTGTCTTTCAAGGTCTTGATCGAAAGAGAAATTTCGTCCAAAGTTGAAAGACCCGAATCGACTTCTGCCATCATCGCTTAATCATACACCCTCCCTCCCACACACACATACGTTACATACAGCTCACATCTATTTATATATTAAGTTGATTATTCGAATTCAATGAAAAATATGCTTACTTGAGTGTTTCCATACATGTAATTTCAAATGAACTGGTGAACGCGTGAAAAACACGCATAAGTTCTGTAAACACCCGCTACATGCAATGTACTCGCAAAATATATAGATATTATGTGTTATTTTCACATATGTATACGCTTACACTCATGCACCTCATTACTTACATGCTTTCATTAGTACTTCAACATGCATGCATACATTGAAGTATAACATCTTCTAAAGCTCTCGATACATAGATAACATTGACTAACATATTTCGCTGCCATATCCGAGACTTGTACCTTTTCTATCAAGTCGAGTTTTTTCTTTTACATCCTATTAAATTTTTGATCAGTAACCACAAAAATGCACTCAATTGAAAAGATTTTCGTAATCACCTCAATCCTATTATTTTATATATAATACCCTTATATATATATATATATATATATATATATATATATATATATATATATATATATATATATATATATATATTACATATAGGCCAAGGGGCTTCTATAGTCTTTTGGTCTGCATGGAGACTTATAGGGCACTCTGTATAAACAACTTCCTAGAAACTTCACAAATTAGAATAATTCTAAGCTATTAATTCTTCTCACCCTTTATCAGTGATGGTAGAAAGCAAGATTAAGTCTTCTTCACGGCAATTGACACCTATACATGTGCAAGGAAAGAATAACCTAATTTGCAATGTTTTTTCTCCTCTACATTTTGTACCCTCTGATTATTACTTATTTCAATCACACTAACATCACAGAACAGAGAAATGTATTGGAGTATGGAGCAGGTAGAGAAGTTTCGAATGTCATCCAAACGATGCTGCTGATTTTTTAATTCGGGATTCCACGATGCGGTGATGTCACTCACAGTGAGTTAATACACACTACTACATCCTACATAGTGTTGAAAGAACGCCTGTTAATAATAATTATAAATGATTAATGCTTATTTTAAAACATTTAATTGTGGTTTCCATTAAAAAAAATACCAATAGGTTGTTGACGACCTAATAAATACTCGTCTTCCTTCTTAAGTTTCCGTTGATCTGTATATAGGTATTTATCTCCTTGTGAAAATGGGTGTGCGTGTGTATGTCTCTTTCCTCAATTCCTGGAGTATGGACGAGTTCTATTCGCCAGGGATTTCCCGCCCGAATCCTCGACGGACTCCTTGATTGAAGTTTCTTATTCGCGTATCGGTGAAGCCAGAGGGAGCTTATATACTCCCCCTTTCAGCCCCTCTTTCTCTCCCTCCACCCCTCCTATCTCTTTCCTTCTTTCTATCTATCTATATCTATATATATATATATATATATATATATATATATATTTTTCTATCTATTTCTCCCTCCCTCCTTCTCACTCTATCTCCTCTCTCTCTCTATCCCTCTCCCCTCTCTCCCTCCCTCCATTCTCTCCCTCTCTGTCTTTTACGTCAAAGTAAAGACCATTTGTCCCGTCATATTATTTACATGGCTTCATTTACATGTACACACAAGGTGTTTTGGTTGTTATTTGTTGAGGGATGGGTCCTTGTTCGTATCCTCCAGTTCTTTCGTATTGTTCGTACCATCAATCCCTCCTGATTAATTTTGTAACTCTTCTTGGCACTCCAACTCTCTTTTTTAACAGTATCTTTCACTCCATAATCATTTTATATCTTTTAACGAGTGGTACGTACAAATGGAAGCTCGAGTTTTGTAGTGAGAGCCACTGTACGAACAAATCCACAAGCGAAGCAATGTCTAGCGTAGGGTGTAAAAGCAAATGTCTGGTGTAATGTAAAAGAGCCATTGTCTGGGGATTTTTCTAAATGCGAATCGAGTGGATTGCATTAGAGCGAATATCAGGAGGAGAAGATAAGAACGAATGTTAGGTGGAATATATATCATTTGTTTGTTTAAGAGTATAAGAGTAAATGTTAAATTGATTGTATTATAAAAGAACCAATGTTTGGTGGATTGTATAAGAATGAATGACTAAGAGATTGTATAAGAGAGAATTTCTGGTGGATTGTATAAGACCGAATGTCTAGTATAATTTATAAGTTCAGTGTCTGGTTGAGTGTAAAAGAAGAGATGTCTGGTGGGGTGATTTTAGGAGCGAATATCTGGTAGCATGTATAAGAGCGAATATCTGCTGGATCTTAGAAAGGCGAGTATCTGGTGAGGGTGTATTAGAGTGAATTTCTGGTGGGGTCAATGAGAGAGAGTGACTCTAGGAATGCAAAAGAGCGAATGTTTGGAAGAAGGTATGCGCGAGAATGAAGTCCTTGAATAATGAAATGTAAGAAGACGGAATGAAAGCATGAGAGAGTCGGGTGGCGTAGGATTCGAGGTAGAAATACAATAGAGCGCAGTACAGGCGGTCGTACAAGGCTATTTAAGCTCTTTTAAGACCCCGTGCCTCATTCATGGGTACGGTTGCGTTTACCCGCTTTGATTTATTGCCACCTTGCCCTATACGGTAATGGAGTAAAGAATAATTTGGTTGGAGTTTTACCACCCATATGAATTTTTGTTTTTTTAAGCCTGATATGCACTCTCGATATGAATTACCACAAATATTATTTTGAGTGGGAATCTACCAGTGAGGTTTACGCTTTGGTTAGGGTATTTACCATAATGTATTGTGCCTTTACTAAGGATTTAACTCTGTTGTGCATTCTTGGCTTTACCACCGAACTGTACCTTTGAAAGCGGGGGTTAACGATGATATGTAATTTAGGTCAGAGATTACCACTGAAATGGACGCTTGGTAAGGTTTTATTAGCAATGTGTGCTCATGGTGTGTGTTTTACCACAGATCTGCACTCGTTTTGAGGCCTTGAATTTATCACAGGGGGCACTTCTCCTAGAAAGTCTGTATAAAAAGAGATATGTAAAAGAAAGTGTTGAAGATAGAGTAAGTGAAAATGTGAGGAAAATGTATATTCGCTTTTCTACCTGCAGAAGTTTGGGCTTGTAGGGCACTCCATCCTTCAGATATCATGTGCGTCGGGGTTGTTTATGCAATGACCCACAGAAGAAGAGGTAGATAGAGAGAAAAGTGAGAGAGAGTGAGAGATATAAAGAGCGAATGAGGTAGAGAGAGAGAGAAACAAATAGATTCATAGAAAGAGAGGTATACCGAGAAAAAGAGAAAAGGAAAGGTTCCAAATAATTGTAATTTCTCGACTACGAATCACATCTCTCTCACACCAACATATATATATATATATATGTATATATATATATATATATATCAACAAGCTAATAAGTGAAGCGAATAAAGTGAAAGGAGGTGTACATTTTCAAAAACTCACAGGCGAGTTTACTCCAGGTTACATGTATGGTAATGTTAAAACGCATAAAAATAACAACCCCTTAAGACCGTTAATCTCGCAAATTCCCAGGTCAACATACAAAATTTCAAAAGAAATCAAAAAAATTATCAGTGACTACATCTCAAATGAATATTCTATTAAATCAACAGATGAATTTATTGATATAATTCACACTTCAAAACCAGATGGAATCATAGCCTCATTGGACGTAGAAAGCCTCTTCACAAACGTACCCACTGAAGAAACAATAAACATAATAATTGACGAAGTATATAAAAACTCGAACAAACCTGCTCCTAAATTAGACTCCAACATATTGAAGAATCTTTTGAAGACGCGCAGAATGGAAGCACCATTTCGCGCACGTAACGGAAAACTCTACAAACAAATTAATGGAGTTGCAATGGGCTCATTACTCGGACCCACTTTTGCAAACTTCTACATGGGTCGCCCTAGAAAGAAAAATATTGACGGAGAATCATCCCAAACCTTCAACCTACTGCCGTTTCGTTGACGATATATATCTTGTAATTAAAGATGAAAATCAACTGAAAAGACTTAAAACAAGAATGGAAGAGCACTCTGTACTAAAATTTATGTATGAACTCAATTCTAACGGAAAATTGCCCTTCCTTGATATTGAAGTGACAGCAAGTGAAAATAAATGCACAACTCTGGTATATACTAAACTAACGAATTCTGGGAATTGTCTCAATGGAGATGGCGAATGCCCAGAAAGATATAAAAAAGTGTCAAGAACATACATTAGACGCGCATACAAATGCTGTTCGTCATGGGCATTGTTCCATAACGAAATTTAAAGAATAAAGCAAGTCCTCATCAATAATGGTTTCTCCAACACTATGGTGGACAAAGAAACAAATACAGTCCTGAAAAACTTACATTAAAATAACAATAATAAAAATGAAGACAATAAGAAACACCCAATAAATATCTTCTATATGAACCAAATGAGCGAATCGTATAAAATCGACGAAAGAACAATCAAGACTATTATACACCAAAATACAAAATGCACGAATCCAGAAGAAACGCTACAAGTCACAATATATTATATAAAAAAAAATAAGTAATTACATCATTATCAACGACACAAGTATGACACAAGCTTCATAATTCAAATAAATACATTGGAATGACAACCACATCCCTATCTCATAGACTCACCATGCATCTGCAAAACAGCGCCATCAAAAACCACTACATGCAACATGGTATTCAACTAACACGAGAAATTTTAGTACAAAACACCATTATCAAAGGAGAAGTGACCGCACACGCTTTCATATCCTGGAAGCTATCCTAATCCAAGAAGAAAAACTGAAGATTAATGCCCAATTGACCGCCACCCAGCGAACCATAAACTCTTTACGGATTAACGGTCAATAATTACCGAAATTCCATTCCCAAATGTACCTTTTCTAACTACTTTCTGTCAACCATATTCCCCCTTCTTTCCATTATCTAAATTACTTTAGTATATAAATGTAATGCCTTTAAATCTTTAACCAGTGTAAAATTAATTCATTCCAAAGATAATCAAACGTGACCAAAAGCTCAGCTAGCTAAAAATAAAACAAGAAGATCGGAAAGCTTATCTATAACCTTTCGCAAGACGAAAAAAGAATAATAAGGAAATTAGAAAAGCCAAAAAAGAAGCTAATCAAGGTTCACTAGACCTGGTTTTTAATAAAACATGCATAAAAGAAAAACTCCTACCTAAATATACAAATATATATATATATATATATATATATATATATATATATATATATATATATATATATATATATACGAGGGGCAGTTAATAAGTTTTGCAATTCGGATATAAGGAAACGAGATATGAGGAAAAGTGTTTTATTATTTTTCAATATAACTACCCTCGACTTCAATGCACTTACGCCACTTGTCCCTGAAGCTTCGAATTCCCGACAACCACAAATCTCCCAACTGCTGTTCAATCCACTCCTGGACGGCGAGCTGGACATCTTCATCGTCCCCAAACCGGCGTCCACGCAGTTCAGCCTTGAGCTGGCGGAATAAAAAGTAGTCGCTAGGGGCCAGATCTGTACTGTAGGGGGGGAGGTTGAGCTCCTCGAATCCACACTCGCGCAGGGCAGCATGTGCAACTCTGGACTTGTGGACAGGGGCATTGTCGTGGAGGAGCAGGACACCGCGTGTCAACTTGCCGCGCCGCTTCTAACTTTTTCAATCCAGCCAGTTCTTCGGCGTAATATTGGCCTTTGATGGTCCTTCCACGAAGCGCATAGTCCACCATCAACACTCCCTCAGAATCCCAGAAGATGGTGGCCATGATCTTCCCGGCTAAGGATTGGGTCCGGAACTTGATGGGGGTCGGAGAGCCCCTGTGCTTCCAGGCCATGCTTTCGAGCTTGGTCTCGGGATCCCAGTGATGGACCCACGTTTCATCACCAGTCACTATGCGTGACTCGAATCCCGCCGGGTCTTGGTTGTACAGGAGCAGCAGCTCCTCCGAACTTTAACGACGTTGAAGTCTATCATGGGGCGTGAGGTTTCTAGGGACCCAACGGGCAGAGACCTTGGTCATGGCCAAATTGTCGTGGATGATGTTGATAATACTTCCATGTGATACTTGAAGTTCTCGCTCGATTTCTTCGACCTTCACCCGTCGATTTTCTAGAATCATCCTCTCCACACGGGCCACATTGTCCTCGTTTGTCACGTCTGACGGGCGTCCTGGACGGGGGTCAGCTTCAAGGGACTCACGATCATGGCGGAACTCCCTATTCCAGCGAGCAATGGTTGCATAGGAAGGGGCGGTGTCGGTGTACACTGCAACCATGCGTTCATGGATCTCTTTCGCATTTTTGCCTTCCTAAGTCAAAAATTTGATCACTGCGCGGTGCTCAACCTTCTCTATTGTTGAAAAATTTGTGACTGACGATCTGCGATCAGCTACTGCTTATTAAATAGACGAGGCTGGAGCGTGCGGCTGCAGGTCCTGACTTGTCATAATTTGTCCTAACACCCCCACAAACAGCCATCCCCCTTCCTCTGTTTTGCCCTACCGATTCGCAAAACTTATTGACCGCCCCTCGTATAAATAAATATATATATATATATATATATATATATATATATATATATATATATATATATATATATATATATACGTTTATCTAATTTGCTGTCCGGACTGCAAATCCTTTCTCCTCTTCAATTCGATGTTATCTCTCCTAAAAATTATATTGTTTTCCCTCAAATACTAACCAAATTTTATGTATGTAGTTCTTATTTAAGGAGGTGCGTGATAATATTAATAATTCCCTTATAATAATCTTCTTTTTTTTAATAAATATCCGGTTTTTATTATGTTTACTATATTTTCTTGTTCGTCAGGACTAGACGAGGCAAGTGGCCCTAACCTATTATCAAGACTCGAAGGAACAAAAATGAAATTTCAGAATTGTGTTTGGCTGTCACAACAGAGGATGTTTGGCGCTGTTTTGATGGCTTGCTTTATTTCGCGTGCACTTGTTATCGATTCGAATTCTTCCAACTCCATAGAAAATAATATGGGGTGTTGTCATTCCATCACATGATTTATAGGGAAAAAGAAGGGGAGTTATCGATCAGAAGGAAAGGGGCGATCTATTTTTTTCAGAAAATGGTATCAGAATTTTGGGGAAAATTTCGTAAAGATAGTGGTAAAATTGGTGGAAGTTCATATAAAATACTGGTAAAGTTGACGGAAGGTCGTAAATATAGTAAAATGATGTAAGTTCGTAAAGTTAGAGGTAAATTAGGCGGGGCTTCGAAAATGTAGTGAAAATGGTGGAATTTCGAAAATATAGTGGTAAAATAGATTGAAATTAATATATATATATATATATATATATATATATATATATATATATATATATATATATATATATATATATATACAACGGATGCAAGTTCGTATATATATATATATATATATATATATATATATATATATATATATACTAGTAAAATGAACGATATTTCGTAAATGTAGTGGTAAAATGCTGGAACTTCGTAAATATATTCGTAAAACTGGTGTAAATTAAATATATTTTAGTAACCAGGTTGAAAACTCGTAAACGCAGTAGTAAATTTGGTAACTTTAGTGGTGAAAAATGTGGAAATAAAGGCCTTTTAAAGTTACATAAATAGGCCATATGGATTGTGGGTCTAGAAACCGACAGAGTATGGATGGATTTTCCTTGTGAGTGTAATTGCCAGGAGAGAATGCCATGCACACTGTAACCCCCTCCCCCCGCCTTCTCTCTTTCTCTCTCTTTGTGTCTGTCTGTCTTTCTTTCTCTCTCTCTCTATCTATCTATCTATCTATCTATCTATCTCTCCCTCTCTCTCTTACGTACGTAAACACATGTACAATCTTTGTGATTTGGACACATAATAGAACCCAAAAAATTTTATGTGGAAAAATGGGTTCCGAGGTCAAAGAACCACTTGAACTTCCATACATCCAGGTTAAGACACATCTGGTGTTGTTAGTCACAGAATGGAGACTTAATTGGGGTCATCTTTGCTTGGGCTGTTGTTATGTAGCGAACTATGTGTGGTACGTATCCTGCGTAATCAGTAGATCCTAGTGAGATAGGCCTGAAAACGAGTGAAAAAATCCTTACCAAAATCATCCCAGTACGTCAAGGGGACAGAAGGATCCATTAAAAAGGCAGATGGGAGATTTTATGAAGGTATTTAGACGTAAAAAACTCAGAAATTCCGTAGATGATCGTTTTTTTTATAAATAATAAAATGTGAGTGTAGAAAACTGGCCGTGGCCACCTCTCAGTACCTCACAGATTATACAACCTTGCCAGCTGACTACGACAAGCTGACCGTAGGCAGTCGGCCTATCCCTATAGCAGTGGTTTTTAATCTCTTTTGATAGTAGCACTCTAATTGCTAACTAGAAGCAGACATGGCACCCTAATTGCTATCTAGAAGCAGATGTGGCACCCTAATTGCTATCTAGAAGCAGCCGCGCCACCCCAACATAAAATAATTTACGTATAAATACTTAATTATGTGGGAAGCACTTCAAAATTAACCACGATTGACATTTAACCTAATTAAATCGAAATAAGCCAAAAAAATGAAAATAAATAAATCTTACCTTTAAAATTTTAATGGGAAATTTGAGCTTGATGATTATAACATAATTCTTTAATAGTGGGACGTAGAGTTGATAAGACAACTCTCATTTCTTCATTCACTCTCTCTAATCTTTCTCTTTTCGTTATTTTTATTTTGCACAATGCAGAGAAGCTAGTTTCAAAATACTTTCAAATGTCGTTAGATTTCACTGTACAACAAATTTCAGTGTCAAGAGAAAAACATAGATCTCATGTGTATTTTATTATGAAGTTGAGTGTATTTAATTCGAATTTGATAACAAATATTTCCCATCACGTAACATTTTCTTGTAAATTGCCGATTTAATAATTATGCAATTGATACCAATTTCCACGATACCATAAAAGTATTTCACTCCCAAAGTCAGATTAAATGTGTCCATTGCAATTAGTTCATGAATATATAAAGAATTAGCATGTTTGTTAGCATTATATAATGTATTAACCTACATTTTAGTATTTACTTCTTCATTTGTAAGACGTCTCAAGTGTGTCACGCTTCAGGTTCCAGCAGAAGTCAGCCACCATAGTTGGGCTCCATTTTCCCTTATATGTGTTTTCCATTAACGTTATATTTTGATGGAACCTCTCTCCATATTCATCACTCACATCTTCTGTATTCTCTGGAAAGAAGGACAGATAAGAATGAAGAAAGTGTATCTTCAGCGACATATGAATTGCATCTAAGGTCTTGGTAGCACTTGATTAGGCTCTCCACTATACGCTCTCACTGGGCCCCTTGGTGCTTTCCCAGAAGTCCTTTGCATACATCTTTGAATGCATGCCAGGCCGCTAGCTCGGTTTCATCCAGTGTCGCCTCGAAGTCCTCATCAGCTCTAAGCTGACGAATCTGAGGTCCTACGAATATGCTTTCTTTAATCTTTGCATCGCTTATTTTAGGGAAGATAGCTTTTAGGTACTGGAAACATGGCTTGTTATGTTGCAGTGCTTTGGTAAATTGCTTCATTAGGCCTAGTTTTATATGCAGTGATGAAAAAATGATTTTCTGCTTCTTAACTAGTTGCTCATGAATTAAATTATGGCATCTAGGCGTAATAATTTACCGAGGTTACTTTTCTCAGCGTACATAATGTTCTGATCTGGCAATACTGTCCCACTTGCAAAGGAAGCACATAAACTTAGTGTACACAATTTTTAGCTAATTAAGTAGAGCTAAAAATTACCCACTAATGCTCCTTGTAACTTATACGGTCTAGAATAAAAGCAAGGTTCTCATATGTCTCTCTAAAAATCACTGAGTGAGCAACTGGAACTGAAGGCATGGTGTTCCCAATGTGCAACAGAACTGCTTTTATGCTGTAAAGGGATGCATCTATGAATAACCTTCAATCATTTGCTTCGTAGGTCAGCTCAAGGACATTGAATAGGCCTCTGAGATCATTAAAATAAGTCGAGTTGTTTCAAAAGTGAAGAATTGCTGTAGATCTGCAGAACGCTTCCTAAATACTGTAATTCGAGAGTGTTCAGCCAACATGTTCCATTGTTGCAGACGTGAGGCCAGGAGTTCACTGTGTTGCTTAGTAATTGTTATATCACGAACTAGATCATTGAGTTCCCGTTGGGGGATGACGTGTGGTTTCTTGTCAGATTCAAGCTGTGCCACATATGGTGTATCTTGAGATTCTGAATCGTCTGAGTTGCTCGTGTCATCGCTTGGTAGTTCAGAGGGCGGCTGTGGTACAGGAATAGCACTTGAATGTCGAACTGGGCGAATAGCAGACTGAAGATCTGGATACATGATACATTCTTTGCCTTTTCTGTTGCGACCTGCTGTGAAAAAAAATAAAATCAGACAAATATATATTACGGTCTGCGATCACTTGCAGAAATAGTGGAAGTACAGCATAGTATGTATTTTGATCTTTCTAATTGATACATCTCTTGAAAATATGTTAAAGACCAAGAAAGGAAACACATTGAATACCCACCTTTAATATCTGTTAGGCAGAAGTAGCAATCCGTTGAATGGTCCTTTGGCTCCCTCCAGACCATTGGTCGCCAAACATGAGGCCAGGCCCTTTGCCTTTCACCCAGGCAAAAGGGAACTTGTACACCTGACACAACATATGTGAGGTGCCCAGCGTTTGTCCCCACTTTACATCCAGAGTAGAGCTCGTAAAGATTCTTCACATGCTTAGTTAACTGGCTCTTGTATTGTCTTAATGTAACTGCTCCACATATATAACAGAAACTGTCTGGGAAATTTTTGCATTCTCTAAGCATTTCATCTATGTCTCCTGTAAAGAAAAAACACTGTAGTATGTGAACAATAATCTAAATAGTAACAGCAACAAATATTAAATAAAAAAGTAAAAATAAGAAGCATTTATAGTAAGTTAAAAATTATCAAGCGTACGTAAGAGTCACAACGGATTTGGACTCAAATAACTAAAAATAATATTGAGTATACTTTCATAATTTTGATAGGTTAGGTTGAAAAATACCTTAGGAACACCCTATTAGAATTATATTAAAAATCCGTTTATAACTTTTAGAGTTGTCAGTTTTGGCCCAATCCTATTTGCATTCAATCTCTACGGAGCCATCAGTGTATTTAACGTAAGTAAGATGGTAATTTACGAGAAACTGGCGGTTCACAGAAAGAGGCGGATGTTATTTTTGTGATTTACGTAAAAAAAATATCCCTAGGAAAGGTTATTCTGATTTCCGTTTTTTTTTTCATTGGTGTACAGTGTTTTTTTATAAATGTTTGAAATACATATTATTTGCAATTTAACATGTTAAAATTGATTTCTTGATCGGTCCCGCGGCACCTCGGTTGAAAACCACTGCCTTATCGTGTTACAAAATAGTGGCCCCGAATATTTAAAAAGGCTCGATGACATTAAAAAAAACGAAATTATATAAAAAAAACAAATATCTAAAAGCCTATAATAAGCAAATATCCGTTCATTCATTCATTCGTGTTAGATTTTGTTCTTTTAAACGAATTTGGGTTTCTTGTATTCTGTCGCTTCTTTTTCTTGTCTTATTATTTATATTTAGTTTTATACACTTGTTATTTTGCTAATAACATTGTTAAATTGAGCATATTAAAAGTTCTATATTATTATTTATGCTTGATACTCACGTGATAGATGATGCAGCATTATAGGCATATATATGGAACTAATATCGTTAATATAATAGGCCTAAGCTTGTATGTGGAACTCTTATATTAACGTTAATATAATAGGTTGATATACATGCACATAACACTGTACCATCCAATACTTGAATATATAGAGTATAAATAGTAAAGGGTAATAAAAATATATATATTTGACAATGTTATTAAAATGATAATGAAACTACACAAAATGAAATATGAATAAGGCAATAATGAGAGTTTATTTTTTATTTTTCTCCTAAAATATGTTAACTAAGTTAACTTCAACTCTAAATATTTCCTACATTGGAGATTAAATCTAGGAAAACAAAACAAATAATGTTGTACGAGTATGTTACACTTGGCCGTTTCCGTAGGCTATGTTGTTTCAGAGTTGCGAGTTCACAGAGTATATATGTATTCAGTTACCGTCATCATTATACTTGAAGAAGACTCATTAAAGCTTTCTGCATTCACAAAGAATGAAAAATTAGAAGATTAATTCGAGTTTCAAGATAGAGAGTGAAAGAGACGTACACTAGATAAACTGTTAAAGAAGCTTCGCACACATGAACAGAAGACCAGGAAGTGGCAGCTTCCCCTCCCCCTAAAAAAGAACGCCAGAAAATGTGGATTGCATAAATGATAAAATAAGCTCTGACAAAAATAAACCAGAAACTCATTTATTATAACGGACCATTGGACGAAATCTTAGTATGAGTTGAAGTTCTGTACAACGTGAAATATATGGTTAGCCAGAAAGTTCTGACTAACTTTGGAAGCGGAAAGAAAACAACAAAATTTTATTGAGCAACACCAACATTTATTCTTCAACATAAAGTTCATCATTTCATGCGATCTTCTTCCAGTAATCAGCCAGCATCCGAATCTGCCCAAGATACTAGTCAGCTGCTGGCTTTAAATAGAAAAAAAAAACTGTAAACAAGCCTTCACTCTATCAAAAGTTTTGAATCGCTGGTCACGGAGGAGTTTTGCCATTGAGCAGAATGGGCCAGAGTCACTCGGAACAGCATCGGGACTGACTGACTAAGCCTTCTCCTTCAGTATCGCAAATTTCCTTTACAGCAACCCTTCTAGAAAGTTTTCGCTTGTAACAGTAGCGAATCAAAGCTCCAATTCCACTTTCTTCCCAACTCATTTCTGTCAATTGGGGATTACACAAAGAGAAATAAATTGCGCAGGATCAACAAAGTAACACCAGCGTACAGAAGCTGGTAGTTGAATGAGTAAGGTTAACCTAACCTAATGTAGTCGAATCAGTAAGGTTAACCTAACCTAATATTGATGTTGCTCCATAAAATTTTGTTTTCTTTCCACTTCCTAAGTGAGTCAAGACTTTCTGGACAACCATATAAAATCCCTGAAGCTGAAGCCATTCGAAAGTTTTCTCGCATCTAGAAAAAAACAAAAATGTAAAGGATAAAATAAACATAGAGTACAGACGCTAGATATATTTTCATTTGATTATCTTAGGAAGATAGAGTTCATGAATAAGGATTTTACTCAAATAATTCCATGAAATCCTTAAAATGATGTTGTCTACTGACATTGGTCGATAACGCGATAGTCAAGTGAGTTGACTCTAACATGAGACATCGCGATTTTCCATAAAAGTGATGAAGTGCTGGTGTTTCTTGAAAAAGGTAAACTGACATTCATTTCATTGATACCGAAATAAGTAAAGTAAATTCTGTAAATTACATGGAACTTTTTAACACTAAGTTGTTGCCAGACTGCCGGTGAACCATCTATGTATAAAATGATTGTTGCTTTCAACAAGATGGGGGCATTATTGCATGCAATCATACCGGTAACCCATTGAGAGTCGCTGAACCAGAGTTTATTGAACATCAAACATTTATTGAACATCAAATAAAGGACAGCAAAATATTACAACCATGACAGGAAATTGCTAATAATGAGATGCAACGAAGTATATCTATGTTGGAAAAGTAACTGTTTAATTTGTCAATAAGGCGATGATCCAATTGATCATTTAATTGAACAAAATAAATAAAATAATCATAGTGTGTTTTTTTTGCATGACTTTAAACTTTACTAAATTATGAGAAAAACATATATCGTTTTAAAGTTGTGACTATATTGAGATACGACTTTGATGTAAATTGATTGAAATATAGTCTCTATACGACTATGGTTAGCATATGTACGAGTATATGACTAGTTGAAAAATGGGACTTACTTATTTAGAAGCCATCCGATATAATTCAAAGGTTTTGTGTCTATCAACATGGCAGGAATAAGGGTAGCTATCCAGGCTGTCTGGCAAAGAAGATGGGAGACGGCTGAGAGGAACTTCAATCAGCGTCACATTGCACCGCGATTGTTCCCACCTTACTGTGACGACTGCGTTGTCCCCCAGACTGTTTGACACATTTATGTTGAATGGCCCAGTCTGGGCGATATCCGCGCACGTTACCTCATCTTGGCACCAGGACAAACGGGGTAGCTACAGCTTGTGCCTTGTACTCGGAACGAGTTCGTGTGTACTGAATTGTGGATTATTTGACTTCTTGGAGGACTCTGGCCTCCTCCATTATACAGGGTGACCCCCCCCAAACTGGCCTTCACACACTTTTTGTAATATATCCTTCATTCATTCACTAATCACTCTTACTTTGCAGGACATGACAGAAGCAACGCCCTCTCCAAGCGCATATTTCAGGATTGGGTGGACCACTTCGAAAACTATGGGACAGTGGAGAACCTCAATGCAGCCAGCGACAACCGTCCAAGCCATTCAGGATGCCCCAGGAAGGGTACAGCTGAGCTGGTCGAGAACGTGAGAGAGTCAGTTCAGCAGAGTCCAAAACGGTCTTTGCGCAAGCGAAGTCAGTCCCTCGGTATATCCCGTGAGACTTGCAGGAGGGTGCTTGTAATGAATGTAAAGGCTTTCCCATACAGAATACAGACGAAGCAGACCATTACAGCCTCAGACAAGGAGCAGAGAAAGACTCTGGCAATTAAGATACTGGAGAAGATTCATGAGACCCCAACTTCCCTTAACCTCCTTTGGACCTCAGATGAAGCTCACTTCCATCGTGAAAGAAAGGTAAACTCGAAGACAAATGTCTTCTGGGGAACCTCCAGACCAAATGAGGTAGCCACCAAGCCCCTACACTCTCCTAAGTGCACGGTATGGAGTGCAATCTCAGCTAGAGGCGGAGTGGTATGTTGAGGTCCTTAAAACCTTCAAGAGGGAATTGCAGACCCTGTTGCCGTCGCTTACGGGGAAGTTCTGGTTCCAGCAAGATGGAGCAAGCTCGCACACCTCAAACCTGTCCCGAGATTGACTAAAGAGAACTTTAGTGGCCATGTGATCAGTCTCAAGACTGATATTGAGTGGGCACCTCACAACCCAGACCTTAGCCCCCCATATTTCTCTCTCTGGGACTACCTTAAAGACAGAGTGTACGCAGAGAGACCCAGGGCCATCACGGAACTCAAGGAAGCCATCAGAGAGGACATCAGAGCCATTAGTCGGTCGGTATGTAAGGACGTCATGGACAACTTTGTGATGCGCCTCAAGAAATGCACAGAGCTAAATGGAGGTGATCTCGAACCCGTGCTCTAGAATAAAGAAGAAAAGTCCAAAGTCTCATGTTTTGATATGATGTTTATAAACACAATAAACTAGTTATTGCCAAAGTTGTATGCAATTATTGCAGAAAATTGAGAAATGAGACCTATCGAAAGTTGGGGCATGTTTTGGGGGGTCACCCTGTATTTGACTCATTTTGGAATTAATCACATACTCCAGCGCTTGGAGAAGTCGCTCCCCCTCCCTCTCTAGGTCGTAGCCTGCTTTCTCCCCCCCCCCCTTGTTTCGTTTCCTTTTTTATGTAGATCGCGTAATTCAAGAGAACCTCTCCAAAGGTTGCGATGAGGTTTCATAAGGAAAGAATTGAAGTTAGAGCAAATGAAAATGATGGAAAGTATAGCGCCCGAGTAGACAACTAAGGTTGATTGGAGGGGCTTGCAACTCTCCCAAATATTCTGCCTTTTTACTGGAAAAGGACAGATGCCCTTGTATGATAGTACGAACTCTTAAATGTTCTTTTTTAGAGATTGTAGTGCAAGTTTCCCATGATATGAGTGTCACCTTTGCCATCGTGAAAGATGGAAATTTCTGTAAGATTGCATTACTACTTCACAGTTAGATTAAAGTGAAGCCACTTTGGGTATGATTAATCTCCTGGTGGAATCCCGATTCAGGTTGCGACGCGAGTTACTCATATATGCTGTAGCAACCCGTATTTCGGGTTGCTACAACAACCCAAATGGTAAAGCCTTTCCTCTCTGGACCATCGTTTCCTTCTGGCTGTTGAGATGTATATAGAGAAGGATGAGGCTATTAATCTTCTCCCATCTTTTCCTTATATTTAGCTAGAGGGGGAGAGAAAAGGTTAAAGCATTTCGTCTCTAGACCATTTTTTTTTCTAGTTGTATAGAGGTTTGTTTATATGGAGAATTGTTCCACATTTTTCTTTCAGAAAGTATGGATGAGAATCAACATGTAAACATACGAGAATAAATGTCACGGTGTGCCGAAGGTTAAAGGACGGTTGGGTTATGTGGATGAGTGTTATAGAGAGCGGAAGATTAACGAGGGTGAAATCAATGATTTCGGGATAGGTCTGCTTGGAAGAGGTTTGTGAAGGGGTTTATCTATAAGGGGAAAATAAAAGAATGTAGTGTATTTTTACCACACATCCCTACTCGTTTAAAGATTACTTTTATTTCTCAATATAAAGCGACTGATTAATGTGGGATCCGAACCGCGTGTATCTACAGCGTGTGACAGCACCGTGAAGGCGATCCGAATCGCACTCCATCCGGCGACTAAACACCCGATGTGATTAATTAAATAAAATAAGGACGCGCTTTCCCCTCGGCTAAGCCGTAGACCATTGGGAAAATTGAACATGACTACGTTATGTGAAACGAACATGAAGGGCAAACCTTTACTCAAAGATCAAATACATCCCATAGCCCCATCACCATGAAGGGGACAATGATCTTGTTCATTGATAAGATATAAAGGTGGAGAGAGCGTCAAGGCAGTATCAATAGCATTGATACGAGCCAACCACATCTTAGATAAAATCCTGAAAGTTGTTTATTATTCGGGATGGATTTTTTTTTTAAGTAATGTATGGAGGAAAGTTCCCTCATTGAGGGGAAAGATGACACTAACCAATACGCTTAGTTCCCGTATAGACTGTAAAAAGGACACTACTAAGGTTAGTTCCCGTATAGAGGGGAAAGATGACACTAACCAATACGCTTAGTTCCCGTATAGACTGTAAAAAGGGCATTACTAAGGTTAGTTCCCGTATAGAGGGGAAAGATGACACTAACCAATATGCTTAGTTCCCGTATAGACTGTAAAAAGGACACTACTAAGGTTAGTTCCAGTATAGAGGGGAAAGAAGACACCCGTACTGTTAAGAAAGGGCTCTGGATGAGCGGGATTGCAACGTCGAGAAGATATACGTAAACACACCAAATCCTGGAGGCTGTGGATCAGCATCCGAAACCCTTTTTAGATTAAATAAACACACGAAATGTATCGCCCCCCCCTCCCCCCTCCCAATCCCGCCTCTCAATTTTCTTCAATCCCTCAACCTTGACAAGGGGTCATAGAAATAGTAATAATAAAAATAATAGTAAACCAAATTACATATAATAAAACGAAAACAATGAAACAAAGATAATAATTTACAGAATCGAGTGTACAAGGAGGGAAAAATATCAAAGGGAACTTGTACCTACGAGGCAGAGAAGACAGCCCAAAGGGAGAGGTGACGCCCCCTTGTCGCGGGAAGAGAGCTTGTGTGTACCTTTGACTTTTCGAGCTATGTCGGCGGGGGTACCTCTTCTGGGTACCCCTGGTAGGGCTTCCCTTGTCGATTTGGTCGAAAACGAGATTCCAGACTAAGTGCGTCATTCCTTCCTTTTTCTACTCTATCATTCTCCTTTTTTACTTTCATCCTATCTCTCCCACTTATACAAAAAGAAAAAAAAACAAAAAAAGCCTACTCCTATCATGTCACTCTTTCCCTTTTTTCCCTCTATCTACATATAAGGACCTGGCAGCTACCTCACGCGTCAGAAGAGAGGCTTTGGAACCTCTATAAACAACGCCAATCGACGTTCACTGGTTGCGAGAGACTAGGACTAGAGGTGTCCTAGGCGTTGGGGCACGATGAATGGGATGAGGTTAGTGCCCCGTTAACCCCTTCCCTGGCGCGTAATTATTGACCGTTCCCAGTGCCCGTTGACGGGTGCCTCTGGTAGCATCGGTCCGAGGTGACGGCCCTTTGTTCCCAGGTTGGTTGCAAGGCCAATAAAAAGCCTTGGGTCGAGTCTCTTGGTAGGGCGGGATATCCATTGAACGCTGCTCCGAGATCCTGGCCGTTGTGAAAGGAACTAGTAGGAGTTTAGTAAGGGGCGTGCTTCGTTGTTGTTCACCTGGTGACAAATTGATGGCCTCTTCGGGGACTGTCTGTGCTGCTTGGTTGGGAGCCATGGCACGCTGAGGCTTGACGACTCGGTCGGACGAACAGCAGCACATGGAGCGTGCCTTCTGGAAGACTCCGAAACGACTCCGAACAATAGGCCGGAGCGACTCACGCGGAGAGAACTCACCAACCCCCCTTTTTATCATTGATTGGTCGCAAAGTATTGAAAGAGAGAAAGTGTTCAAAATGACCGGCAAGAAAGGACCAGGAGCTCTAAAATACACGTGCGCAATATACCACATAGATAAGTGGTGCGTGGACTTTCCGGAGGGGTGTTTTTCGAAATGCCACCCGGCCAATTCCTGCACCGACTGTATTTTAAACGGCCAAATTAAGGAGCTAAAGGAAACATGCAGGGCTTCCGAGGAAAGATCCAGGAAGTTGGTGGAAAAAAATAAGCAGCCTCGAATTAGAACACGCCCGACTGATTCGCAGGCTTGAGGTCACAATAGCAGAGCTAACGTCAAGCCCTGTACTAAACACTGCATCTGCAGTATTACCCCCAGAGCTAGGTCCGCATGCTATGGATAAACCCTCAAAGAAAAAGAAAAGGAAGGGAAAGAAACAGGAAGAAGAGAAAGTTGAAACAAAAGATAAAGTAGAAGCTGAAAAAGAGAAAGTTGAAGCAGAGGAAGAAAAGAGAAAAACAGAAGAGTATGTACCAAAGGAAGATAAGGGGGAAGAGAAGAATAAGAAAAAGAAGAACAAGAAAAATAAGATGGAGAAGAAAGAGGGAACCAAGAGTTCACTTCCGCAAGGAAAGCCTCAAACCTCTGCACGGAAATGTTGTGGGCGATTCCCAAGCACAAGGTTTGAATCCCCTGCTAGCGGCCCGCCTTCGCACTAGTGTGGAGGTATGCTGCCAGCCAGGACGGGAAAACCACCACATCAGGGTAAAGGCTGAGAAATCTCAGATCTCCGAGAATTCAGTCGTTGCCCTGATGGTGAGTGGGAATGACCTCTACCTCCGAGGAGGCAAAGTAGGCCCCAGCGAGAAATTCTCAACACGGTCATGGGAGCCGTGGACGACTGTGGATTGAGAACTCGCAAACGGGTCGTTATAGGGATGCTCCCAAGAAGAGGTTTTAGCAAGACAGCTCACTCTAGGAACGTGACCCTGAACCAGCGCCTGTCCGACCTCTGTACGGCGGAAGGGGTCTTCTTTATGGACCCTTACCGCACCTTTTACGGTCGAAACGACCTTTACCAAAGGGACGGAGTGCACCTTTCATTCAAGGGAAAGGCTGTACTCTGTAACTTAATCCAGGATGTCGTAGAGCGGACGCAGAGGAGCGTCCGACCCAGAGTGAAGGCGGACATAAAACAGTATGCCCGTGTCACTCCTGGAACGACGTTCTTAGATGTGGCAAAGAGGGGTACTGCCACACAAAAGAAGCCGGAAAATGGAAGAGCGTAGGGAGTCCTACACTGGGGGACTCCCTAAAAGTTCTTCTGTTCAACGTGAGGTCAATCAGGAATAAGTTTCTTGAGCTCCGTGGCCTCGTAGCAACAGAGGAACCTGAGGTGGTGGCCATAACAGAGACGTGGATTAAAACCTCAAGCCGAGATTTTGAAGGTAAATTCACGATTCCTGGTTACCAGCTCTTCCAGAAAGATAGGCCAGACAGAGAGGGTGGCGGTGGGATGTTGTATGTCAAGGATACTCTCAACTCGACGGATTGCAACATGGTATCCGACCATGAACTACTAGGTGTTGACCTAGAGATAGATCCTGCCAAATACAGGACCCTGGTGCTTTATAGACCTTCTGCCCAACTCGTTGAAAAGGACAGAGATCTGTACCAGCTACTAGGAGAACTTGTCGAAGACAGAGTGTATATCGTCATGGGAGATTTCAACACACAAGTTGACTGGGAAACCAGAGAACCCTGTGGCGAGAACCCACTACTCCTGGAGTTCACGAACAATGAGTTCCTCACTCAGTGGGTGGGAGAGCCAACGAGAGGAGACAATATCCTCGACTTGGTTTTCACCTCTAAGGATGACATCGTTGAGGACCTCTCTGTGGGCGAAGAGCTCGGTGGCAGTGACCACCGACTAATTAGATTTGTAGTCAAAGTCCCTAAGGCAGAGCCTGCAACTAGTAAATCAAGGAAACTGGATTTGAGAAGAGCAGACTTTGCAGGTCTACGCGCGAGACTGACTGACGCGAGGCTAGAAGAGTGAGAGGCTGTTTAAGACTCTTGGAACAGTTTCAAAACCACATTCATGAGTCTTCAATGGCGTTTTATCCCTCTGAAATGCCCCCGTCGGTCCTCTGTTCAACCAAAGTGGTTTAATCGAGAAATCGGGCAACTGCTTAGGGAGAAGAGAAATGTGTACCGGCAATCGAAGATCTCGGGTGACTTTGACGAATACCAAGGGCTAGCCAGGAGAGTGAAGTCCAGCATAAGGGCGGCTAAGCAGTCTGAGGAACTACGAGTGGCGAGACTCTGTAAAGAGAATCCCAAGGAGTTATTTGGATATGTGAAGAGCCGTAAAACAATCAGTCGAACGATTGGCCCTTTGAGGAATGAGGAGGGGACATTAGAGCACTCAGATGCAGAAAATGCTAACCTTCTCAATGACTACATCTCTTCAGTGTTTACTGAAGAGTGTGGTCCCATTCCCCAGCCGACGGATTCCTACTCGGGGAGAAAGCTGGAGGCAATGTACTTCACCGAAGGAGAAATAAAGAAAAAGATCGCTGACCTAAAGACGAATAAGTCCCCTGGACCGGACGGGTTTCTACCTAAAGTGTTGAAGGAAGTGTGCGATGAAGTATTACGACATCTGTGCGCTATCTTTAACATGTCAATCCAGACCAAATGCGTTCCTAGAGACTGGCGTGAGGCGGAGGTGACTCCTATCTTCAAGAAAGGAGACCGTAACCAACCGTCGAACTACCGACCTATCAGTCTGACTTCGATAGTCGGTAAACTCATGAAAAGCATCATGGTGGACAAAGTGACGTCGTATTTAGAGTCAAACCTGCTACTGAGGAGTTCCCAGCACGGCTTCCGAAGGCAACGGTCATGCCTGACGAACCTTGTGGAATTCTTCCACTTCGTTTTCAGTGAGCACGATCGGGACAAGGCGGTGGATGTGGTCTACTTAGACTTTCAGAAAGCCTTTGATAAGGTACCACACTGCCGCCTTCTCCGGAAAGTGCGAGCGCTTGGCATAGACGGAAAGGTAGCCGGCTGGATCGAGAACCGGCTAAGTGGCAGACGCAACGGGTGGTGGTAAATGGACAGTCTTCTGAGTGGGTGCCCGTTACTAGCGGGGTGCCTCAAGGTTCTGTCCTGAGACCACTACTAATCATCATCTACGTCAACGACATGGACGGTGACATGGTTGCCAAGATTTCCAAATTTGCCGACTATACCAAGCTTGGTATGAACGTTGCAAAGGATGGAAATACTGCCCGCCTGCAGGAAGATCTTGGGAAGATTTGGGAGTAGTCGGACACGTGGAAAATGCCTTTTAACGTGGGCAAATGCAAAGTGATGCATATTGGCCACAAATCCTCCAATCTCAGTATATCCTTAAGGGCACTGCTATGGAATCCACCGACACTGAAAAGGACTTGGGTTGAACAATCACTAGTGACCTCAAGTTCTCGAAACAGTGCATTGAGGCGGAGAAAAAGGCCCAAAGGATGCTAGGCTATATCAAGCGCCAGTTTGGTTATCGGAACCAGGAGATTGCACTGTGCCTGTACAACTCACTTGTCCGACCGCACCTGGAGTATGCCATACAATTTTGGAGTCCTTCATTGCGAAAGGACTTCGCGAGATTGGAACACGTACAAGCTAGGGCAACCAAACTGATTTCCTCTATCCGACATAAAAGTTATGAGGATAGACTAAGGGAGTTAGATCTGTTCTCGCTGGAAACCCGTAGACTGCGTGGTCATCTCATCGAAGTTTTTTCAAAATACTTCGAGGGTTCGACAATGTTGACTACTAGGATATTTTCACACTGAGTGAGAACAGAACGCGCAATTACGGCTTCAAACTTGAACTAAAGCGTTACAACCGCAATCTATGCGGAAACTTTTTCACCTACAGTATCTGCGGTAAGTGGAACGCACTTCCAGTGGAAGTTGTCAACAGTGAATCTGTTGACCAGTTCAAGTCAAGACTAGACAAAGTCTTGAAAAGTGGCCGTTTAGGGACGCAAAACAATTGAGCAGCCATGTGCCCGCTCGATTGCTAGTCCAAAGGTACACTCTTTGAATGGACCGTAAGGTCTCCTAGGGTACTTACTTTCCCTGTTACTCCTTGTTGCAATGGAACAAGAACAAGAGAGTACAATTTCATAACAAAGGATAAAATCTGGTAGGCCCTTTTTTCAAAAGGCAAACATTCGCTCTCTCTCCCCCCCCCCTCAATTTATCTCTTAATCTCTCTTTCTCAAACTCTCCCTCAATCTCAATCTCTCTCTCTTTCTCTCTCTCTCTCTCTTAATTCCTCTCTCAATCTCTCTTTCTCAATTTCTCTCAATCTCTCTTTCTCAATATATATATATATATATATATATATATATATATATATATATATATATATATATATATATATTATATATATATCGCTCTCTCTTTCTACCCCCCCTTCCTCTCTCTCTCTTATTTTTTATCTCCCATATGTCGGGTGTATGGAAAAAGGTCATGACTCCATTAATGGTTGCTATTTTCCCTCGAGATCTTCTCCGAAACAAAGGGAAGAAGACAAATGGTGAAAACGCAACTCTGATTGTCTCGTTCGAGGGAACACATGGATACTTGATAGGTTGTGTGGGGAAAGAAACTCAAAGGTTTACCGCTTATAATTGATACGTGATCCTTAATTGACTGATGCTCCGCGACTATTCCATGCAGGATAAAAGCACAGTTTCTAGGATCAATATATAGCGAAACCAGGTTTCGCCTGGCACATCTCTCATCTTAAGTCCCTGGAAATAATATTGAATATAGAGAAAAAGTTTACCTTAAGAACACACCTAGATAGATAGATACATGCCAGAGTTCAATAAGGAAGTCGATGTGGAAAGGCATTTTTAAAGAGAGATCGGATTAACGCTCTGCTTATCAGTCCAGCGCTAATCAATTAAAAGGTAGATCTTTAATCCGATCTCTCTTTAAAAATGCCTTTCCAGGTCCACTTCCTTATTGAATTCTGGTATGTATCTATCTATCTAGGTGTGTTCTTAAGGTAAACTTTTTTCTCTATATTCAATATTTTGTAACGTTTTCTTAATTCTTCAGGCTACTTAAGATGACTGATGTCTTCGTCAGAATTCCCTAATCCGCTAGAAAAGTCTCCTGGAGTTCCTTAACCCTCTTCAGGAACGCTACAAATAGAACTGCGATACGATCCATTTCTTTAAAAAGTGAAATTTCAAGAAGCCTTATTATTACCATTACATAACCGCATTGACATGGATTTATAGCTCAATATTTAAAAAAATGGGTGAAGAACCGCAAAAATATCTTACAATTTCTCGTTTTCTTTTTAAGTTTCAAACGCCAACCCGTACAAAAGGATTCTTGAAATTTCTCTTTTTAAAGAAATCGATAGCAGCCCAGTCGTATGGGCGCACCGCCCTCCTGAAGAGGGTTGAACAACTCTAGGAAACTTTTCTAGCGGATTAATGAATTCTTAATTAATATATATATATATATATATATATATATATATATATATATATATATATATATATATATATATATATATATATATATATATATATATATATATATATATATATATATATATATATATATATATATATATATATATATATATATATATATATATATATATATATATATATATATATATATATATATATATATGAAAAACTTACAAAGTATCACGTGAGGGTAGCAAATGAATGCAATGTCCCGCAGGAAAAAAATGAAAAGGTATTTCCAAGTACTTTCGAACTGCATTAAGTTCCTTATCAAGGATAACTACAAGAAATAATATTATATTATTATATTAGAGGTATATATACGAAAGAAAAGTATGAAAGACCGCCTCAAAAACAAGAATTTATTATATTTTTTTTAATTGTCACTGCTCTGTTATGTACATTGTATTCTCCCCACTTTTCGCTCCTCGTGTCTTATAATCTCCCCCGTGAGGCTATCTCCATTTTTTTAATCTGTTACCCTTTCCATCTTCTCAGTTTGACCTTACTACCTGCTTCTTGTAATTCTTAATGTGAATCTTTACCTTTCCCCTTCCGTCTTCCTCATTGGTGATTTCTTGTTTTTGAGGCGGTCTTTCATACTTTTCTTTCGTATATATACCTCTAATATAATATTACTTCTTGTAGTTATCCTTGTTAAGGAACTTAATAAAGTTCAAAAGTACTTGGAAACACCATTTATTTTTTTCCTGCGGGACATTGCATTCATATATATATATATATATATATATATATATACAGGGTGGGCCATAAGTTACTAAACTATAATATTTTATTGATGAAGTAATATTCTATTCATATATGCATCTGAGGTTGAATTTTGTTCAATTTTTCATTAGGGGGGGGATTCTGTGGTAAAAACTTAAAGTCTGTGAGTATAGACTTAAGACGAAATGCCAAAAGTCATGGGATAACATTATGTAAGGGTAATGCTAGGCAGCGCTATCGTACCGTGACTTCATGGAAATTCACACATCATCAGTAGTGATCTGCCATCTCGTGCGTCATCGTGAATAATGGCCAGGCCGCTCATGGCAATGCGACGTGAATAATAATAATAATTGGGGTTCGAACCCGGGCATGAAAGTGGGTGTTATTACTGAAACTGTCTGTACATTCAACATCGCTCGATCTCCTATAGTCCGCGTGTATAACTCTACGATGTATGTACAGAGTTAATTTAAGTTCGAACTTTCAACCGTCTTTATTCTTTGTGTGAACTTGGCCTTTCTTACTCTGGCAGAATGCATCAAGTTAATTTTTTTAACGAACTTAGAGTTCTTTATCTTTATAGCTAAGTTCTAAACCTTTTGCATGGACCTCTAGCACAGCGTGGTGCTATAAAATTTCCCCTAGCATGCAACAGCCTCCCTCCACTCTAACCTACTCTCTCAGCACAGTCTCACAGTAGGCGGGGCCTTACTTAATTGTGGTAATGTTAATGGGGGCTACAGCACAGGCTGCAGGATCAAAGGCTCTCTCCCTTAATCTCCTAAGCGGTCGAAAGGAGCAGAGGTCCTCTGGTACTTGGGAGCTACTGACAACAACATGCCTTAACGTCACAAGGAAATTCAAGTTAGAACTTTGGGGTTCTTGCCCCCTCATTAGAAAGAAAGCTCAGCAAAGGCCACCGAATCTAAATCGAAGGATCAGATTATACCTTATAAATCTCCAGGAACAAACACGAACAACGAGTACAGAAACTCCCCCCTCGGAGAGGGTGGGTAATCTGGCAAACCACTTAGAAGAAATTGTTAGGTTCATCGGAGATCTTCTTGGAATAATAATATTAATTGTTAAACTACTACTACTGCTACGTTGATCTGTAATGTTTCTGTAACAAATTTCCCATAACATCACACGAGTTATCAATTTTCATAGCCTAGGCGTCCATGTTGACTTACGTGCACGATGCGAGGCGTGGGTCTGATCTTATGTTGATCTCTAATTTCCGATTCCTATTGAATAAACATATCAGGACCTTCCTAGAGGCGCAAGAATCGGACCTTTAACCTTTGAAATTAGCAACAAACAATAGCAGTATATTATAGGATCATGTCAAAGCTAAATTAATCTCAGATTATTTGCAACTACGTCAAAGCTAAAGTAATCTCCGATTACTTTTAGCAGTATGCCTAAACAAAATTATCTCAGATTATTTTGGTAGTATGTCAAAACTTAATTAATCTCAGATTATTTGGGCAGTACGTCAAAGCTTTAGTAATCTCAGATTTATTTTTTCAATCTACTGGAAAGTGGATTTTCAACCTGGTTAGGTTGAATTGGAAGTGTGCTAAGTGAATTCGGTGATTTGTATATTTTCGAAGACATTTTTTTATTATTTATTTATTTATTATTGATTTAAAATTTCAGCACAATATGATATCAATTTGACATATAAGAGAGTCCTTGCAAGGGGGTGGATGATATAGCAGGGCTAATACCCCTGCTGCACCTTAAACCTGGAATAGCTGCATGCCCTTCCGACTCCAGCGTCCCATGAGTAACTCGTGCTCTCTCTCGGGTCGTCTTTTTCCCCTCTTTTAAATATCCCACATCTTCTTCGCGGCTTAGACCCAACAAAAGGTGAAAAATGGTATTTTACGTTCTAATATATATATATATATATATATATATATATATATATATATATATATATATATATATATATATATATATATATATATATACGAGATTATCAAACTTAAAATTAGGAGAATCTGTTTAGTTAAATGATTCTTCAGTCTAAATAAAAGAACTAATAGGATATTGATTACTTAATTAAACGTACATACGTTTGCGTAGGAGGGGGGGTTTGTAGCTGCGTGGGAAGAGGGTGAACGTGGTGGAACTGTCCTAACCTTCCTTATTTAAAAAAAATAAACATAAATTTTACCCTAAGTTTACTGATATTTTTTTCTTTGCCACAGAGACGTCCATGGTGAGACTTCTTCTGCTCAATTGACACAAAAGACTCATAGAGAAGATCTGGAAGTGGTAAAATAGTGGAAATGTATTGAAATATACGAACACGATGATAAAATGGTGGAATAAAGGCAATGCAAGAGGAAAACTAAGCAAAAATTCAAATTTTTACCCTCGGTTGTCGCCAGACGAAGAAAAATTAAATCCAAGTGAAAATCGATTTTATATTCAACGCAGTGTAAAATTCAGTGGAAAGGAGAATATTAACTTTTTCTAGCTCCTAACATGGTCTTATATGTCTTCTAATCTTAAATCTTAAGCGTTCAATAGTCTTTCAAACACTCAAGGGTTTATTAATATAAAGTATGAGTTTCTACTTGAGTTAGATAACTAAGCGGAAACTAGAAATAACGGCTTCAAGTTGCTAACAAAAGATTTAAAATTTACTTTTTATTCAACTGTAAAATTACTCAATTATGGAATACCCTACTCTCGCAAGTTACTGAAAGAACTGCAGTCAGAAATCTGAAAGAATAGAATTGATAATTCCATTTTAACACAAAACCATGATATAAAAAGTATACTGTGTATAAATGATAACACTTGGGAACAATGTATTTAGTGAATTGACAAAAGTACATACTGAATTCAAATCTTAAATCAGATTCTCTCTAAATGCTACAGATTTTTCGTAATATCAATAACTAATTCTTATACAGTAATTTTCATTTTATCACGCCTATCATCATGCCCTGAAGTAATTTTGAATCATCATTTTGCGTTATTTATAGTAAAGCAGGTTTTTTTGCACAAACATTTTATTGCATTTGAGAAGAAACTTGAATTACACATTAGGATTACAAATACTGTAATCAAATAGATGCCAATTTATTAATGACCGTACATCAGGATGGAGGACTTCTCCTGATTTCATTCGGGCAAAAATTTACGTTTGTAACTCTTTCTTTTGTAAGTCTTCTTTGGCTGATCTCTCCTAATCGACCAGCAGTAGTCAGTCATCATGTGTTTATCCCAGTGACCTTGGTAGTGCTCTTCCATCGTCATCAAATCCTGATGGAAGTGTTGTCCTTGTTCGTCACCCACGGCTCCCAGATTCTCTGGGAATCGGTCGAGGTGACTATTTAGGAAATGCAGCTTCACACTCATGTTGCGTCCCAGATAACGATATGCTAAAAGTCTATTAGTAACCAGATCCTCGTAGTTATGCACTTTTTTGTTTCCCAAGAAGTTACGAACAACGGCAGAAAATGAGAGCCAGGCTGCCTTCTTTTTTTCATTCATGGTGTTCATGAATCTAGAATCACTCAGAAGTCTTCGGATTTGAGGACCATCAAATACTCCTGCTTTAATTTTTTCGTATGGCAAAGCAAGAAATGCAGATACCATGTACAGAAAACAATCATTGTCAGTGCTCAACGCCTTGACATACTGCTTCATCAACCCCAGTTTGAGATGAAGTGGAGGGAAAACGATCTTCTCTCGACTTACCATTGGCTCATTAATAATGTTTGGCATTCCTGCCCTTAAAATTTCCCGAACTAGCCAATCTTATTGGGACCAGTGTTTGTCACGGGCTTGACTGTCCCACATACAGATATAGCAAGGAAACTTTGCATATCCCTTCTGCTGGCCAAGGAGGAAGTTGACCATCTTAAGGTTTACACATATGATCCAATTGTGTTCATGGTACTTAAATAAATCCATGACCATTCTTATGTCATCGTAAGTTTCTCGCAGATGGACTGAGTGACCGAGAGGAACCAAAGTCATTTCCATTATGCAAAAGGACACACTTGAGGCTACGCTTGAAGCTATCCAAAAACAGTCTCCACTCAGTAGAGCTATAGGTGCCAAGTCCCAACTCGGTAAACAGACTAAGAACATCGTGGCAGTATACAAATTGTTTATCCTCGGAGAAATATGTAAGAAATGTACTCTCCATTGTTCGTTAATATGATACCTGTACCGACCTGTAAGCATATGTCTTTCACTCAACCTGGAGGCTAAAAGTTCTGCAGTTTTCTTGGAGAGCGCTAAATCACGTATCAAGTCATTAAAATCCTTTTGATTGAAACAGTGAGGAGCTAATGACTGTTCAGCATCTGATGATAAATCTGTAGACTCTGAATCCATTCCGTGGACGTCCATATCAGGTACATCATTTTCATCCTCGATGAAAGCATATCCACTGAAAATCGGAACTGGCCGGATCGCCGAGGGAATGTTGGGGTAGTCGATCTTGTGCCGATTTTTCTTGCCAATCCCTTTAGTATTCACCAGACAGAAATAACAGTCCGATACATGATCCTTTGGCTCTCGCCACACAATGAGGATTAAAAAATGAAGACCATTTCTCTTTTCTCTCGTCCACTCACGAAGATGTTCCACACAACTATGGCAAACAGCATGTGTGGCCCACTTCTTATCTTGATCGCCAAGAGGAACATCAAAATATGCCTAATAAGTGCGGATCACAAAGTTTGATATATTTCGCCTTTGACAAATTAGCATTTAACAGCCACATATAGAGCAGAAGGTGTCTGGATCATTAACGCAATTTCCTCTTGACGAAGCCATCACAATAACACTTAACACTATGTTACTACTATGTACTGTGAAGTATTTGCTTGCTACAAGCATCCTCTCTGTCCGTCCGGAGGGCAGTTTTCGGGGAAACGAGAAAATAGAAATTACAGAATAACTATAGCATGTAGGTAAAAATGGATTATATATTTGAAATCAGCATGAAAAAATATATTAAAATTGGCAGATAAATCTAAATCACCAGAAAATGTGATTAAAATTGTTCCCCTGTGTAATCAATACATGTCATTTTCCCTTTATACTTCCATTCTGAGCTTCTTTCACACCAATATTTTCTTTCTTTGACCAACCTCGAGCGGATCTTGCGGGCCTTCTTGGTCTTTAAGCCTGTTATGTCTACCAAAGAAATAACCATGTAATTTCGTTTGGATTTAGCAAAAATTTTATCATTCCAAAAATAAATATTAATGTTTTTAAGAATTAATGACGCCATTATGGCAACAGTTAAATCTCCCCTTTCATTGAGAAGCAAATTATGTGGTTGTTTAAGTATTTTCTGTAAATGCACTTATGCATTCATTCAGCAATAAATCGCCATAAAATTTCTTTTATATTCTTTATATTGATCTTTGTAATTAGAAAAAAATAGCAGTTTATATTCTTTCTTGAAATTTATAACGGTAATAATGACAGGAATTGCCGAGTTATTTTAGTGATAATAAATAATTTTCAACACTTTGAGGGAAAATTAATTTTTAACCTTAACATTCCACACCTATACATTAAGTTTGACGTTAAACTCTAATTTTGACTAATTTTATTACCTAAATGTTCATGTTATTTAAATATATATTTCGTCGACGGCTTATTTTTTCTTTTAAATATGCAAATTGTATGTAATAGTAAATTCACTGAAACATATTTCATGTTTTTTTATTAACCTTTAGATAGATATTTTTAAATTATTAACCATAATTAATTAAAAATAGAATAGTATAATTCAAAAGTATGACATAAACAAATGTGTGACATAAATACCGTTCAAAGGAATAAAATAATTGAAAAGTATTCCAGTTAAAAAGCAGAAATATTTCAGTTTTATTATTATTAAAATTAGTTATTGCCACATTTTTAATTTGTTGTATTTTATAATTAAACTAGACGGATAGATAGAGATTTATTTACCTGCTTGTTTTATAATCAAATTACCCCTCCCCCCCCTGCCGTAAAAAATCACTATTTTCAGTTTTCTTCAAAACAACCGAAAAAGAAGAGAATGAAGCCTCCAGCAGAGTATTCGCTAGTGACGTCATAAGGGTAAAAACAGCCGTTGAACTGTGCGGAGTCGTTTATACCCAGCAGAATATTGCAATAAAGAACATCTTGATTGATCCTCTTATGAAAATAAAACATTCAAAACTACACCCATAGAGTATGAGTAGTTTGGTCTAAAAACAAATAAATTCAACCAAATACCCTATTAGACAAATTGTGAGAGGAAAGGAGTAAACATTGAAGTAAAGCCGGACTGGAAATCCCTTTAGGCATCCGGTTACCAACAACGTCTTTCTGCGGGTAGCCCCTACAACCAAACTGACGAATGGGCATCTCAGGTTTCCCACGCACTTATCCAGGGTAGCGTCATCCTCGAGGCAAACAGAATTGACTTCCGAGACAGACGGATGCCAACTAACAATAATAAATATTCAAAGCGTTTACAAGGTGATAAATGGTAATCCTTTTGGAAACACCCTGTCTTTTAGTACAAGCTTTTTCCCATCTTCAAAGGCATATGAACTGTAACAAGTACTTTATAATCGACCGATCTAATTACACAAATGGAAATGGGTGTAAAATTCTAGGTAAACCATTTAACTCGCACGAGTCTAAAAAAATTATTCTACCAAATTGTCAACTTATTGAATGATCTCCCGTAAGGTCATTGACTACACTACATTTGATTCTTTTAAACACAAACTAGACAAACACTTTGCCTTAAACCCACTGTTTTCTTCTTTCGCTTTCCATTAGATAAGCGAACATCAATGGTCAAGGCGGCGAAGTTCAGTAAACTTAGCTTCGTGTCTGCATGCAATCTGTGAGGATCAAATGGTCTGTTGTTGCAAGCCTTTTCCTTTGTATTCATATGGGGTCGCTGTTTCTTGTTAACCGCTTTCACTCCCTCCGACCAGACATTGCCTCCTTTGCTAACCTTCTCTCGCGAGGTATTACAATACATTATCTTTCCAACTTAATCTTGGCTTCCTCCCCTCTACCATCATATTCATGATTCATCTTCCAATGTAGTCCTTATCTCTTATCATAACATATCCATACTGGTGCAATATCTCGTGTAATTCCTTCGAAACCTCTACTATTGTTCTGTCCTTCTTATTCTGTCGTTCCCGATTTTATTGCCCCTCGTCATATCCATTACAACATTCACATTTCAGCAACATCCAATGTCTTTTCCTGTGCCATCTTCATAGGCTATATATCTGCTACATAATTCAATGCTGCCATAACAACAGTTCAATAGGCTTTGCCTTTACGGTTTATCTCTCCATTGCAATCTACTCTTGAGATTTTCTTCGATTTTCTCCATAATGATTGAATCCTGCGGTTTATTAATGTATTCAATCTCCATTTTGCGTCAGATGAAAAAAAAATGGAAAGAATAAATTTTGTTAAAATGAGAAACGAACCTTCTTTTTATGCAGAGTTTTGATTAAAACCACGAGATCAGTTTAGGGGGTATCTTGCTTCCATCATTAATTTTAAAATACTGTAATAAGACAAGATAACCATAGGATCGCTCCTTAAATACTCTAATTTCTTTTCGATATAAAATAGAAAAATAGCTTAATATATCAACCAGGCAATGGCTTCGCCACTCCCCCCAATAGGGGGAGCTTGCGCTTCGCTGCTAAGATTAAAATTTAAAATCTTAAAAAAGCTGCCAGGGTTAAATTTTCTGAACTTCACCACTTGGGTTTTTTAAAAAAATCACAAAATTTCGTTACTTATATTTATTTCTGAACTTCACCATTTTGTTTTTTTGATATAAAAGAATTATGAGAAATAACTTTGATAAAAAACATAAGTCATAACCAAACTAAGATGAAATTATTATTCAAATACTCAAAAAAAAAACCTCTTCTTAAATTATATAGTTAGTGAGAAGTGATATACTTAAATGAAAGGTTCGATTTGATCAAATAAAGCTTATCTTCTTATTTTACATCTTCTTTTTCCCTTCTTCATCTTCTACTATCTTTATTTATTTTATATTTTTTTTCTGTAATTTGATTTTGTTAAGAATAATAATATATTACTTTCTTTTCGTGTTTCCCCCGAAAATCTATTTTATATAAAAAAAAGTCCGAATATTTAAGATCGTTCCTTTGTAATTTTGTTTCATCATTTCAAGATTCATGATGGAAACAGGATACCTTCGAAACTGGTCTCGTTCTTTTTTCAAAAACTATCCCTAAGAAGAACGTCATTTTCCCAGTTTATAAAAGTTCGTGACTCTATTACGTTACATATTTTGGTAAAGAAAAACAAGTATCTTCACTTTCACACACAATTGTTTTTCAATCTAGATGTATAGAAGCATAAAAAAAAGGATAAAGACTGGGGAAAGACCTGATATCGGTTTTTAATGAATCAACAGTGCAGCCATGATTGTATGAGTTACTTACAAAGGAATAATTATATTAAATGGTAATCACACTAACACGTGACACGGTAGCTGCTCAATAACCGCGGGAAAGTGATTGAAAATGATTCATAAACGATTTCGTCCCTTTATAAAACCAAACTAGGATCAAACATACATCAAAAAATAACCAACACTGCTTCAACCTTTCTCTGGAACGAGCATCGTCCACGCAAGGGGAGGTACGAGGGGCGGTCAATAAGTTTTGCAATTCGGATATAAGGAAACGAGATATGAGGAAAAATGTTTTATTATTTTTCAATATAACTACCCTCGACTTCAATGCATTTGCGCCACTTGTCCCTGAGGCTTCGAATTCCCGACATCTTCCGACTGCTGTTCAATCCACTCCTGGGCAGCGAGCTGGACATCTTCATCGTCCCCAAACCGGCGTCCACGCAGTGCAGCCTTGAGCTGGTGGAATAAAAAGTAGTCGGTAGGGGCCAGATCTGGACTGTAGGGGAATGGTTGAGCTCCTCAAATCCGCACTCGCGCAGGGCAGCTTGTGCAACTCTGGCCTTGTGGACTTTGACGATGTTGAAGTCGATCATGGGGCGTGAGATTTCTAGGGACTCAACGGGCAGAGACCTTGGTCATGGCCAAATTGTCGTGGATGATGTTGATAACACTTCCATGTGGGATTTCAAGTTCCCGCTCGATTTCTTCGACCTTAACCCGTCGATTTTTGAGGATCATCGTCTCCTCACGGGCCACATTGTCCTCGTTGGTCACCTCTGACGGGCGTCCTGGAAGGGGGTCATCTTCAAGGGAATCACGACCATGGCGGAACTCCCTATTCCAGCGAGCAATGGTTGCATAAGAAGCGCGGTGTGGGTGTACACTGCAACCATGCGTTCATGGATCTCTTATGCATTCTTGACTTCCTTGGTCAAAAATTTGATCACTGCGTGGTGCTCAACCTTCTCCATTGTTGAAAAATTTGTAACTGACGATCTGTGATCAGCTACTGCTTCTTAAATAGACGAGGCAGGAGCGTGCGGCTGCAGGTCCTGACTTTTCATAACTTGTATATATTTGAAGAAACATCCACAAAGAAATCTTTGAAAAAGGTTGAGTGTCGTGGTATTCGAGGGCGGATACATTCACTGCAGAGAATGTAGTTTACCTACGTTGCAAGCGGCCAGATAGATAGGCCAGCTGCTCAGGGCTAATAAGAGGTGAGTGCGTGAGGAGATTAATGGTTGACCAAAGGGAAGATTTAAATACCAGATTTCATTCAAGGTTATTGAAAGATTAAAAACAAAAATTAACTTTTACTACACTAATAATGCTAATTATGGAAATGTCTACAAAGGCAAATGAATGAGAGAATAATGTCGCTCCCAATAAAATAATGAATCAAATACTAATCAGTTTAAGGGGGATCAAAATATGGGACTTAGCCAGACAGGAAAAATGCTGGTAAACACTGCGGAGTCCAATTGAAGCGTCAGGAGGAGGATATCAGGTGGCGAGGACAAAAGGGGGAATTATCCTCGTAAAGGGGTAAAAAGGATTTTACCTTGACGGCTTGATTCTTGGTGAGAAGGGCGATTCTTACGAGGCGAGCTAGTCTTGCGCCTCGAGGGGCGTTGTACTCTTGACGGAGGGGTCGGAATTACCTAGGGCACGAGTAAGGTAATTTCCAGGCTAGGTGAAACACTCTGGAATTGGGATGAGTAATCTCGGGTGAGGGGCGAGGTTTCCTTGACGGACTGAGAAGAGTGGTTCGCGCAATTCTCCAAAGAAAAAGTCGTTTCACGAATTTTGCAGATTGACTGTGGCCCAACTCACGACAATCTGTCTAACCGACGTGGCCTAACTCCGAGGTTCGACTCGAGACGAAGGGCTGTATCTGACGAAAGGGCGGGCGGTACTCTCTAACGAGTAACGGTTGACCTTAGGTTAAATGCCCTTCTGGCTTCATCTCTAGAAAGCCTCCAGGTATGGCAGTCTCTTCGGAGTAACCATTGGCGCCAGTCCCTTTAGGCCGAGACGAGATAGGACGACCGAGGAAGCTTCTTTCCGGGTCGACCCTAACCACCAGGCAGGGGAAGGTCGAAAAAATGCGCCTCAGCGGGGAATAGGCCTACTGATCAAACACAGGTGTTACCAGCCGCTTTGAAGTTTTCTCACGCGAGAATAGTTGTCTCTCTCCTTGCGTTTAGAGATCTAGCTTAGGCCCACGTGTTCTCTGACTTTAGGCTCCCTCACACTGATAATAAGACGAAAGCGCTCGGAATCGTTTTTTCGCTTTACCTTTGTGGGTGTTTCTTCATAATCTGTATCACGTGCATATTGTGAACTTTTTGTAGTACCAAAGAAATGACCGTTAAATTCACATAACTTTCAGTTTAAGTGCAAAAATGTCAAACGTATGTTTGGCAACACTTTCTCACCTCTTTTAAATTTCTCACTATCTTTTCTACGCCTGCTTAGACCCAGCAGAGAGTGAAAGAGGTTGTTAAACGTTCTAAAATAAATAATTGCTTCAACTTATGGTATTATTCATTTATCATGATGGCAAGATGAGTTAAAGTCGACGATTCCTTAAGAAGCAAAGTTGCACAGTCTAAGAGTGTAAAGGAATTACACTGTTGCTAATTTCGAAGTATTGTACTGTGTAATTTCACGCATAATAAAGCTACATCATGATATCTGGTCCTGATACTCGACGAAGAAAACGGGTCACCCTCGAAAAGTCACTCGTAAGGAAGATTGCACGATGAAATTTATCCCGATAATGGGCGGATTTGAGACAACAGCTAGTATTTCACGTTAAGATCCAAAGAACCTGAACCCAAATGTACTTGCCACACTGTATCTCAATACAAGAGAGATATTAGACACGTATAATCCCTGCATACTAAGAAACCACTCCTAAGTAAAAAGAAGAAAAAGGCTAGTTTGGCCTTCGCTACTGAACATGTCTTAGCGACGATAATAAATTTCATTTGTCTGTATTGGATATGAAGCAGCATGTAAGGCGTCTACCATGAAAGATTGAATCCCAAACACAAGAAAATACGGTTAAATTTAGATGTGGTAGCGTTATGGTGCGGGGCATATTTCCAATCGCTGGAATCTATTCGCTGGTACGTTTGCCTCACAAAGCTAATGCTGCAGTACAGAAAACTGCTTCAAGAACATGTAGGTCAATTTTCCGTGCCACATAACAAAGAAAATGAAGCAATTTGATGATGCTAACTATATCGACGTGATGAACTTGCCCGTCCAGAGCCTTTATTTAAACCTGATAGAATGGAATAAAACCACGCCCGAAGAATGCGAAAAATTGGGGAAGTCCTGCGGCCGAAGATGTGTTCCAAGTAATTCAGAACAATCGTCTATGAGATAATTATGTAGTGTTCTGGTTATGCTTGCATTTATAAATATCGTTCTCTAGTCATGAACGTACCTGTCCTTAAAATACACAATACTTTCCTCCTAATTTTATTTTTGCCATTGTTATATGAAATAAAAATTGGACACAATCAGGGTCGACTTTCAAAGAACTTTCTGTGCAATCTTTATGTATAGAATTTAAACGAAAATTTCCAAGACAATATAGATTGTGTATTGGGTTCTTCAGTTTTGGACGATAGAGTATAGAACAAATGAAAAGAGGGGGAGGACTAATTGAAGCTTGAATTGATTGCTGGATTTAATTTCACATAAATTGCTTAAGTATTTAATCTAGTGTAAGAAAAGGAAGCAAAGATTACCAGAAAACTAAATGTAAATATGTGACGGAAAAATGTACAGAAGCGGTGATAAATTCGACAAAATGGAGGGTAGTCGTGTACAAAATTGATGGGTAAAATGTACAGAATGGACATTTAAAATGTACAGTAGACATGAGAAAAATGTACAGAGTAGAAGGAAAAATGTACACAAGACGTGGTAAAGTGTAAAGAAAATGACGGTAAGTATACAAAATGGACTGGTAAAGTGTACACTGCACACAAGAAAATTGCACATAATGGATGGAAAAATGTACAGAAGGGGCGTGGAAGGGTACAGAATGTATGAGTAAGTGTATAAAATTGACGCTAAAATATACAGTGGACAGTGGTAAAATATACATAATGGACGTACAACATGTACAGCGAACACGGAAGAAATATACAACATTACAGCATGGACCGAAAAATGTAGAGAGGGGACAAGTAAAAAAAATAAAATAATAAAATAAAAAAGCTAAATTGAGGTGATAAAAAATAAATCAAACTCAAATGAGAATCTGAAAAATACCTAACTACAAAATCCCCAAACCCAAGAATACTAGTTATGATTAGGTAGTGGGTGGTTTTGCTTACTTCCCCCCAATACCAATTGAGAATTCGTTTTGTTGTTGTTTTTGTACAGTTGTGACGGTCATCTGTTATTAGCTGGACCTACTTACTAACGAGAGTTTCGAACCATGAGGCTCTATAGTGCAGCCACTCAACCAAAGTTTACTAGAATTACTTTCCCATATGATAATTAACCATACATAAGGATGATTAACACCACCCGTCGTAAGAACTGACAGTTCTAGTCTTGTATGTCCCATCCGACGTCTAACCATTACCACTGAGTCTCAACACAGCTCAACGTGTTGGATCAACATAGGCATCGAAGGCATCTCTTTCAAAGGGTTTGTGAGAATTTTGTACATAAAGTAGTGAAGGTGAAGAAGGTGAAATCGCATCGAAGGTTCACGACTCGATTAGTCTAGAGAGGTGACTACTTGGGACATTCAGGAGAGGAGGGGCACGTGAAGCTTCGAGTGTGAAGAAAGGCAAGGGAGTTAGGAGAAAATAAACAACAAAGAACATATATAAGGTAAGCAATAACGAACCCAGATTATTAAAACAACAAGAAACAAAGTTAAGAAAACAGCACAGAAATCAAACGAGAAAACAATGAAACAAGGATTAGGAAAATACTAAAGAACACAGCTGATAAAAGCAACGATAAAACAAGGTTATAAGAAGAACAAGGAATACCAAAAAGATGGAACAAAATTTCGGAAACAACAAAGAAAACAGAAGTGAAGGCAACAAAGAAAAAAAATAAAAAACTCAGAGAAGAAAACAGGAAAAAGGAATGAAAGAAGATTAGAAAAACAACAAAGAGAAATACCAAAGAGCACAGCTGAGAAAAGCAACGATAAAACAAGGTTATGAAAATAAGAAGGAATACTTAAAAAGATGGAACAAAATTAAGGAAACAACAAAGAAAACAGAAGTGAAGGCAACAAAGAAAAAAAATAAAAAACTCAGAGAAGAAAACAGGAAAAAGGAATGAAAGAAGATTAGAAAAACAACAAAGGGAAATACCAAAGAGCACAGCTGAGAAATGCAACGATAAAACAAGGTTAGAAAAAGAGCAAAGAACACCTAAAAAGATGGAACAAAATTATGGAAACAACAAAGAAAACAGAAGTGAAGGCAACAAAGAAAACAAATTAAAAAAAACTTAAAGAAGAAAACAGGAAAAAGGAATGAAAGAAGATTAGAAAAACAACAAAGAGAAATACTAAAGAACACAGCTGAGAAAAGCAACCATAAAACAAGGTTAGGAAAAGAACAAAGAACATCTAAAAAGATGGAACAAAATTATGGAATCAACAAAGAAAACAGAAGTGAATGCAACAAAGAAAACAAATCAAAACAACTCAGAGAAGAAAACAGGAATGAAATAAGATTAGAAAAAGAATAAAGAACACGAGAAACCAATGAAATAAGGTTAAGTAAATAACAAACAATAAATGAGAAAAACAATGCAACAAATTTAGGAAAGCAACAAAGAATACAAGAACTATAATGAAAGCAACAATAATGAAACAAATTTAAGAAACAACAAAGAAGCCATACAAAAAAACAACAGTAAAATGGGTTAGGAAACAACGAAAAATGGCAAGAAAAAACAACAATAAAACAAAATTATGTAAACATGAAAACACGATAAAAAATGAAATAAGGCTAGAACAAGAACAAAGAACACGAAAAACAACAACAATGAAACATGGTTACGAAAAAGAAAAAAAATAGAAGAGAAAACAACAACAATAAAACTAAATTGTTAACAACAAATAAAACTTGAGATAAAAACAACAATGAAACACAATTATGTGACACCCCAAACATAAGATGATACAAAATAATGATTCATGGTTAAAAAACAAAAAAAAAACAGGAGAAAACCACAATGAAAACAAGGTTAAGAAAAGTACTTTGAACACAGATGGACAAAACAACAATGAAATAGAATTATGTAAACAACAAAGAATACTGATAAAAAAAAACAATGAAACAAGGTTATGAAAACGACTAACACATTGCGATCAGATCGCATAAACTCCCCTTTGTAATCGGGGAGGTAACCCTTAAGGAGGAGTCAATTCCTCACTCTGGAATACGTGTCTTCTTTGTACGAACATGCCCGTACTTGTGCTTTACGAAATTTTCGTCCTTTCGAGTACTTGTGTTCTTTGTACGAGTTTATTCATGGACGTTTCGGACATCTCTCTTTCTCCGCCAGTTCTTGTGGTAGCATCGTCTAGTTATCGCCTTATCGAAAACGCGGTGTTAGGACTGGTGAACGTAGCTAATACTTAATCCTTCTCCATTTGCCTATCCAATGGGTAGATAACGTTTCGTCGAAGTACTTATTACATTACGATCATTAATCAGGTGAGGGGAGTTTTGCTGAAAGAAAACGTTTCCCCCAAATCTCGAACTCGGGGGGACGATTTATGGCCACAGTATACCAAAGGAAGTGATAACAATAACTTTCCCATTAAAGAAAGATAACCCAACCGAATCTCCAGTCGATAAACCTTATCAATGTGATCGTTTAAAAGCACAAGGTCAGGCTAGTCCATCTCGTTCAATAAAGCGTTCATGTTAAGCCCTTGGCGTTGTTAATTAAAATTTATTTTGAAAAGCTCACTACGTCATTTTGATTACCTAGATTATCATTTTACTTTTCATTGGCAATTGCTGTAACAAGAAAAAAATATCTTCGTTTTCCCCCAACTATTAATATATGAGACTATAATGAGTATATAAGATTTGTGGAATAGTCTGCCGTTTATCCTCATTCCATGGTAAATATTCGCTGTCATTATGTGGACTGAAAAACACTTAGAGAGCTCACACCTTCCCCAACGCCAGCGTCATTAAAACTCAAACATTAAAGTAGTTTCCAGACGCAATCAAGGCAAAACTTTACAATTGGGTTCAGCAGGGACCCGTTCCCTATGTGTACTCACTTCCTCTCCACATAACTTCATCAAATTGGCCTATGATTTTTTAAAAGAACTTATACAGATCAGACAGACAAACAAACAGTGGTGATAACAGAACCTGCGCAAAATTGTGTTAGAGGTAATAATTAACTCATAGGAATTATGACCAACAGTAAAAGCATTCCAAGCAACAGTAAAATATATAAGCAGCAGGTAAACATCATAAGCAACATTTAAAACACATTGAACAATATTAAATCCATTGAAAGCAACATTAAAAGCATTATAAGTAACATCAAAAACATTAAAACTAACATTAAGAGTATTCCAGGCAACATTAAAAACATAAGAAACAACATAAAAACATATATGCAAGATTAGGAGCATTAAAAGCATTTCAAGAAACATTAAAACATTCATAAGGAACATAAAAGAATTATAAGCAGCATTAAAAGCATTATAGGCCACATTAAAAGCATCTTGAGCAATAATCAAAGCATTACATCATCAGTAAATGAAATATACGCAACATTACTCGTATTATAATAACATTATAAACATTATAGGCAACCTAAAAACCTCTAAGCAATATTAAAAGCATTCCAAGCCACATTTAAAGCATCCCAAGCAACATTACTAACTTTATGAGCCACATTAAAAGCATTCCAAGCAACATTTAAAGCATTATAAGCAACATTACTAACTTTATGAGCCACATTAAAAGCATTCCAAGCAACATTTAAAGCATTTCAAGCAACATTACTAACTTTATGAGCCACATTAAAAGCATTCCAAGCAACATTTAAAGCATTCCAAGCAACATTTAAACCATTCCAAGCAACATTAATAACTTTGTGAGACACATTAAAAGCATTTCAAGCAACACTAATAACTTTATGAGCCACATTAAAAGCATTCCAAGCAACATTACTAACTTTATGAGCCACATTAAAGCATTCCAAGCAACATTTAAAGCATTATAAGCAACATTACTAACTTTATGAGCCACATTAAAAGCATTCCAAGCAACATTACTAACTTTATGAGCCACATTAAAAGCATTCCAAGCAACATTTAAAGCATTCCAAGCAACATTAATAACTTTATGAGACTCATTAAAAGCATTCCAAGCAACATTACAAACTTTATGAGCCACATTAAAAGCATTTCAAGCAACATTACTAACTTTATGAGCCACATTAAAAGCATTCCAATCAACATTTAAAGCTTTATAAGCAACACTTAAAGCCTTGAAAAACAGCATAAAAACATTATGTTAAACATTAAAAGTATCTCAGCACATTAAAATCATTATGGACAACAAAAAAAATTTAAGCGAGAACAAAGAATGACAAACATCATTAAAGCCTTTTAAGCATAATTAAATAATAAGAATCAGTACTAAAAGCATACAAGCAACATTAAAACATTATTAACAATATTAAAAGCATTATAAGCAACATTTAAACCATCATAAGGAACATAAAAACAATATAAGCTATAATATATACATTTCAAGCAACATTTATAGTATCCTAAACAACATTAAAAGCGTTCCAAGCAACATTAAAGTCATTATAAGCAACAGAGAAAATATTATAAAGCAACATTTAAGGATTATCAAAACATTAAAAGCATTCCAAGAAGCAAATAAAACATCCCAATTAGCATCATGAGCAACATTAAAAGCATTCTAAGCAACATTAAAAGAATCAAAATCAACATTAAAATCAATAGAAACAACATTAACATCATTCCAAGCAAGAGTAAAAGCATTACACCGTGTAACACGATTTTAGTCTTTGGGTAGCAACTGCTATTTTCTATTTGCTTGTGTCTAGAATACATGAAAAAACTTATTTATTTCAAACTTGGCTTTTGTGTCCAGGATAATATTTATAGGAAATTTACCAATTCCCTCTGGAAGGAAGTGGCGAATTTGAACTTTCATTTGCATAAAGGAGAAACAAAACGACATGATACAAAAATAGCATTTATTTATTCTAGAATTACATAAGTGAGACAATTAAAATATTAAAAGTGATTAGTTTTCCGTGATTTACGCTTATACTGTAAATTACTTTCACGAATCAGCCCCTAAATATAGTCTCACATCAGATTTTCATTATACGATCCTTGATAGTGGCGTTCAAAGGCCAGTAGATTTTGGTGAAAGCGCTCACCATGCTCCTCGGTGTACGCTCCCATGCTTTCCTTAAATTTATCAAAATGAGCGTAAAGAATATGAACTTTCAGGGACATCCCGCAACCCATCTTGCCGTAGTTTCTCACCAAGTTCTCAACAAGCTTTACATAGTTTTCGGTTTTGTGATTACCTAGGAAGTCCAGAACCACTGCGATAAAGCTGTCTCACGCTGCTTTTTCCGTCCTATTGAGCTTTTCGGGAAACTCCTTTCACTCTAGGATCTATTTTATTTGTGGACTGACGAAGACCCTGTATTCCACCTTTGCTGCATATACGAGTAGCTTATCTAAAGCTTATCTAGAGCTCTGACGAATTGTTTCATAAGGCGCAATTTTAAGTGCAGAGGAGGAAATAGTACTTTTCGGGGGCCAACAAAGGCTCCCATTTGACGTTGTTTCTTCCCACACTAAACTCGGTCCGTTGTGGCCAATCCCGCTGATGGTAGTGTTCCATGGTGCCCTTGCTGTCCCAAAGGCAAAGATACGAGGGGAAGCCAATAAGTTTTGCAATTCGGATATAAGGAAACGAGATATGAGGAAAAGTGTTTTATTATTTTTCAATATAACTACCCTCGACTTCAATGCACTTGCGCCACTTGTCCTTGAGGCTTCGAATTCCCGACAACCAGAAATCTCTCGAATGCTGTTCAATCCACTCCTTGACGGCGAGCTGGACATCTTCATCGTCCCCAAACCGGCGTTTATGCAGTGCAGCCTTGAGCTCGCGAAATAAAAACTAGTCGCTAGGGGCCAGATCTGGACTGTAGGTGGGATGGTTGAGCTCCTTGAATTCGCACTCGCGTAGGGCAGCTTGTGCAACTCTAGCCTTGTGGACTTTGACGACGTTGAAGTCGATCATGGGGCGTGAAGTTTCTAGGGACTCAACGGGCAGAGACCTTGGTCATGGCCAAATTGTCTTGGATGATATTGATAACACTTCCATGTGATATTCCAAGTTGTCGCTTGATTTCTTCGACGTTCAGCCGTCGATTTTTGAGGATCATCGTCTCCACACGGGCCACATTGTCCTCGTTGGTCACGTCTGACGGGCGTCCTGGACGGGGGTCATCTTCAAGGGACTCACGCTTATGGCGGAACTCCCTATTCCAGCGAGCAATGGTTGCATAGGAAGGGGCGGTGTTGGTGTACACTGCAACCATGCGTTCATGGATGTCTTTTGCATTTTTGTCTTCCTTGGTCAAAAATTTGATCACTGCGCGGTGCTCAACCTTCTCCATTGTTGAAAACTTTGTAACTGACGATCTGCGATCAGCTACTGCTTCTTAAATAGACGAGGCAGGAGCGTGCGGCTGCAGGTCCTGACTTATCATAACTTGTCCTAACACCCCGCAAACAGACATCCCCCTTCATTTGTTTTGCCCTACCGAGTCGCAAAACTTAATATTGACGCCTCCTCGTATTAATTTCATTCTAACAGCTAAAAGCATTATGAATAACTTTTTTAAAATATAGGCAACATTGAAAACCATTACAAGCAACACTAAAAGTAATATAATCATCAATAAAACATTATAATTATCCTTAAAAGTAGCTCAAGCAAGGGTAAAAGCATTATAAGCAGATAAACCATTGTAAAAAACATCATAAGCATGATTCAGAAATATTAAAAGCATTACAAGCTATATTACAAGCATTTTAGGCTTCAGTAAATGCATTTAAAGCAACATTATAATCATTATGAGCAAAACTTTTTAAAAAATGCAAGCAAAATTAAAAGTATTATCAGCAAAATTAAAACATTATAAACAACATTAAAAAATTCTAAACAACATTAAACCATTATAAGCAACATTAAAAAATTCTAAGCATCATTAAAAGCATTATAAGAATCCTTCTAAGCAACACGAAAAGCATTATAGACAACATTAAAAATATTATGAGAAAATAAAAAGCAAAATTCTAAGCATATCCAAGCAACATTAAAACCATTATAGGCAACATATAAAACATTATAAGCAAGATTAAAAGCCTTCTAAGTAACATTAAAAGCATAAGAAGCAACATTAAAATCTCCATAAGAAACATTTAAAGCATTCCAAAAAACATTAAAGGCATCCCAAGAAACATAAAAACGATTAGAAACCACATTAAAAGCATTCGAAACAACATTAAATGAATTAGAAGCAACAGTAACTACATTCCGATAAATATTAAAAATAACCCAAGAAAAATTAAAAGGATAAAAGTTAACATTAAAAATATCATAAGAAGCATTAAAATCATTATGAGCAACATTAAAAACATTCCATGCAACATTAAATAGATCCAGAGTAACATTAAAGGTATTATAAGCAAAAATGACTATTATAAGCAACATTAAAATCATTCCATGGAACATTAAAAACATTATAATCAATATTAAAAATATTTCAAAATTAAAAATATTATAAGAAGCATTAAAATCACTATGAGCAACAATAAAAGCATTATGAGCAACATTAAATGCATTCCAAGGAACATTAGCAGAATTATAAGCACAAAGAAAAAATTGTATTAGCAACATTAAAAGCATTCCTAGAAAATTATAAGCATTGGAGGCACATCAAAAGCATTGTAAAAGACATTAAGGGCATTATTAGAAATATTAAAATCATTCATTACAACAAACACTATGAGCATTATAGGCAACATTAAAACATTATGAGCAACATTAAAAATGTTAATAGCATAATTAAAACCATTCCGAGCAACATTAAAAACATGACAAGCAATATTACAAACATCATAAGCATTAAAGATCGCTATGCAACACTAAATTTGGGGGGGGACATTAAAATTGATATAAGCAATATTAATAGATAATAAGCAAATTTATTAACATTATAAAAAACAATAAAAACGTTCTAAGCAACATTAAAGCACTATAAGCAACAATAAAATAACATTATGAGCAAAATTAAAAGTATTATAAAGACCAATATGTCAACATTGTAAGCATCATAACAAATCGAAAAATATTATAAATAACATAAAATCAATTCCATGCAACATCAACGCATTATAATAAAAATAAAAATATTCTCCGCAACATTTCAATAATTTTCTGCAACATTAAATGCATTTTAATCAATATCAAAGCATTCAAAAAACACTAAAACAGTCCAAGAAACATTATAAGCAACATTAAAGGCATTAGAAGTAACATAAAGATCATTTCAAGCAACAGGAAAAGTATAGGCAACATTACAAGCATCATGAACGACATTGAAAACATTATAGGCAATATTGACAACCTATAGACATTTTTAAAAGCATTATAAACAACATTAAATTTTTTTAATTAAATTCAAAGAATTCTAAGCAACATTAAATACAATAGGCAACATTAAAAGCATTATGGGCACATTAAAGCATTGTAAACAACATTAAACGCTAATAATAAAAATAAAAAGCTTTACAAGCAACATTACCAAGATTACAAACAAGAATAAAAGCATTCAATGTAAAATTTAGTTTATCTTAAGCAACATGAAAAGTATAATAAGGAACATTAAAAGCATTAAAGCGACATTAAAAACATAATAAGCATCATTTAAAATATAATAAGCAACATTAATGGTATTCCAAGCAAAATTATAAATATTCCAAACAATATCATTTGTAACATTAAAGACATTATAAGCAACATTATAAGAAACCTTACAAGTATTCTAAACATCATACAAAGCATTCCACGAACATTAAAAGCCAAATTAACTGCATTTCAAACAACATAAAAAGCATTATAGCAGCATTAAATACTTGTAAGGAACATTAAAAAGTTATAAGCATTATAAGAAACGTTATAAACATTATGGGTATCAGTAAATGCATCCCAAGCAAACTTATAAACAACATTAATACAATATATGCAACATTACACCATGTAAGAAACAAAGCATTTCAAGCAAGATTAAAATCATTATAAGAAACACCAAAGCACTTTGCTTTTGCTTTGGGAATTGCATCCAAGCCGATGATTACGGATTCTAGTCCACATAAAAAACATATTAGCAATATGAAAAGCACCATAAGCAACATTAAAAACAATAGGAGCAAAAAGTAAAACCATTCTAAATAAAAAAAATTATTTAAAGCAACATTAAAAAATTATAAGCAACATTAAAATCATTATATGAAACATTAAAAATATGAGTAACATAAAAAATATTATAAGAGAAATAGAAAGGATTACAAGCAATAATAAAAGCATTATAAGCATCATTAAAACATTATCAGCTGTATTAAGAGCATTATAACAAAATTAAAGCATAGCAACTAACATTAAAAATAGTAAACACAACATTAGAGGCAATATTAAGTCTATTCCAGCACTGTGCAAAGCATTATAGGAAAATTCAAACCTTTAAAGGAACATTAATAACATTCTATATAACGCTAGAATCATTCTAAACAACATTGAAAGCAGTAGTTGAAATAATAAAAACATTTCGGGCAACATTAAATAACTCCAAACTTCAATAAAAGCATTATAAGCACCATTAAAAATAAGAACAGAAATATTACACTATATAAGCAACATTATACTCATTCTAAACAAAATTAAAAGCATTATGTGTACATCTTAATCATTTAAGTAACAGTAAAATTATTATAAAAAACATTAAATTCATTTGAATCCACATTAACAACTATTACCAATGTTAAAAGCACTATAAACAACATTAAAAACACTAGGAGCAAAGTTAAAAGAACTATAAAAACAATTATTATTCAAGCAACATTCAAAACAATATAAGCAACATCAAAACCATTATAATCAACATTAAAAGCATTACAAACATCATTAAAAGCATTTAAGCAACATTGAAAATATTATAAATAAAATTAAAAGCGTTTCAAGCAACATTGAAAGCATTATAAGCAACATTAAAATATTTTAGCAGTAAGATTAAGCAAATTAAAGGAAACAATAAAACATTATAGGCAACATTTAAAACATTATATGCAAGATAAAAAACATTACAAATAACATTAAAAGCATTAATAGCAACCTTAAAATCATTCGAAGAAACATTAAAAACATTCCAAGCAACATTAAAACAATTATATGCACCATAAAAAAACATTATAAGCCACATTAAAAGCATTCTTAGTAACATTAAAACCACTTTAAGCAACATTAAAAACTTATGAGCAACATTAAAAACACTATAAGCAACATTAAAATAATTCGAAGCAACATTCAAAGAATTATAAACATTAAAATCATTATAACCAACTGACAAGTATTTTTCGACCTTGTACCTCGTCTGTTACTTAAAGGATGGTTTCGAACGCCTGAAATATTGGGTTTCACATTTTACCACTGAACCATATGATGCATAATTTTAATTTTATGTAGAATTCTACAAAAGAGGTCCTTTTACAGAATAGTTTTTTTTATACTGATATTAATTCTGGCTCTTGCGGGGCCCTTATAATGTCCTATTTTAGGGGCGACCATTTACCACTAAGCCACATTCCAAACATTTTATTCCTTTGCAAATTTCTACGAAAGAAACATTAAAATAGGAATAAAAACGCTGGTAGTGACGAGGGAACAAGGGACCTTTACTCAAGGTTGGGAATGGGGTTAAGCAAGGAAGAGTCATCTTTGCCAAATCAGGGGAGTGTGGATATATAAACCCTTCATCTGAAGATGAAGATTGATAAGTTCTGTGTGTAAAACGAGGAAGAGATGGTGGTATGATTGGCTATGTATGTGATGAAGTAGGGGGTTACAGCTGCCTGGCGGCATGTGCTACGCGCTACGCCAAGTGGCGGCTAGCTCCCCACCATCGCCGTACTTTTTATCTGCTTAAAAAATAAATAGATTTCCTTAAAATAAATATAAAGTGAAAACCATCCCATAGAAGGGTTTCCTCCCCATTAGCCTATCTTCGGTTGACCTACAAAGTTCCAGGCCCCCCCCCCCCCCCCAATATATTCAAATATTTTATATTTTTAAATTACTAAAATCCTGGAAAAAAGTATTTTAAAAATAGAAAATATACTGTAATTTCCCATCATTCACTCAAAGAAAAGTGCCCCCACCCCCAAACACTTTTAAACCCGCAAAATGTGACTCAATAATAATGATTAGAAAAGTCTGAAAATGGGGAAGTGAAATCATTATTTATAAGACTTACATTAGCTTGCCACTTTGCGCTTTAGAAATATGACTTCCTTAATACTGTCTGGAGCTACTGGAGCCTACCAATTTTTCTATCCAAGTTATGAGATGGGAGCGTAAGGCCTACTAGATTTAGGGAATATGGTATACGAGCCTTCCAAGTCTAAATGCAAATGATGGTAGGCTTAAGAATGTTTAGGGGTGTATTTTTAGGTGCTCTTTTTGCAGTTTGATTATTGTTTAGTTGTGCTCAATTTTAGTGAGGTATTTTTAGAGAGTGGGATTAATAAAATGAGACACTCGTACAAGTGGAACATATATGACCAACCTTCCAATTTTACCATTCCCTTGTACAGGGTGAGGCAAAAATACACAAAGAATGGTTGTTTATTAAGAACTAACTCATATTTTTGTAAAAGGTTTTCATTGATTTACTAGTTTATGTTGGTATTAGGCTTGTGTGTGCTTCACGGTGGCGATTATCTAAGCAAATCATATTGGTACTTTTACTATTCTCTTTTTTAGACATTTTGTTATACTAAAAATAAGTACAAATGCATTTTCAAATGCTTTTCAGAGGTCAATCAATATATAATTTTCATTTATATATATATATATATATATATATATATATATATATATATATATATATATATATATATATATATATATATATATATATATATATATATATATATATATATATATATATATATATATATATATATACATATATATATATATATATATATATATATATATATATATATATATATATATATATATATATATATATACATATATATTTATATATATATATATATATATATATATATATATATATATATATATATATATATATATATATATATATATATATATATATATATATACTATTGCTGAAGTCCTGTTACAGGTATTACGACGCTGTGAACAAAGGAAACAATTATAGTTTTGATGCAGTTAGACACGTTCTTATTGTTTTAACATATAAATATATGCTTAAATTGCAATATTAATCAATGTGGCTGCCCTCGGCAGTGATCAATTATTCCAGGCAAGACCTGAATGCCACGCACACGTTGTGGTTGAAGTCTTTCCTTATGCTGGTTCACAGGCGGTTGACGGAAGACTTCAGCTCATCGAAGTTGTTGTGGAGGACTTTGCAGGCATTGCCTTCGACATGCGCCCACACGCTCTAGTTGAGGGGATTAAGGTCCAGCGACTGCGGCGGCCAAAATTCCTTCACACAGAAGTTCATTCGACCCCAACGACTCTTGTACGGTCATGGCGTGTGGGCCGCAGCATTGTCTTTCTGAAAGAAGTCGTTTGCCTTCTTTGTGATCTTTCTAACCAAGGGCAGCAAATTCGTTGTCAAGATGTCCCTCTAATCAGTCCCGGTGAGCCTGTAACCGGCCGCGAACACACCGACGGCATCTTCTCGTCATTCGAAGCCACGACGCCGAGCATCATCACGGAGACCGGGTGCTTGGTCGTGTACACATAGGAAACCTCGGAATCGTCCTGGCCGAAGCTTACCACGCGGTCGTTCTACTAAATGATAACTGTAAAGGGTTTTTTATCAGAAAAAAAATGAGAATTCGATTTCCATGACTCTTCACGTCGTTGAGAAGGCGGCGAGAGCACTCCCGACGTTGTTCTCGCATACGGTCGGTGAGCGGAGATTTTCCACATACCTCAAGTTCTTGCCACTCTCCTCCTTGATGGTCTTGGACATGGTAGCCACCGAGATGCTCTTCATTTTCGTGACCGAAGCCACTTTTAGCTTTGGAGCACTTTCGAATGCCCTTCCTGCAGCCAAATGGTTGATAAATTCATGTCAGCCTGAACGAAGTCGATCTTAGAGGTCTTCCTCGTTATTGAGCCTTTAGTGGCTCTGTAGACTGTCATCCAGCTGTCGTTGAGCCGCTTTGCGATGTCGGAATTGTTGAGGCTCGCGCGCAGGAGACCAGAGATCTCGATTCTTTTCATTTCTATCTCGACACACAATCGAAAATACGTTTTAATGACACATGCTTGAAAAGTAGAACTTGACGGAACTTTTCTATCACACACGTACAACTCTCGAAAGATAAAAAAAAACAAGTGTAACAGAACTTTTGCAAGCTCTCTCTCTCTCTCGTTATATATATATATATATATATATATATATATATATATATATATATTTATATATATATATGCCTAAAAGCCCACAGAGAAAATTAATACTACGATTCCAAGTACTTTCGAACTTTATTTCGAGTTCTTTATCAAGGAATAACAAAAGTATTGAAAATTGTAATATATATGGATGATACAGAGGAGAGGGAACGCCCACAAAAAAAAAGCAAAAAACTAATCAACAAAATGAATTAATATGAAATAGAAACATTAAGAGGAGCGAAAAGTCACAGAAAAAAAGAAGATAAATACAAACTAATATCATTAAATAAGGTAAATTCAAAAGATTAAAGGTTGACAGAGGATTATAATACTGCCTAAGCAATAAGGGAGGGAGAAAACTGAGCGAGAGATTAACATCAGAGGTCAGGATTGAAAAACCAAGGTAGAATAAGTACAACGAATAAGCTGCTGTCCACGTTCCTCAAAAAGTAAGCTTCGAGACTGATTATAAGTTAGCACTGAGTGTAGAGGAAGGCCACTCTATGTTGCGAAGAAAAAAGGGTTAGTAGGAGTTTCATAATGAACGGAAAGTCACAATACACACGTACCAAGATAGATGCTCATTAACCCAGAAGTATAAGGAAAGATGATACACAAAAGATTTTGTCTTTTATATAACTAAAAAAAGATCAAACATAGCTTACGAAAGAAGGAAGAGAGAGATAGAAAAGGGGATAAACTAATATAAACGCTCTTCAAGACACTTACCTACACTGCTTGCCTTATAATCTGTATAAAAGCGTCCTTTTGTTGGACGTAGATTGCAGCTTATTCGTTAGAGCCAGAGGCTTGAAAAGCAAAGACTGCTCGATGATATTTATATATATATATATATATATATATATATATATATATATATATATATATATATATATATATATATATATATATATATATATATATATAAGAGAAAGTGAAATTGGACGCGAATGAGCAATGAGACAAGAAACAGGAGTTTTTTTAGAAGTAAGAGAGAGAGAGAGAGAGAGAGAGAGAGAGAGAGAGAGAGAGAGAGAGAGAGAGAGAGAGAGAGAGTGGCCCAGCAAATAATTCACTAAATTCAAACTTGAATAACTCGGTCAAATGTAATTGGATCTAAGTGACACAATTCGCATGCAACAACATATATGTATTCATTAGTGTCTCTAAAAATTTAAATAATATAATTATAATAGTTTTGCTACAATTAAAAAATAAAATTGTCACTCCAAAATTTGCCTGCCGAATCAAGAAAACGTGCGATATTTGTGCATAGGCTATTAGGCGATAATTTGCCTTGTTTTTTTTTTCTCTCTCTTTTTCATTCATTTAAACTTATAAGTTGCGTTATTATACCTCCCATCACAGTGGTGTTGTTTAAATGATAAAATTATAATAGAAACATGTTTTAAAGAAAAAGGTTGGAATGGAAATAGAATTTTTCGTGAATTTTCAGATATAAATTGGACTCGTAGTAGTGTTTATAACATAATTAAAAAGATAAAAACTACTCTTTCGATAGCTCAAAAGCAAGGTAGTAGCGAGCATAATAAAACTGCTATGGCAGAAAATAAGATAGAAGATCTTGGTTTATCTCAAGAGGAAAAACCAAGAACTCATCTATCCCAAAAGAAGATCTTCAGTGAATTAGGTATTTCCCGTTCTTCAGTGCAATGGATTTTAAAACGACAAAAAATAAAGGCATATAAAAGAATGTGCATTTCCCGCTGTGATATTAATGTAAGATATTGAGGAAAGGAACGTTTTAAGTTGCTTTACGATCGCTATTCATCTCAAGATACAAGAAACTTTGTGTTTACCGACGAAAAAGATTTGAATTTGGAAGTGCCAACAAATAGTCAAAACAACAGTTTATGGCTCAGATAAAAAGAACATCTATCCATCCCGCCTTTAACATGAATCTTTTATCGATACACAAAAATCTGAACTTAATTCAGAAAATTATATCGAACTACTATCTATCGGCCTGCTTCCTGATTGCCATCAGCTCTATCCTAAAAGAGACTTCATTTTCCAGCAAGTTGGTGCGCATTCTCATAATATCAAAACAACACAGAGAACTTTTAGAATAAAATTGTCCTCATTTTATCAAAAAGGATAAATGGCCTCCTCAATCGCCTGGCTGTCACACTATGGACTATTACAAATGGAATTTAATCCAAGAAAAAGTTTACAGTAATAGAAAAAAATAAATTTAGGGAATTTGAACTTAAGCAAAATAATCTTCTTGTATGGAATAACATAACCGTATCTGACATTATAAAATGTATTTCTTCCTTTAAAACGCGATTACGGGCTGTATGTGACCAAGATGGTGGACATATTGATCATTTATTTCAATAAAGGTTTATTGATTTAGATTTTCTTAGACATTATCCTTTGTCGGGAGCAATCGGCAAGCAAATATTTGAGTGACAATTTTATTTTTTTTGATTATAGCAATATTATTATAGTTATATTGTTGAAAATTTTCAGATGTAATAAAGAATATATATATATATATATATATATATATATATATATATATATATATATATATGTATATATATGGTGTCCAAAGAATGTATATACAGTTTAACAGCTGATAGCTCAATTGGTATTTATTTATTTCCAGGTTAAGCCCAGTAGAACTATTAATGGAAGTCAGACTAAGCTTTGAACAAAGGAAATTCATTCTAAAATTCTACTGGAAGTGTGAAAACGCAGTAGAAGTGCATTGACAGTTTGGGAGGGAGTTTTAAAAAAATCCACCAACGTGACTTACCATCCCTCCAATTAAAGATCCGTTTGAAGCCAATGGAAACGGTGTAATATTTGACCACTATAATTGATGTATTTCTTTTTCTGGGTGGACATTGTTTAGCAGTTAGTGGATTATCACATCGAATCAGGGATCCATCAGTTGAAAATTCTTAGGTTTGATCAAACTATCTTGACGATCGAATCCTATTATTTAAGAGCATTTCAAACTGTAGGAGAATACCAAGAAAAGGATGAATGCTTTCCAGTGCGTTTACTACCCATCTTCAAAGCTAGATAATAAGTTTATCTCAAAATGTTTTAACCTCATGAAGCAACATATTTTGCTGGAAAGGTCTTTAAAATATCGCGCAGTTCTCGTGGATGCAGCTACTAACTCCCTCCTTGTTAAGTAGGTAATAATTCTGTTGAAGCTGGTCAATTTAAAAGACGATAAAATATGACGCACAAGAAAGATTTCTTATGTTCGCGGATTCCAGCAATAAACGAACGACGGGAAGAGATTTGATCCTTTCATCGTGGACATCTTGCGAGAGCAGGCCATTCCTCTGAGCGACCGAAGGTCGCAAGCGAGGACATGCCATTCCTCTGATCGACTGAAGCCCGCAAGCGAGGACATACTATTCCTCTGGGCGAATGAAGTCCGCAACCGAAGACATGCCATTCCTCTGAGCGACTAATGGCCGCAAGCGAGGACATGTCATTCCTCTGATCGACTGAAGCCCGCAAGCGAGGACATTTCATTCCTCTGATCGACTGAAGCCCGCAAGCGAGGACATACCATTCCTCTGGGCGACTGGAGGCCGAAAATATATGTAACATTCATTACATTGTAGGAAATTAAAATAGAGGTTATGAGAAAATTCTTGAGCAATGTTTAACTGCAATCTTGTCCCCATGTGGACGCCATCCTCAGAAGTTATGTTGCATCGATACAGTGGAGTGCAAACCGGAAGCTGTATACCATATTTTGGAATAGTTCAAACTATTTGTAACTTCTTTAGTTCCACCTTTAATTGATGGCAATTATTAACAAATACTCAACTCTATATGGCGTGTCAAAAACCAGTTGGTTTGAACTACTTAGAAGCATCAAACATTTGCTTCTTACCTTACCAGCATTCAGTATTAAAACATTCCTTAACATTTCTTTTGTGTTTTAATTTAAGTTTTTTTTTAAAGAAAGTTTAACGCCCTCTTTCACCTATTGTTGGGTCTAAATGGGCGCGAAAAAGATAGTGAGAGATTTAAAAGAGTTTCAAAAGATGACTCGAGAGAGAGCACTGGGGTCAGGAGGGTGTTTAGCTACTCCAAATTTCAGGGATAGCAGGGGTAATGCTATTCCTACACCATCCTCCTCCTTTGCGGGTGCGATTTGGTATAAACTGTTAGCTACAGTGTGATTCAAGCAAAGAAGCCACAGTGAATGTGGAAGTGTCTAACATTGAAATCCACCTTGAAGATTTGTTGAAATTACGAAGCAAATGGAAAAGCGAATGGACTGAAGTCAAGGAAAAGCAAAAGGACTGGAGCCAAGGAAGTCAAATGGACTGAAGCCAAGGAGAAGCAAATGGACTGAAGTCATTGAAAAGCAAATAGACTAAAGCCAAGGAAAAGCAAATGGATTGAAGCCAAGGAAAAACAAATGGACTGAAGCCAAGGAAAAGGAAATTGACTGAAGCCAAGGAAAAGCAAATGGACTGAAGTCAAGGAAAAGCAAATGGACTGGAGCCAAGGAAGTCAAATGGACTGAAGCCAAGGAGGAGCAAATGGACTGAAGTCATTGAAAAGCAAATGGACTGAAGCCAAGGAAAAGCAAATGGACTGAAGCCAAGGAAAAGCAAATGGAATGAAGTCAAGGAAAAGCAAATGGAATGAAGTCATTGAAAAGCAAATGGACTGGAACCAAGGAAGTCAAATGGACTGAAGCCAAGGAGAAGCAAATGGACTGAAGTCATTCAAAAGCAAATAGACTGAAGCCAAGGAAAAGCAAATGGACTGAAGCCAAGCAAAAACAAATGGACTGAAGCCAAGGAAAAGCCAATTGACTGAAGCCAAGGAAAAGCAAATGGACTGAAGCCAAGGAAAAGCAAATGGACTGAAGCCAAGGAAAAGCAAATGGACTGAAGCCAAGGAAAAGCAAATGGACTGAAGCCAAGCAAAAACAAATGGACTGAAGCCAAGGAAAAGCAAATGGATTGAAGCTAAGGAAAAGCAAATGGACTGAAGCCAAGGAAAAGCAAATGGATTGAAGCTAAGGAAAAGCAAATGAAATGAAGCCAAGGAAAAGCAAATGGACTGAAGCCAGGGAAAAGCAAATGGATTGAAGCTAAGGAAAAGCAAATGGACTGGAGCCAAGGAAGTCAAATGGACTGAAGCCAAGGAAAAGCAAATGGATTGAAGCTAAGGAAAAGCAAATGGACTGAAGCCAAGGAAAAGCAAATGGACTGAAGCCAAGGAAAAGCAAATGGATTGAAGCTAAGGAAAAGCAAATGGACTGAAGCCAAGGAAAAACAAATGGACTGAAGCCAAGGAAAAGCAAATGGATTGAAGCTAAGGAAAAGCAAATGGACTGAAGCCAAGGAGGTGGCGTAAAACCTTGAGATGGAAATCAAACTCTCCTATGGGCAGGGATGCGTGAGCCATGGCAGAAAGAGAAGAAAGATGAACGATGACCGAACACGCCATACCAAACTGGCAGAAATGACTGACATAGATGATTCTGGAAGAGCTCTTTTTCATAAAGAAAACTTTTTTAGATCTTGATTTACAATGTCATTGCAAGGTTAACTTTTTGTTTTAATGCTGTTAAATTGTTGCTGTAGAAATATTCCGCAATGTCTGGAAGCAAGCTAGAAAAAGAGGAAAGCGCTTAGAAAAACAATAACCTACTGACCTTAATGATGAAGACTTCGCAACAGAAATACAGCAATGCACATCAGTACTCAAATCCAATATGAAAAACAGAAACCTTTATAAGAGACATAATACAACCTTTGTGAGATCCTTCTAAATGTTTATGTTAGATTGGGAATTTTTTGAAAATTCCAGCTAAGGGTGAAATCAGCAGAAAGATCTTTTAACGAACCCAAACATATCAAAACCCTACTAGCTTACTCTGTCATATACCCATATACCTATTTAGTAAGGCTGAGTTTCTAACAAGCATTGCCATAGATATTGATTTTGATTATGTTCATTTCAAAGATTTCTCTAAGTAGGCGAAATTAATATTAAGCTTTTAAATTGTGAGTGCGACCTTAAATAGCTCTGTGCCTTCTGTTCCCATCATAGCAAGCTATTTTACATAAATAAGAGTATGTTTCTCAAGTTGGGTCAGTTCTAGGATCCCAGTTTGTTTTTTAAAGATTTCCTTTTAAGTCTTATAACAGCTTGTTTCATTACCTTATTGTTTGTCTTGAAATCTTAATAAAGTATATTGTTATCTTGCCATTTTACTGGATTTAAAATAAAGCAGTGGTTTTCATTACGATAGCCTGAGATTAGCCATAATTATCAATTATGATTCCAAAATTATGCACTACGAGGTTTTCGAGTTTGCTCATAGTTTATTAAACTATATTTTCCAGAGAGATGGAGAAAATGCTTTAAAATTTCATCTAATATCATTATCTTTATGGAAAAGACTTAATTAAAGAATTAAGGTACATTTGGACCTTAACTTCTCTATTTTAAAAGGAGGCTTCTATCTAAGATTCGAAAACAGTCTTCTTCCGTCTTGCAAAATTCCTCTCCAAGGACCTGACCTTTATAAGGCAACATTGCAAGGCTTTATGATTTTTACGATTTGAGATTTTACAGAAGCATTTTTCAAATCAATATGGAACCAAGTTCCATAGAGAAGACTGCAATTTTGAACCACTGGGACACTCTGAATGGGTCTTTATGCCACATTGGTTATGCAATATTACCCAATCATTCTAGAGGTTTATCGGCAATGCTTTATGAAGGTTGGAATTTACTTTTGCATACTCGTATGTATACGACATCCTGATAGCCAGTAAATATGCGGAAGATTACAAACAACACCAAATACAACTTTTCGTTCGAATGCGAAGGAACAGATTGCATAGCAATAGGGGGAAAAACGCTTTCGATGTTTATTCCGTAGATTTTCCTAGCTTCAGGGTCATTCTAAAGGCACACCCACAGACAGCAATAATCCTGCAATTCCTGCGCTCCCACAGTTAAGAAGAATTGCACCAATATTTAGGAGTGATTAATTTTCACCGACAGTTTGTGAAAAACGCTGGTATTACACTTCTCCCAGTAACTAGACTTATGAATGGCATGAACGAAGGAGGATCTCACTCCCCGTTAGACTGGGACTATACTGCAGAAAAAGCATCTCAAAAAAATCAAAAAAGACAGCAGAAGCTACTCCTGCCACACTCCCCAAAAGATCTTTCCCTCAAACTTCCGAGCAACGCCTCCATCAATGTCGTCAGAGCAATCATGGAGCAACCATGTGGTAGGTATTGTGAAGTTCTAGGTTACTTCATTTATGCATTAAAGCAGGCCTAACTCCATTATTCAATCTTCAGCAAAGCGTTATTGAGCATATTTTTAGCAATAAAATATTGGGTTGAGGAATAAGTTCTTGCGGTTTTATCAAATTTATTCATTACCATAACAATTTTAGAAAAACTTCATTTTTAATTGATAACAATATGCAATTTAATTAATAATGCATTCTCCGTTGTTATTTACGACTTCTTCCCAACGTTCAACTAGTTTTTCGATGCCTCTGCAATAAAAATCTCTGTATTTTGACTCGAAGAATTCGTCTAACCAGGTTCTTAATTCCACATCAGTATCGAACGAAACGCCGCGCGAATTGTTGGAGAGTGATCGGAACAGATGGAAATCAGATGCAGTAAAGTCTGGCGAATATGGAGGATGCGGCAAGATTTACAAATTAAGCGTTTGGATGGCGTCTTTTGTCATATTGGCAATGTGAGGACGAGCATTGTCGTTTTGCAGTTGGACTCCATAACGTCGAATGAGGTCGCTTTTCACCAATAGCTTCGGCGAGTCGATACATTTATTGAACGTAGAATTCTGCATTGACAATCTCGTTGCTCGCAAGGAGCTCATAAAGAATGATGCCTTCTCAATCCCACCACACACACAGCATCGTCTTTCGTGGGTGAAGTCCTTGCTTTAATCGCGGAAGGGGTTTTTTATTATGGTTAAGCCATTGTTTTCGATGGTTCATGTTGACATAAACACACCACTTCTCGTCGTCAGTGATGATGCGGTGAAGAAATATGTCCTTATAACCACGAGTAGCCTTGTGACGAGCAAGCAAACCTGCGGCAATTGTGGAGCGTTGAAGTTTGCTGCTTTCGTTCAAAGCGTGCGGAACCCATGCACCGAGTTTTTGAACTTTTCTCATCAAATGAATGTGATTTACTACAATTTTTTGATTACACGCCAATTGTACAGCCAGTTATCTAGTCGATTGACGAGGATTTTCATTAAGAAGGTCGTTCAATCGATCTTCATCCAACTTAATGGGGCGACCAGAACGTTTTTCGTCATTAAGATTGAAATGACCGTTTTTGAAACGTGAAAACCACCATTAAGCTGCCCTTTCTGATAAAGCATTTTCTCCGTACACAGCACCAATATCGCGACGAGCTTTGGCTGCGTTTGCATTGTTCCGTCTTGATTGAAAATGAATAACAACAAGTGTCGAAAATGCGCCTTTCTTTCAACTTGATATTCCATTTTTAGGGTACAGAACAAAAGTTAAATTAACACAACTTTTAAATAAACTGCAGTCACTTATTGCTCAACTTCAAGACGTAGCCTAAGCAAAAGCCTAATAGTCTACGCTGTTAAGAGACGTAGCCTAACCTTTGCAAATTTTGCTCTCATTATTTATTATTGTTTCTTAATATGTGCACAAATCACGTCAACAAAACTTAAATCAACACAACGTTAAAAAAAAACGCAAGAACTTATTCCTCAACCTAATATTTTAAACATGTTGTACGGAACGGAATTCTATGTTGGTATAGATTATCGTACAATATCAGGTGCGTTCCGTTCACACGCAACAAAAGATTCGCCGAGAGAGGCACGCCCCTTAGGCTAGTTTACTAACGACATAAGACACATTTCGGATGGCCAAAATCCCAGCAACGCTTTCTCCATAGCTTTAATTGACACACGACGCGCAACTCTCCTATCACCAATTACATTCAACCTGCGTGGTAAAAATTATAATCCTCCCCCTTTAGTCAGTCCTATTTCACCAGCCATTCCGTCCTTTGTAACTATGAAGCCCTTGCCAACGCCCGATCCTCAGAAAAGGATTTGATTAGATGGTAAGCGAAATTTTTAACTTTGCTTAACCTTCACAAAATAACTTTTTTCTCCTCTACCACCCCTAATTTTTGCGACCTTTCCAAAATTTTAGCGAGACCATAATTCACCTCTCAATTTTGCAAGCTGGTGTTTGGTGAGTTACATATTTGGGTTCATTTAGGAACCCTCTCGACTATAAAGTCAATCTTGGACCGCTATGTCCGGAAAGGCATGCGCAGGTAAGTTCGAGATTGGATTTGGAGTAGTTTCATATCTCAATGCGCAAACCAAAATGAAGACAGTAAGACCTATAGTCTAGAAGGAACTGATGCAATGGGACACCTATATCCCACTACAATTAGAAAAATGTACTCATGTTTTCTCAATGGACGCAGAAGTAGGCAATATTTTCACATACTCTTTCAGATGCCCGTCCAAAGTTTTGCAACGCTAGACACGCATAGGGTTACAAGGGTGCAAAAGTCAATTTAAAGCCAATGTTCACAACCTTAAGCCACCCCTCAAACCCAAAGGTCATTTCAAACATAACGACCGACGCGATATTTTCCCTAACGCAATCAAAGAATTTTGTGGGATGGGATTTGTAATCAAACTCAATTAACTATATCCTTTCCGAGACATCAGGACTAAGACATTGCATGAATGTACTGATCTTTATTAGTCTCCCTCTCCTTTTCCTACTCCCAATGCCGCGAGGGCTTCAGGTTGCTTTCTGTCGTCTCCAAATTGGACACACTCACGGGACGCACCGCCATTTGATGGAGCGCTCTCCAGCGCCCTACAGTGAAGACTGCGTTGTCCCCCAGACTGTTTTGTGCCCCACTTCCCTTTGTCCCTTTCGGACTGAAGGATATAAATGGGGTCGTAAGCCCTTTTAAGTTATTCTGTTGAGAGGATTCTTCCTGATTGCTCCGCTGAATCGTTGTCCGTCACTTACTTTGACGTTCATTTTGGAGACCCGTACTGGATTCCTTCGTGCAGCAAGGATTTTCTGCCATTGATTCCTGCCAGTGTTGTCGCTGCCCATCTGTCGGCTGCATCGAATTGTGCGCTTCCAGTTACGTTTGCAAGTGTTCTCCTTTGGGAAGCGGTTCAAACTGGGCACGTGAAAGCTCACCCCTAGTCACCTCGCCATCTCTTTGGGGAATTCTGTCATTTCGAATTCTTTCTCTCGGATCGTTGGGCCTTCGAAGCATCGTTCCCCGTGGTCTCGTCGCCTTCCGCCACAATATCGCCGTCTGTGTTTTCTCCTCTCCGAAGACCGTCATCGCATTTACCCTTGTGGACTTGGGTCGAATTTCCTCATCATCGCCGAGCCTCCTTCGCCTGGGTTCCCGACGTGGGTTATGGCTTCACTGCTCTGGTATCAGGTATTTTAGAGTATCTCTTTCTTCTTACGTCCCTTTTAAACTAATTAAGTGCTATTCATGTAGCTTTGGGCCTTCGGGTAAAAGACGTAAGACAGGGAGGTTATTCCGGGAAGACCTGTCACTAGAGTAGTGAGGCCTATTCCATCTTCAACGGCGCGTGCTGTTTCGGCTTTAAACAACTTATCCATATTTTTGTATGCGCGAATATCTTTTTGGTTAAAACGATTTGTGGTCGTTTGATGGTAATAAGCATTTGTGACTTTTCTTATTGATTGATGAGCCCGTATAATTTGTTACCAGTTAATTTATTTTATTTTAATTTTGATGTAAATAATACTGTAAATACTTTTTATGTGCGCATTTATTTAACCCCTTGCGGATATCTCATAATTTAGCACTGTCCTGATTAATTTCTGGTAGGCCTTTAGATCCCTGGTCTTCTATAAATTTTCTGTGTGTATTTTAATTTCTGGCCGTGTGAACCGGGTTCCGCGATAGCCTTTACAATATATATATATATATATATATATATATATATATATATATATATATATATATATATATATATATATATATATATATATATATATAATGACAGTACTCATTCTTTATTTATTCTGGCTACGTTTCGAGCAAAGACAAGCTCGTCTTCTGGTCTGATAAATTGAAAAAAAATAGCTTTAAATAGCAAAACAATTAACATTAAGATTAATTAGGACTGGAAGGTACAATTATATATGAATATACATGTATATACATATTTACATTTTATAGTGATAAATCATAAATGGTTAATTATTTAAACAAGGATTGATAAATTGTGAGCATAGGGGGAGGGGGGCAAATTTATGAACAGCTAAGTGCACAAAAAATTTTAATTTGTATTTTTAACAAATTAAAATCTTACCGGTCACACAAGTTGTAGAAACACGACTACAGCAATGGAGAGCAAGAAACAATGAAGAAGGGTGAGGTATAATAATTGGTTGGTTAGTATAAGGCACAGAGAGGGAAGGTGGATACACCATTATTGAGAGAGGGTCTAAGGGTCTAAGGGTCTTAATATGAATGGATTCAATTATATATATATATATATATATATATATATATATATATATATATATATATATATATATATATATATAGAGAGAGAGAGAGAGAGAGAGAGAGAGAGAGAGAGAGAGAAAAAAAAAAAGAGAAAAAGAGAATTAAACTGCAATGAAGGACTACGAAGTCCTGTTAAAATAACAATGGTTTGCCTGTTTGACACTGCATCAGGCACAGCTGGGGAACGCTCCTCATCCACGCCAAGCAACTGCTTTGTCCATTGGACAAAAGCATAGCTTCGTTAATTGGCTATTTTAGCAGTCGTGCAATATTGCCGTCATAGGACATTTGATCGTTTACACTCAAATTTAGGATCATTGTCCTACTGGAAAATAAAGTTTTGATCAAGAGGATGGGTTCTACATGGGATAGCAGGTCGCAGCATTATGAAGGATACTCATGCTGGTGTAATTCATTGATATTTTATAAAGATCTCCCAATAAATCGCCAGCAAAAAGAGACCAAAAATATTACATACCTCAACCATGCTTCACTTTAAGCACAATACACCGAGAAGCCATTCCCTCACCACTTCTCCTCTTCACAAAAACTATAAATTTCAAACTTGTACTCATCGGTCCACTCAAAACTTTTCCACGCATCGATTACCCACTTTTTAAGCTTTTTAGCCTCAGCTAAACTCTGGGCTCTAGTGCATTACCCAGATATCAGGTTAGAACAAAAGGAATTTCCGATTTTATAGAATAAAGTTTTAGATAGTATTTATTAAAGTAGTGCCTCCTGTTATCGTTTAGGAACGCTACAATAAGAAATTCAGTCCGTCCTATGTTCGTCTCATCTATAGATCACATTAGTTCTTTTACTCTATGAGTTTCATAAAGGTATCATTGCAAGTACAACAGAAAAATACATTCAGTGCACTCATGAGGATGATGGAATAAAGCAAAAAAGTAAAAGGAGGTGGTTTTTTGGTTCCGAAGTCGGTCATTCCAGGCTAATAGACGGACTAAAAGAAGGTCGTCCCCAAAAAAACTTGATTCCGAAGTGTTGGAAGTTGTTGTCAGAGCAAATTCTGCTACAACCTCAAGGGAACTCTCCACGTCGAATCTGCTGCCTGTTGTGAGTCATTGCTTTCATAACATGTCCATGCACCATTTGGGGGCATTATTGTTCCTAGTGATGAGAAATGGATCCTTTATCATAACATTAAACAACACTGTTTGTGGATCAGTCGAGAAGGCAGAATTTCTCAGCAACCGAGAGGAGAACTTCATCCAAAAAGATCGCGTTAAGTGTATGGTTGGATATTAGAGAAGTTGTCTATTATGAACTGTTAGACAACAATCAAACAATTAATGCTACTCCCTATTGTAATCAACTTCGTCGTTTGAAAGCTGCCTTGGGCCAAGTGCGACCCTCCTTATTCAACAGAAGGGGTGTCATCCTTCACGATAATGCCCGTTCTCACAGTTCGAATGACCAAAGATCTCTTGGAGAAGCTTGGTTGGGAAATATTGCTTCTTCTTCCATATTCTTCTGACGTCACTCTTTGGGTAGTCTTTGGTTTAACTCAAGAGAAGAGGTTGTGAAGTTGGAAACGAGATGTATTCGTGTTTTGCATCAAAACCTAAATATTTACAAGCGTGGCATTTATAAGCTTGTTGACAGTTGGAATGAGGTTCTAGGAAGCAATGGAAGCGATATTTATGATTAAATATTTCCATAATATAATTTTTTAATATATACCTTAAAATCGGACATTACTTTCGTTCCAACCTGAAGGTTGTTTCTTTGCTGTCACTCAAACCAAAAACCCAGCTACCGTAAAAGCACCCAACTCTCCTCAAATTGATTCCCTTCCCCTTACTTTTCCTTGAAGGTGATGGATTTTTTTTTAAATATTAAATCTAATGTTCATTTTTGTGTCCGAGTTTTCTTTGTTTTCTTTTTGTTGTTTATTTGTTCCAGTCGGAATGGTACTTTTTTAGCATGGTTTTATTTAACTACAAAGAATTTTTAGTTAAGGATTTCTACTTTTGTTCCTTTTTTTAATATAATTCTTCTTTGCTACTGTATCTTTATCCATTTATCTATTTTTATTAATTGTTCTTGTATTCGTGTTCTTTATCTTTCACTTCTTGTTCCTGTATCAACATTCTATATCTATTTCTTCTGCACTTTTTTCCAGAATATGTATTCTTTTTTCTATTTTTGTTTCTTTGTTCCTGCATCTGTATTATTATTCTTTGTTACTACATTTTCCTCTATCTGTATTCTTTTATCTTTTATGTCTGTTTTGTTGTTAATGTATCCGTATTTTTCATAATTTTCTCTCTTGATCCTGTACCTGTAGTCTTTTATCTACATTTGATGCTTCTTTTTTCCTATATTTGTATTCTTTTATCATTTTTTTCTACTTCTTGTTTCTATGTTCTTTAATGCATTTTTGCTTCTTCGTTCGTGCATCATTCTCTCTATATCTTTCTTGTCTTCTTTTTCCTCTACTCTATTTGTATTCTTTTTTATAGGATTTCTGCCTCTTTGTTCCTGTATTCTTTATTTTTTCTCCTTTCTCTTTTAATTTTATCTATTTGGGGGTTTTACGTTCCTGTATCATTATCCATCTATCTAGTTATTCTATTTCTTTGTCCTGTATCTTTATTCTTTTATCCATTATTTCTGTTTCTATGTTCCTATATTCTTTAAGCTATTTTTTCTACTTCTGGTTTCTGTAGCAGTTTTCTTCTATCCATTTTTTTTCTCTTTCTCTGTTCCTACATCTGCATTTTATTTTGTCTATTTTTCCACATTTTAATCCGATTACTCTATTTTTATTTAATGACTTTTGCTTCTTTGTGCCGGTAGTATTATCCTTTCATCTATTTCTACCAGCAGCGAAGCGCCAGCTCATGCGTCGCTCTTTTTTCAAGAGGAGTAAAGTTCAATTGTACCTGTCGTAGAATTCAGGTAGTCCTTCTGAACCCTTTTCGACTTCCTCGCCCAATGAATGATGCAGAGGAGGAAAGACAACAGCCCCGATTGGGGGGACAAGATTTTCCGAGAGTGCGATAAGGATTTAAATGGCGAGAATGAATTACTCGTGGCCGGTATTGATATTATTTACTAAGGATATGGTGGTCGGAGGATTTAAACAGGAAAACAAAAATAATATTTTAATCTTATACAAACAACAATTGATATTTACAGAATAATATACAAGCGATTTAATTAACACCGTTATTAATTGAATGAAATTGAAATGACAAGTAGGACTCGTCTCAGCCTTACTAAGGTCAATAATTACACTAATTACCCGAAGGAAAGTGGCAGGTGACTACTAGGTGAGTGTTAGCCGTACGACGTTCGATAATTACATTAATTACCCGAGGGAAAGTAGGGGCGACTACGAGATAACTCTTAGCCGTACGAAGCTCAATAATTATCATAATAATTACGCGAGAGGGAACGGAAGGCGATCGCGGTGTGAGGCGCGTCGTCAGAGGGCGTCACGCCTCGTCGACGATGAAAAAAAATGTAAGTCTTACGATTTTCTGGATAAGACCACGAGTATATGTACTAAGGGGAATATATTCTTCAAGGGGGAGGGTTAAGCACGATATTCCAACGTAGTCTTCGTCGTTCCGAATATGGATTCCTGCTGCGAGAACGAATATCACCGGGGTTTGTCGCTCGAGGATTGCGCGTCGTCAATGAATGATTCTAAAGACCTCCTATGATGACGCGTGAATACCTTCTGTATTGCGTGGGCTTGCTTACTGGGAAGCAACGGAGAGACAGCTCGCGGCCCGAAAGCTCAAAGAATACTTCCTCGATTATCCTCGAGGTGGAGAATTTATATTATTCTGCCAGAAGTTCCAATATTTGCCGACAGAAGCGTTATCGGTTCGGTCCCACAGCCTCGATGGCAAGAATCAGCAGTGAAGGATGTAATACCATAAACGGGACGGGGCTCTTGCGCGTTATCGCTCCGAAAATTTGCCGCTGGTCTGGAAGCAAGGCTACTTCGCTCGAAATTCCTTCTCGTGACTCGATCACACCAGCTCGCTCTCTCTATCTCTCTCATTTCCTGACAGTACCCATTTAGAGTCATGAAATGACCCATATGACCATGGGACATATGGTTATTTACCCTGGAAATTTTAAATCTGCCATCAGATTTGGCGCTGGGTGGTGCCATCTAGTGGCAGAAGCCTTATTTAGCCATTCAAAGGCACTTGCAAGTGATTTGAACCATGAGAAACCATCAATGCAATAACCATTTATCATCTTATCACAAAACGCCACGGGTCATTGAAGGGACTTTCTCTCTTGTTCTCTTTATTCTTTCATCATTATTCTCTATCTACTTTTCGGCCTTTTTGTTCTGTATTAATATTCTTTATATATTTTATACTTCTTTGTACTTGGATCATAATTTTGTTCGCCCCGAAAACGACGTTGCTTTTCTTTGTCCGTACATACTTTATGCCTTTTATAATAATTAACGATTTTTTTGTACTTTATTCTTTCCTCAAATATCGATGAAGTTTACTCAAAGTAACCACCATCAGCGTCCACCACGATCTCAAGACTGCTTTCGGAACCTGGCACCTGCGTTCCTCACTTTGTCCCTGGGAAGATTTTCGAATACCTCCTTGATCTTGGATAACAGCTCGTTCAACACCTCGGCTTTGGTGTTTCAGGCAGAGTGGTTTTTATATTTCTCAATCGTGCCCCACCCACACATAGTAATCCATATGATTACAATCGAAGGAATTTGAAGGCCAGTAAGTGGCGCTGGTGAAATTGTTTAAATTCTCCGACAACCAGTTATGACTCTTTCCGGAAGTATGGCCTTCCAGCAGCAACCCTCCTTAGCTTTGGTTTGAGGAGCTCCATATGGCCTTCTTAATTGAGCCTAAGAACCTGCTCAAAGATATGCGGCAGCATTACGTCATCCTCGAATGGATTGTTGGTCACCCATCTGTTCTTTTGAATGTTGTGAAACTGTTCCTGGCAGAAGTTCTTTTCATCTGAGAAGAAAGAGATATTCTCCTCCTCAACAGGATACTTCAGGTTGTTCAAAAGCTTCTTTGACTTCGTCAAGCGGCTCTCCTTTGCTTTGGCCGTCTGAATTTGTCCCTTGCACCTCTTGTACGGATGGTGGCGAAGGCCCTCATTCAGGGCCAGCCTCTGGTAGCACGAGAGAACATCTAAGCTAATCATTTTAAATTTGAAGTTAAGCGTCTGCGACTTGAATTTATCAATGAAATCACAATGATTTTTAGTATGATTAGCTTCGATGTTGTCTCCTTATTTACAAAAGTCCCCGTGAATGATTTGCTCATGTGGCTACCGGAAGCACTTGATCATATTTCTTTGTCCATTCTTCCACATGTTTGCATAGATTTAATCAAACTTTGCATCTTAAACTCTTCGTTTAGTTTTAATGATAAATGGTATCTCCAACGTTTCGGCATGGCTATGAGAAACCCTCTCTCCCCGTTGTTGAGTTGTTTGTATATGGAATTTTTTAAGTCTAAGTTACTAGCCCCCATCCTCCCCCAAAATGCTATTTGGTACCGTTATGTAGATGATGTATTGAGTGTAACGTAACTAATTTTCTTGGTGCCCTAAATAACCTCGTTCCCTCAATTAATTTCACTCATGAATTAGAAGAAGCCGGAGAATATTCTTTTTTAGACACCATGGTACACAGTACGCTGCAAGGTTTTAAGTTCTCTGTTTTCCGGATGCCAACTCATGTTTCGTCTTACATCCATTTTTATACGAATCATCTGCAAAAAACTAAAAGAAACAGCTTTTATTTCTTTGTATTTGCGTGCCTTTAGAGTATGTAACCGAGAATTTATCGATGAAGAGTTAGAAGCAATCAAAATCAGAGCTAAGCAGTCCTTTTATGGAAATAAAATTAAATACTCATTTACGCGAAATAATATTTTAACGCTCCCTTTAAATAAACACTTGTCCCAGGCTCCGAAATTTTAAAAATATTTTAATGTTAATGTTGTATTCTCTAATAGTTCCACGTTAAAAGACTTAGTAATTAAAAATTCTCCTCCTAATAAAATGCCCTGCATTTATAAAATTCCGTGCAAAGTCTTGGTTTTTACATAGGCCAGTCAACAAAAAGCCTAGATGTGAGAATTAAACAACAGAAGTACAGTTGACGAACGGGACAAACTTCAAATGCACTGTTTATTCATCAATCTACTTTGAACCATCAAATAGATTGGTCTAATGCGAAATCCATTATTTTTGTTCCCAATTTTATTGAAAGAAATTTAATGGAATCAGAAATGATCAAATTCTTCAATAACATTAATTTCAATCTAAGTGAGGGTCTTTTTAAATTAGATAATTGGCTCATGAATAATATTTGTTTACAATATAAATTTAGTTTGTTTAATTGATTTGTATATTGTAGTTTTGCAGATGGGCTATTCATTTGTTCGTCAGTTGACCCCCGTTCCCTAAACGATTGTCTTTGTTTGTCAGTATGTTTGAATGACGTCACATTTCTCTGTTTATTGACTGTTTCTCTATTCCATTGTTCTTCTGTCCCTGATGATGTAAACACGAAAGCGCTTGGACTTATTCTGTGTATTATTTTCCTTTGGGATATTTCAAGCATCTTAGATCACATCTTTTTTGGTGATTATTTTTGCATATATATATATATATATATATATATATATATATATATATATATATATATATATATATATATATATATATATATATATATATATATATATGATTGTACCACGTAGGGGAAAAGAAAGCGATTGGAGCTAATACTTTCGGTTTGTTTTCTTTAGATCCAGTCCTATCTTTCTTCCTCAACCTTATAGGGAAAACATGGCTTTGTATAAATAGTGTCTCTCTATTTCATAAACCATTGTGAGTTTGAAAATCTTATTAAGATTACCGTAGTACTAGCTCCAATCAATCTTTCTTTTTCCCTACGTTATACAACCAAATATATCTACTTATTCACGTGTTATCTCTAATGATTTTTACCCATATATATATATATATATATATATATATATATATATATATATATATATATATATATATATATATATATATATATATATATATATAAATATATATTATGCTCTTCAAAAATCCTTGTAAATTCTTAAAAAGGTTTTCTTAAAAAATATGTAAAAATTTCAAACTCAGTTTTGACAGTTAAGCAATCACGGCGTATTTAAAAGATAATTTTAGTAACTTTTCCTCAATCTATCTTGATTCCATTACATATTTCCATCATTTTTTATCACCTATGTAGTTTATCAAAATGGATATTTTAATAAATACATATTTGATTAGTTTATGTCAAGTTTATGTTTCGTGAAATTATTAAGAATATATTATTACCACTGGAATGGAGCATATGATGGAGAAAAGAAAAACTTCTCGGTATGCCTGAGTTATGAAACGAGGCCTGCGATTGGTTGATAGAAAAACCGCCGGACATTGCAAAGGAGATGAAGTATTTAAATTTTATTGCATTCATTTTTCTTTTACATTAAATTAATGTTGAGGTTTTATCCAATCAAAAATTTCCATTCTAGAAATAAAAGCTCACAAAAAATTGAAGTAAAAGTTTAATTTACTGGCGTCCCTCCCGAATGCCATCTGGCGAAAGTCTCCAGACTCCTGACGTGAATTTGAATTAACAGACAGTTGAGGTTTGATGACGTCACATGAACATTTGTCGCGAGGTTGTTTTTGAACGAGGTCATTAACTGGACGCATAATTTCTCCAGTTTTAGCGTGAATATGCAGTAAACCAGACTGATCTAGCTGGAGAAACAAGAAGATTGAGCTAATATTACAAAGGTAAGGTGACTTCGCTTGCTACAATTGGGTACAAAGTTGCTTTATATTATTATATGCTTTGTTCGGGAAAACTAAAAATGCATTTATGGATTTGAGACGTGACCTCAAACGTCAAAACCCGTGCAAAACACCTACTGTGTCTTTTTTCAGTCTTGGGATCCAAACAAAGGAGTGAATGAATGTGAAGAAGATCCATACAAAAAGAAAAAAAAACAAAGAAAGCGTAGAAGATAAAGAGGCTTAGAAAAACTAAAGCAAGTTTGACACAATGCAAGGAATCTTTCTTTCGTTGCTTGAGGCTATCGCAAGGTTAAGGTTAGGCTAAGTTTAAACTATGGAGTTCGAGGTTCTTAGTGTGAGTACAGCATCTAGGTTAGGTTAGGTTAGGTTTTGGGGCAAGGAACAAGTACAAACTTTTCGTAGAAGGTTCTTCCAATTATTTATAGCTTTTGTTGACATTTTAAGATCTTTAAGGCAAAAAAACAGTTGCTGTCAACCCTCTGCACCAAGCGTGAATGAAATAAACCATTGTTCAAAAGTTAATTTTAATCCTTCTAACCAAGTGTCTTTTCGCAATTCAAAACTGAAATCGCATTCACGCTTATTATAGCGCTAACGGCAACGCAGCGAAGATGCTAATGAAAGTTTCATAATATGGTTCATTTTTGCAGTCGCTGCCCTAACCTAACTTTAACCTCGCAATAGCCTCGAACACCTAATTCACTGACAGGCCTGTGCTGAAAAAGACCCGAATTGCGTTTTCCCTTTATTCCAACCTCGATTTGTCTTTTTTATATAGCTACCACACATTTAAACTTCCTCTCCCTTCATTAGTATCGTTACGAACATTTTACAGTCACTTTCTTGCGTAGATGCCCTGCTTGATTGTTGCATAAATAAAGTTAACCGACTTGACGGTAGAGTCGAATCGGTAGCCATCACAACAATGAACCAAAATAGCAAAGAAATAATTCCCCATAATTAAGTTCGTGTGTTTCATCAAAAAAATCGAGATCGACAATATTTTAAAATTACAGTTACTATTACATATATACGTACATGATACCCAATAATGCCTTTTCTTATTGTGCATGTTTTACTCTGAACATATAAATAAATAGATTGAATTAAACTAACATAATAAACACTGATAGAGCCCGTATTTCGACCCAATCGTCCATCTAGAACAGAGCCCCACCCCCAAACAGGGGACGAATTTAAAATGTTTTAAACATTTTTTTAGGGTATAATTAATCGGGCATTTAGTGTGAAAGGGCTGATGCTTAAACTCATTTTAAATATGAACTCAGCACAAAGGCCATGGTATCAGCCGTTTATCATACCCGACCACGCCAAAAGGAGGGTGGTAGCGTATGGAGGGCTAGCGCACACCCGTCTCAATTGGGAATTGACATACAACCAAGCTGTTTTCGTCCACCCAGCCTATTTGCATATCGACATAGAAGAAAAAAAAATTGGGTACGAGAATCCGAGGCATAAATTTGATTAACGCTGCACACCTATTTGAATGTAACCTGAATTCAATGGATAACATTTCTGCATAACAAAGAATAACTTATTCGTTCCCCCCTCCGACATATTCCCCCTTAACCGCGTACCCCTCCTATAACGCCCTCCCCATAGGGGTAACTTTGAAGGAAAAGGGGTTCTCTAGTTATCCAGGTGGCGCTCGTTTCGTTTTCATCTTCAAGCATTACTCGGCCTTGTACGAGAGGGGGCAATCACGAAGAACTCGAAATTCACACGCTAATAGCCCTTTAAATATGGCCAATTCATATTGAATTCATATTAAAAAGGGCCAATTCATATTAATATGGCCAATTCATATTAAATATGGCCAATTCATATTAAATATGGCCAATTCATATTAAATTCATATTAATATGTCCAATTCATATTAAATTCATATTAAATATGGTCAATTCATATTAAACTCATATTAAATTTGGCCAATTCATTAAATTCATATTAAATATGGCCATTTCACATTAAATTCATATTAATATGGCCAATTCATATTAAATTAATATTACATATGGCCAATTCATATTAAATATGGCCAATTCATATTAAATTCATATTAAATATGGCCAATTCATATAAATTCATATAAAATATGGCCAATTCATATTAATATGGCCAATTCATATTAAATTCATATTAAATATGGCTAATTAATATGAAATTAAATATGTTAAAGGTTCTCTTATTACAGGCTTTCTGGTTGTTTCATTGGGGGTTACAGGCTGTCCTATTCCAGATTTGCAGGTTTAGAGGTTGTCCTCTTTCAGATTTCTGGATGGCCTATTTTAGATTTGGAGGTTTACAGGTTGTTGCCTTCGACAACCTAGTGGTAACCAAGGAGAAAACTACTAAATGATTTTGAAAAAAAGGATGATGAAAACACCCATAACGAGCAAATTCATTCTTATCCAACACCCTCACTCCCCCTCTCTTTCACCCACATCACGCCTTATTTCCTCCCCTGTCAATCCCTCAGTTATATTTTATACACACAATCAGAATTTTTCTATACACTTTAGTTCTCGTTTTCACCTTTCTCAACTTTACACTTATACAACTGCACTATTACTGCACAATTTCAGGCGTCCGGCACTCTTTTACCTTCAACTTATAATAAAACTACCCCCACTTTACAGCATCTCAGCAAATATATCATCAATCCACCTGCCTTGCATTGTTCAGAACTCTCACAGCACAAACAGCCTTGTCTATGCTTATCTCTTCCATACACAGATGCAGCACCGAATTGCACCGACAAACAAATTATATTTACATTTGCAGCATCTTTCATTCGCACATTATACAACTCACCAAAGTATTCTCGCCATCTGCTTTTAAACTCATTGCTCACAAGCACCCTGCCATTCATGTCCATTGCCCATGATGTTCACATAGCTATTCTTGTGGTTCTTCGCCCAACTTACCTCCTTCCAGAATATCTTGATTTTCTCAGAGGGATCCTCATTTAACTTCCTGCTCCCATCTAGATCCAAATTCATGTTCTTTTTCCCATCGGGATCCTCATTTATCTTCCTGTTCCCATCGGGATCCTCATTTATCTTCCTGTTCCCATCGGGATCCTCATTCAACTTCCTGTTCCCATCGGGAACCTTATTTATCTACCTGTTCCATCGAGATCATTCATCTTCCTGTTCCCATCGGGATCCTCATTCATTTTCCTCGTCCCATCGCGATCCTCATCCATCTTCCTCTTCCCATCGAGATCCTCATTTATCTTCCATCCAAATATTTTTCTGCCGCTTTCATACTTTGTATGATCACTTGTTTTTCACTTATCCTTTCAGCTTTTTGTATGCTTTCAACCGCATCATCCTGCCATTTTCCTGTGCATTATTAAGTATTTAGAAGTACGCTTCTTTTTTTTTGTTTTCCACTACACGCCTCACATGTTTATTCCACCATTCAGCATTTTGACTCCTCTTTCTATTTCTGGCACATCCACACACAAGCTCTTGCACTACTATTACGAGTTCCTTGTTGTTACTCCTTAATTTTTTCACAATTGCTCTATCTCCATGCTCACATAGAAACATTCTCACATACTCTCCCCATTCTCTCGTACTCACTAATCTTTGATTTCCCTTTCTCTTTTCCTTTTCACCCCCCTTACTTCCTCTTATCCAACTTCCAACCAGTTTAACGATCCACACCACAATCATGTGATCAGATAGTCCCATACTCATACTTCGTTACCGCTTCCACATCAATTATGTCCCACACCATATTCTATATTACTTGACACAGCTCAACCATACTCACTTTCTTTCTCTGTTCTTTGCCCAACCCATTTGTACATATGCACTTACACGTGTTGAGAGAATTCTTTTGCTCCACATAAGTTACTTTCAACACAAGACCCTTCAACCGTCTCTCTATTTTTATTCCCTCTGTCTGCACATTAAGCTCCAGTTATTCTCTCTCTCATTCTTTTACTTCTTCGTTCATTTATACCTCCTACAAAAATCAACCGATACCCATTCCCAATTCCAACCAACACTCATCCTAACTTCTTCCAGGATTTCTCCTTCTCATCTTCACTCTTATCATTCCAGGGATGGTTCATAAATTACAACCACGCAGAGTCTCACGGTTGCAAATCGCAGCTTCACCCACATAATTGTCGACATCACACATTCATACCAACCATTGCATTATGCCATTCATCAATCAAGTCAAAGCCACTCTCATCTTTACCTGATCTCCCCGTTTTAAAGGCATTGACTGCGCTTCCCCTCTTTCACCCATCAAATATACCCCTCATATTTCATACGAATGGGGCGATTCACAAATGGACGCAGATAAACCGGAGTGAGAGGAGTAACGCCGCGACATCCTCACTCATTACCTTCATCGCGCTCCGAGTATAAAGCCTTCTGAGCGCGGTCTCCCTGACCCCCGGCCCATATCCGGGTTTAGTCACCTTCTACGACACGCGCTAAAGGAAGGTATGGGAATTGTTCCTCCACCACATCTAGGCAACCTCCTCTTTCTCCTCCTCTCCCCCCTCCGACTTCTCTTCTTCCTTTTCCTCCTCCTACTACTGTTATAAGGATTACTATTACGATTACTAGAACTATTGCTTTTGCTAATGCTATTGCTATTACTACTACTATTACTAGTGCTACTGTTATCACTATTACTACTGCTATTATTATTAGAACTAGTAGTACTACTATTACTAGTAGTAGTAATAATGGTACTACTAGCACTAATAAATCAAATCTAGTTGACTCCTTCGTCGTTTTTTGCTCCTTTTCCGCGATATTCGTAAGAAGAATAATTATAAGAAGAGTGAAAGCAAAAATAGAAAAAAAATAGGAAAACACATCTGTGTTCTAAGGTGCTTAAGTGACCCACAGAATGGATTCAATTAATAAATAAACCCACAAATCGATTCACTTAATAAATGAAGCCACAAATGGATTTACTTAATAAATGAACTCACAAATGGATTTACTTAATAAATGAACACACAGATGGATTTACTTAATAAATGAACCCACAAATGGATTCACTTAATAAATGAACCAACAAATGGATTCACTTAATAAATGAACCAAAAAACGAATTCACTCAATAAATGAACCCACAAATGGATTCACTTAATAAATGAACCCACAAATGAATTCACTTAATAAATAAACCTACAAATGGGTTCACTTAATAAATGAACCCACAAATGGATTCCCTTAATAAATTAACCCACAAATGGATTCACTTAATAAATGAACCCACAAATGGATTCACTTAAAATAATACACCCATAAATTGATTCACTTAATAAAGGAACCCACAAATGCATTCACTTAATAAATGAACCAACATAATAGATTTCCTTAATAAATGAACCCACAAAAATGGATTCACTTAATAAATCACCCCACAAATCAATTCACTTAATAAATAAACCCACAAATAGTGTCACTTAATAAATGAACCAACAGAATGGATTTCCATAATAAATGAACCCACAAATGAATTCACTTAATAAATGAACTCACAAATAGATTCACTTAATAAATGAACCCACAAATGGATTCACTTAATAAATTAACCCACAAATGGAAGCACTTAATAAAGGAACCCACAAATAGATTCACTTAATAAATGAACCCAAAAATGAATTCACTTAATAAATGAACCCACAAATGGATTCAATTAATAAATAAATCCACAAATGGATTCACTTAATAAATGAACCCACATAATGGATTCACTTAATAAATGAACCTATAAATAGACTCACTTAATAAATGAACCAACAAATGGATTTACTTAATAAATGAACCCACAAATGGATTTACTTAATAAATGAACCCACAAATGGATTCACTTAATAAAAAAACCCACAAATAGATTCACTTAATAAATGAACACACAAACATATCACTTAATAAATGAACCCACAAATAAATTGACTTAATAAATAAACCTACAAATGGATTCACTAAATAAATGAACCCACAAATGGATTCCCTTAGTAAATGAACCCACAAATGGATTCACTTAATAAATGAACCCAAAAATGGATTCACTTGATAAATGAACCTACAAATGGATTCACTTAATAAATGAACCCACAAATGGATTCACTTAATAAATACACCCATAAATGGATTCGCTTAATAAATGAACCAACAGAATGGATTTCCTTAATAAATAAACATACAAATGCATTCATTTAATAAAGGAACCCACAAATGCATTCACTTAATAAATGAACCCACACATGCATTCACTTAATAAAATAACCAACAAATGGATTCACTTAAAAAATGAACCCACAAATGGATTGACTAAATAAATGAACCCACAAATAAATTCACTTAATAAATAAACCTACAAATGGGTTTACTAAATAAATGAACCTACAAATCGATTCCCTTAATAAATGAACTAACAAATGGATTCACTTAATAAATTAACCCAAAAATGGATTCACTTAATAAATGAACCTACAAATGGATTTACTTAATAAATAAACCCACAAATAAATTCACTTAATAAATACACCCCCAAATGGATTCACCTAATAAATGAACCAACAGAATGGATTTCCTTAATAAATGAACTTACAAATGGATTCACTTAATAAATGAACCTACAAATGAATTCAAATAATAAATGAACCCACTAATAGGTTCACTTAAGTAATACACCCACAAATGGATTCACTTAATAAATTAACCCACAAATGCATTCACTTAATAAATCAACCAACAGAATGGATTTCCTTAATAAATGAACCCACAAATGGATTCATTTAATAAATTAACCCACAAATGGATTCACTTAATAAATTAACCACAAATGGATTCACTTAATAAATGAACCCACAAATGAATTCACTTAATAAATGAACCCACAAATGGTTTCAATTAATAAATGAATCCACAAATGGATTCACTTAATAAATGATCCTACATAATGTATTCACTTAATAAATGAACCTATAAATAGACATACTTAATAAATTAACCCACAAATGGATTCACTTAATAAATGAACCCACAAATGGATTCACTTAATAAATGAATCCACAAATAGATTCACTTAATAAATGAGCCTACAAACGGATTCACTTAATAAATGAACCCACAAATAAATTCACTTGATAAATGATCCCAAAAATGAATTCACTTAATAAATGAACCCACAAATTGATTTACTTAATAAATGAACACACAAATGGATTCACTTTATAAATCAACCCACAAATGGATTCACTTAATAAATTAACCCACAAATGAATTCACTTAATAAATGAACCCAAAAATGAATTAACTTAATAAATGAACCTACAAATGGATTCACTTAATAAATCAACCCACAAATAAATTCACTTAATAAATGAACCCACCAAAATAAATTCACTTAATAAATGAACCCACCAAAATAAATTCACTTAATAAATGAATCCACAAATTGATTTACTTAATAAATGAACCCACAAATGGATTCACTTTATAAATCAACCCACAAATGGATTCACTTAATAAATAACCCTACAAATGAATTCACTTAATAAATGAACCAAAAAATGAATTCACTTAATAAATAAACCTACAAATGGATTCACTTAATAAATTAACCCACAAATGAATTCAATTAATAAATAAACCTACAAATGGGTTCACTTAATAAATGAACCCACAAATGTATTCCCTTGAAAAATTAACCCACAAATGGATTCACTTAATAAATGAACCTAAAAATGGATTCACTTAATAAATGAACCCAAAAATGAATTCATTTAATAAATGAACCTACAAATGGATTCACTTAATAAATTAACCCACAAATGAATTCAATTAATAAATAAACATACAAATGGTTTCACTTAATAAATGAACCCACAAATTAATTCCCTTGAAAAATTAACCCACAAATGGATTCACTTAATAAATAAACCAATAGAATGGATTTCCTTAATAAATGAACCCACAAATGGATTCCTTAATAAATGAACCCACAAATAAATTCACTTAATAAATGAACCCACAAATAGGTTCAATTAATAAATGAACCCACAAATGGATTCACTTAATAAATGAACCCAAATAATAAATTCACTTAATAAATGAACCTATAAATAGACTCACTTAATAAATTAACCCCAAAATGGATTCACTTAATAGTGGAACCCACAAATGGATTCACTAAATAAATGAACCCACACATGGGTTCAATTAATAAATGAATTTTCAAATGTAATCACTTAATAAATAAACCCACATAATACGTTCACTTAATAAATGATTCTATAAATAGACTCACTTAAAAAATTCACCCACTAATAGATTCACTTAATAAATGAACCCACAAATGGATTCCCTTAATAAATAAACCCACAAATGGATTCACATAATAAATAAACCCCAAAATGGATTCACTTAATCAATGAACCTATAAATAGACTGTCTTAATAAATGAACCCACAAATGGATTCACTTAATAAATGAACTTACAAATGGATTCACTTAATAAATGAACCCACAAATAGATTCACTTAATAAATGATCTAAAAATGGATTCACTTAATAAATGAACCCAAAAATGGATTCACTTAATCAATGAACCTATAAATAGACTCACTTAATAAATGAACCCACAAATGGATTCACTTAATAAATGAACTTACAAATGGATTCACTTAATAAATGAACCCACAAGTAGATTCACTTAATAAATGATCTAAAAATGGATTCACTTAATAAATGAACCCACAAATGAATTCACTTAATAAATGAACCCACTAATAGGTTCACTTAACAAATGAACCCAAAAATGGATTCACTGAATAAATGAACCTACAAATGGATTCACTTAATAAATGAACCCAAAAATGGATTCACTTAATAAATACACCCACAAATGGATTCACTTAATAAATGAACCAACAGAATGGATTTCCTTAATAAATCAAACCACAAATGAATTCACTCAATAAAGGAACCCACAAATCAATTCAATTAATAAATTAACCCACTAATAGGTTAACTTAATAAATACACCCAAAAATGGATTCACTTAATAAAGAAAACCACAAATGCATTCACTTAATAAATTAACCAACAAAATGGATTTCCTTAATAAATAAACCAACAAATAGATACACTTAAGAAATAAACCCACAAATAGGTTCACTTAATAAATGAACCCACTTATAGGTTAACTTAATAAATACACCCACAAATGGATTCACTTAATAAAGAAAACCACAAATGCATTCACTTAATAAATTAACCAACATAATGGAATTCCTAAATAAATGAACCAACAAATAGATTCACTTTAGAAATTAACCCACAAATAGGTTCACTTAATAAATAAACCCACAAATGGATTCACTTAATAAATACACCCACAAATAGATTCACTTAATAAATGAACCAACAGAATGGATTTCCTTAATAAATGAACACACAAATGGATTCACTTAATAAATGAACCGACAAATGAATTCACTTAATAAATGACCCCACAAATAGGTTCACTTAATAAATGAACCCACAAATGAATTCACTTAATAAATTAACCCACAAATGGATTCACTTAATGAAGGAACCCACAAATGGATTCACTTAATAAATGAACTAAAAAATGAATTCACTTAATAAATGAACTCACAAATGGATTCAAATAATAAAAAAATCTACAAATGGATTCACTTAATAAATGAACCCACATAATGGATTCACTTAATAAATGAACCTATAAATAGACTCACTTAATAAATTCACCTACAAATGGATTCAATTAATAAATGAACCCACAAATGGATTCACTTAATAATAAACTTACAAATAGATTCACTTAATAAATAAATCCACAAATAGATTTACTTAATAAATGAACCCACAAATGGATTTACATAATAAATGAACCCACAAATAGATTCACTTAATAAATAAACCAACAAATAGATTCACTCAATAAATGAACACACAAATATATCACTTAATAAATGAACCCACAAATAAATTCACTTAATAAATAAACCTACAAATGCGTTCACTAAATAAAGGAACCCACAAATGGATTCCGTTAATAGAAGAACCCTCAAATGGATTCACTTAATAAATGAACCCCAAAATGAATTCACTTAATAAATAAACCTACAAATGGGTTCACTTAATAAATGAACACACAAATGGATTTTCTTAATAAATTAACCCACAAATGGATTCACTTAATAAATAAACCTACAACTGGGTTCACTAAATAAATGAACCTTAAAATGGATTCCCTCAATAAATGAACCCACAAATGGATTCACTTAATAAATGATCCCAAAAATAGATTCACTGAATAAATGAACTTACAAATGGATTCACTTAATAAATGAACCCGCAAATTCATTCACTTAATAAATACACCCACAGGTAGATTCACTTAGTAAATGAACCAACAGTATGGATTTCCTTAATAAATGAACCCACAAATGGATTCACTTAATAAATGAACCCACAAATTAATTCCCTCAATAAATGAACCCACAAATGGATTCACTTAATAAATAAACTCAAAAATGGATTCACTTAATAAATGAACCTACAAATGGGTTCACTTAATAAATGAACCCACAAATGGATTCACTTAATAAATTAACCCACAAATAAATTCACTTAATAAATGAACCCACAAATGGATTCACTTAATAAATGAACCAACAAATGAATTCACCTAATAAATGAACCCACAAATGAATTCACTTAATAAATGAACTAACAAATGGATTCACTTAATAAATGAACCCACAAATAGATTCACTTACTAAATGATCTAAAAATGGATTCACTTAATAAATGAACCTACAAATGAATTCACTTGATAAATGAACCCACTAATAGGTTCACTTAACAAATGAACCCAAAAATGGATTTACTGAATAAATGAACCCACTAATAGGTTAACTTAATAAATACACCTACAAATAAGTTCACTTAATAAAGAAAACCAAAAATGCATTCACTTAATAAATCAACCAACCGAATGGATTTCCTTAATAAATGAACAAACAAATGGATTCACTTAAGAAAATAACCCACAAATAGGTTCACTTAATAAATATACCCACAAATGGATTCACTTAATAAATACACCCAAAAATAGATTTACTTAATAAATGAACCAACAGAATGGATTTCCTTAATAAATGAACCCAAAAATGGATTCACCTAATAAATGAACCCACAAATGAATTCACTTAATAAATAAACCCACAAATAGATTCACTTAATAAATGAACACACAAACATATCACTTAATAAATGAACCCACAAATAAATTGACTTAATAAATAAACCTACAAATGGGTTTACTAAATAAATGAACCCACAAAGGGATTCCCTTAATAAATGAACCCACAAATGAATTCACTTAATAAATGAACCCAAAAATGGATTCATTTAATAAATGAACCTACAAATGGATTCACTTAATAAATGAACCCACAAATGGATTCACTTAATAAATACACACATAAATGGATTCGCTTAATAAATGAACCAACAGAATGGATTTCCTTAATAAATAAACATACAAATGCATTCATTTAATAAAGGAACCCACAAATGCATTCACTTAATAAATGAACCCACACATGCATTCACTTAATAAATTAACAAACAAATGGATTCACTTGAAAAATGAACCCACAAATGGATTGACTAAATAAATGAACCCATAAATAAATTCACTTAATAAATAAACCTACAAATGGGTTCACTAAATAAATGAACCCACAAATCGATTCCCTTAATAAATGAACCAACAAATGGATTCACTTAATAAATTAACCCAAAAATGGATTCCCCTCAATAAATGAACCTACAAATAAATTTACTTAATAAATGAACCCACAAATGAATTCACTTAATAAATACACCCACAAATGGATTCACTTAATAAATTAACCAACAGAATGGATTTCCTTAATAAATGAACTTACGAATGGATTCACTTAATAAATGAACCCACAAATGAATTAAATTAATAAATGAACCCACTAATAGGTTCACTTAAGTAATACACCCACAAATTGATTCACTTAATAAATTAACCCACAAATGCATTCACTTAATAAATGAACCAACAGATGGATTTCCTTAATAAATGAACCTACAAATGGATTCATTTAATAAATAAACCCCAAAATGATTTCACTTAATAAATGAACCCACAAATAGATTCACTTAATAAATTAACCCACAAATGGATTCACTTAATAAATTAACCACAAATGGATTCACTTAATAAATGAACCCACAAATGAATTCACTTAATAAATGAACCTACAAATGGTTTCAATTAATAGATGAATCCACAAATGGATTCACTTAATAAATGAACCTACATAATGTATTCACTTAATAAATGAACCTATAAATAGACTTACTTAATAAATTAACTCACAAATGGATTCACTTAATAGATGAACCCACAAATGGATTCACTTAATAAATAAACCCACAAATACATTCACTTAATAAATGAACCTACAAATGGATTCACTTAATAAATGAACCCACAAATGAAGTCACTTGATAAAGGAACCCACAAATGAATTCACTTAATAAATGAACCCACAAATTGATTTACTTAATAAATGAACCAACAAATAGATTCACTTAATAAATGAACCCACAAATGGATTCACTTAATAAATACACCCACAAATTGATTCACTTAATAAAGGAACCCACAAATGCATTCACTTAATAAATAAACCAACATAATAGATTTCCTTAATAAATAAACACACAAAAATAGATTCACTTAATAAATGACCCCACAAATCAATTCCCTTAATAAATAAACCAACAAATAGTGTCACTTAATAAATGAACCCACAAATGGATTCACTTAATAAATACACCCACAAATAGATTCACTTAATAAATAAACCAACAGAATGGATTTCCCTAATAAATGAACCCACAAATGGATTCACTTAATAAATAAACCCACAAATGAATTCACTTAATAAATGAACCCACAAATAGGTTCACTTAATAAATGAACCCACAAATGGATTCACTTAATAAATTAACCCACAAATGGATTCACTTAATAAAGGAACCCACAAATGGATTCACCTAATAAATGAACCCAAAAATGAATTCCCCCTAATAAATGAACCCACAAATGGATTCAATTAATAAATAAATCCACAAATGGATTCACTTAATAAATGAACCCACATAATGGATTCACTTAATAAATGAACCTATAAATAGACTCACTTAATAAATAAGCCCACAAATGGATTTACTTAATAAATGAACCCACAAATAGATTTACTTAATAAATGAACCTATAAATGGATTCACTTAATAAAAAAACCCACAAATAGATTCACCTAATAAATGAAAACACAAATATATCACTTAATAAATAAACCCACAAATAAATTCACTTAATAAATAAACCTACAAATGGGTTCACTAAAGAAATGAACCCACAAATGGATTCCCTTAATAAATGAACCCACAAATATATTCACTTAATAAATGAACCCAAAAATGGAACACCAAAATAAATGAACCTACAAATGGATTCACATAATAAATGAACCCACAAATGGATTCACTTAAAAAATACACCCATAAATGGATTCACTTAATAAATAAACCAACAGAATGGATTTCCTTAATAAATAAACATACAAATGCATTCATTTAATAAAGGAACCCACAAATGCATTCACTTAATAAATAAACCCACACATTCATTCACTTAATAAATTAACCAACAAATGGATTCACTTAATAAATAAACCCACAAATGGATTTACTTAATAAATAAACCCATAAATAAATTAACTTAATTAATAAACCTACAAATGGGTTCACTAAAGAAATGAACCCACAAATCGATTCCATTAATAAATGAACCCACAAATGAATTCACTTAATAAATTAACCCAAAAAAGGATTCACTTAATAAATGAACCTACAAATGGATTCACTTAATAAATGAACCCACAAATGGATTCACTTAATAAATACACCCACAAATGGATTCACTTAATAAATGAACCAACAAAATGGATTTCCTTAATAAATTAACTTACAAATGGATTCACTTAATAAATGAACCCACAAATGAATTTAATTAATAAATGAACCCACTAATAGGTTCACTTAAGTAATACACCCACAAATGGATTCACTTAATAAATTAACCCACAAATGCATTCACTTAATAAATGAACCAACAGAATGGATTTCATTAATAAATGAACCCACAAATGGATTCATTTAATAAATGAACCCCAAAATGGGTTCACTTAATAAATGAACCCACAAATGGATTCACTTAATAAATTGACCCACAAATGGATTCACTTGAAAATAAACCACAAATGGATTCACTTAATAAATGAACCCACAAATGAATTCACTTAATAAATGAACCCACAAATGGTTTAATTAATAAATGAATCCACAAATGGATTCACTTAATAAATGATCCTACATAATGTATTCACTTAATAAATGAACCTATAAATAGACTTACTTAATAAATTAACCCACAAATGGATTCACCTAATAAATGAACCCACAAATAGATTCACTTAATAAATGAACCCACAAATAGATTCACTTAATAAATGAACCTACAAACGGATTCACTTAATAAATGAACCCACAAATGAATTCACTTGATAAATGATCCCACAAATGAATTCACTTAATAAATGAACCCACAAATTGATTTACTTAATAAATGAACCCACAAATGGATTCACTTTATAAATCAACCCACAAATGGATTCACTTAATAAATGAACCCACAAATTAATTCACTTAATAAATGAACCCAAAAATGAATTAACTTAATAAATGAACCTACAAATGGATTCACTTAATAAATCAACCCACAAATAAATTCACTTGATAAATGAACCCACAAATAAATTCACTTAATAAATAAATCCACAAATTGATTTACTTAATAAATGAACCCACAAATGGATTCACTTTATAAATCAACCCACAAATGGATTCACTTAATAAATGAACCTACAAATGAATTCACTTAATAAATGAACCAAAAAATGAATTCACTTAATAAATAAACCTACAAATGGATTCACTTAATAAATTAACCCACAAATGAATTCAATTAATAAATAAACCTACAAATGGGTTCACTTAATAAATGAACCCACAAATATATTCCCTTGAAAAATTAACCCACAAATGGATTCACTTAATAAATGAACCTAAAAATGGATTCACTTAATAAATGAACCCAAAAATGAATTCACCTAATAAATGAACCTACAAAATGGATTCACTTAATAAATTAACCCACAAATGAATTCAATTAATAAATAAACCTACAAATGGTTTCACTTAATAAATGAACCCACAAATGTATTCCCTTGAAAAATTAACCCACAAATATATTCACTTAATAAATGAACAAATAGAATGGATTTCCTTAATAAATGAACCCACAAATGGATTCCTTAATAAATGAACCTTCAAATGAATTCACTTAATAAATGAACCCACATATGGGTTCAATAATAAATGAACCCACAAATGGATTCACTTAATAAATGAACTCAAATAATAAATTCACTTAATAAATGAACCTATAAATAGAATCACTTAATAAATTAACCCAAAAATGGATTCACTTAATAAATGAACCCACAAATGGATTCACTAAATAAATCAACCCACACATGGGTTCAATTGATAAATGAATGTTCAAATGGATTCACTTAAACCCACATAATACGTTCACTTAATAAATGATCCTATAAATAGACTCACTTAATAAATTCACCCACAAATAGATTCACTTAATAAATGAACCCACAAATGGATTCCCTTAATAAATAAACCCCAAAATGGATTCACATAATAAATAAACCCCAAAATGGATTCACTTAATCAATGAACCTATAAATAGACTCACTTAATAAATGAACCCACAAATGGATTCACTTAATAAATGAACCCAAAAATGGATTCACTTAATCAATGAACCTATAAATAGACTCACTTAATAAATAAACCCACAAATGGATTCACTTAATAAATGAACTTACAAATGGATTCACTTAATAAATGAACCTACAAATAGATTCACTTAATAAATGATCTAAAAATAAATTCACTTAATAAATGAACCCACAAATGAATTCACTCAATAAATACACCCACAAATGGATTCACTTAATAAATGAACCAACAGAATGGATTTCCTTAATAAATCAACCCACAAATGAATTCACTTAATAAATGAACCCACAAATCAATTCAATTTATAAATGAACCCACTAATAGGTTAACTTAATAAATACACCCACAAATGGATTCACTTAATAAAGAAAACCACAAATGCATTCACTTAATAAATTAACCAACAAAATGGATTTCCTTAATAAATAAACCAACAAATGGATTCACTTAAGAAATTAACCCACAAATAGGTTCACTTAATAAATGAACCCACTAATAGGTTAACTTAATAAATACACCCACAAATGGATTCACTTAATAAAGAAAACCACAAATGCATTCACTTAATAAATTACTCAACAGAATGGATTTCCTAAATAAATGAACCAACAAATGGATTCACTTATGAAATTAACCCACAAATAGGTTCACTTAATAAATAAACCCACAAATGGATTCACTTAATAGAGGAACCCACAAATGGATTCACTTAATAAATGAACTAAAAAATGAATTCACTTAATAAATGAACTCACAAATGGATTCAAATAATAAAAAAATCCACAAATGGATTCACTTAATAAATGAACCCACATAATGGATTCACTTAATAAATGAACCTATAAATAGACTCACTTAATAAATTCACCTACAAATGGATTCAATTAATAAATGAACCTACAAATGGATTCACTTAATAATGAACCCACAAATAGATTCACTTAATAAATGAACCCACAAATGGATTTACTTGATAAATAAACCCACAAATGGATTTACTTAATAAATGAACCCACAAATAGATTCACTTAGTAAAAAAACAAACAAATAGATTCACTTAATAAATGAACACACAAATATATCACTTAATAAATGAACTCAGAAATAAATTCACTTAATAAATAAACCTACAAATGGTTCACTAAATAAATGAACCCACAAATGGATTCCTTTAATAAATGAACCCTCAAATGGATTCACTTAATAAATGAAACCCCAAAATGGATTCCCTTAATAAATAAACCTACAAATGGGTTCACTTAATAAATGAACACACAAATGGATTTTCTTGATAAATTAACCCACAAATGGATTCACTTAATAAATAAACCTACAACTGGGTTCACTAAATAAATGAACCTTAAAATGGATTCCCTTAATAAATGAACCCACAAATGGATTCACTTAATAAATGATCCCAAAAATGGATTCACTGAATAAATGAACTTACAAATGGATTCACTTAATAAATGAACCCGCAAATTGATTCTCTTAATAAATACACCCACAAATGGATTCACTTAATAAATGAACCAACAGTATGGATTTCCTTAATAAATGAACCCACAAATGGATTCACTTAATAAATGAACCCACAAATTAATTCCCTCAATAAATGAACCCACAAATGGATTCACTTAATAAATAAACCCAAAAATGGATTCACTTAATAAATGAAATTACAAATGGATTCACTTAATAAATGAACCCGCAAATTGATTCACTTAATAAATACACCCACAAATGAATTCACTTAATAAATGAACCAACAGTATGGATTTCCTTAATAAATGAACCCACAAATGGATTCACTTAATAAATGAACCCACAAATTAATTCCCTCAATAAATGAACCCACAAATGGATTCACTTAATAAATAAACCTAAAAATGGATTCACTTAATAAATGAACCTACAAATGGGTTCACTTAATAAATGAACCCACAAATGGATTCACTTAATAAATTAAATGAACTTACAAATGGATTCACTTAATAAATGAACCCGCAAATTGATTCACTTAATAAATACACCCACAAATGGATTCACTTAATAAATGAACCAACAGTATGGATTTCCTTAATAAATGAACCCACAAATGGATTCACTTAATAAATGAACCCACAAATTAATTCCCTCAATAAATGAACCCACAAATGGATTCACTTAATAAATAAACCCAAAAATGGATTCACTTAATAAATGAACCTACAAATGGGTTCACTTAATAAATGAACCCACAAATGGATTCACTTAATAAATGAACCCACAAATAAATTCACTTAATAAATGAACCTACAAATGGATTCACTTAATAAATGAACCAACAAATGAATTCACCTAATAAATGAACCTACAAATGAATTCACTTAATAAATGAACTCACAAATGGATTCACTTAATAAATGAACCCACAAATAGATTCACTTAATAAATGATCTAAAAATGGATTCACTTGATAAATGAACCTACAAATGAATTTACTTAATAAATGAACCCACTAATAGGTTCACTTAACAAATGAACACAAAAATGGATTCACTGAATAAATGAACCTACAAATGGATTCACTTAATAAATGAACCCACAAAAGGATTCACTTAATAAATACACCCACAAATGGATTCACTTAATAAATGAACCAACAGAATGAATTTCCTTAATAAATGAACTCACAAATGGATTCACTTAATAAATGAACCCACAAATCAATTCAATTAATAAATGAACCCACTAATAGGTTCACTTAATAAATACACCCACAAATGGATTCACTTAATAAAGAAAACCAAAAATGCATTCACTTAATAAATTAACCAACCGAATGGATTTTCTTAATAAATGAACCAACAAATGGATTCACTTAAGAAATTAACCCACAAATAGGTTCACTTAATAGTTAAACCCACGAATGGATTCACTTAATAAATACACCCACAAATAGATTCACTTAATAAATGCACCAACAGAATGGATTTCCTTAATAAATGAACCCACAAATGGATTCACTTTATAAATGAGCCCACAAATGAATTCACTTAATAAATGAACCCACAAATAGGTTCACCTAATAAATGAACCCACAAATATATTCACTCTATAAATTAATTTACAAATGGATTCACTTAATAATGGAACCCCAAAATGAATTCACTTAATAAATGAACTCACAAATAGATTCAAATAATAAAAAAATCAACAAATAGATTCACCTAATAAATGAACCCACATAATGGATTTCCTTAAAAAATGAACCTATAAATAGACTCACTTAGTAAATTCACCCACAAATGGATTTACTTAATAAATGAACCCACAAATGGATTCACTTATTAATGAACCCACAAATAGATTCACTTAATAAATGAACCCACAAATGGATTTACTTAATAAATAATCCCACAAATGGATTTACTTAATAAATATACCCACAAATAGATTCACTTAATAAATAAACCAACAAATAGATTCACTTAACAAATGAACACACAAATATATCACTTAATAAATTAACCCACAAATAAATTCACTTAATAAATAAACCTACAAATGGGTTCACTAAATAAATGAACCCACAAAAGGATTCCCTTAATAAATGAACCTACAAATGGATTCACTTAATAAATGAACCAAAAAATAGATTCACTTAATAAATAAACCTACAAATGGGTTCACTTAATAAATGAACCCACAAATGGATTTTCTTAATAAATTAACCCCAAAATGGATTCACTTAATAAATAAACCTACAACTGGGTTCACTAAATAAATGAACCTTAAAATAAATTCCCTCAATAAATGAACCCACAAATGGATTCACTTAATAAATGATCCCCAAAATGGATTCACTGAATAAATGAACCTACAAATGGATTCACTTAATAAATGAACCCGCAAATTGATTCACTTAATAAATACACCCACAAATGGATTCACTTACTGAATGAACCAACAGTATGGATTTCCTTAATAAATGAACCCACAAATGGATTCCCTTAATAAATGAACTTACAAATGGATTCACTTAATAAATGAACCAAAAAATAGATTCACTCAATAAATAAACCTACAAATGGGTTCACTTAATAAATGAACCAACAATTTGATTTTCTTAATAAATACACCCACAAATGGATTCACTTAATAAATGAACCAACAGTATGGATTTCTTAAAAGAATGAACCCACAAATGGATGAACTTAATAAATGAACCCACAAATTAATTCCCTCAATAAATGAACCCACAAATGGATTCACTAAATAAATAAACCCAAAAATGGATTCACTTAATAAATGAACCTACAAATGGGTTTACCTAATAAATGAACCCACAAATGGATTCACTTAATAAATTAACCCACAAATGGATTCACTTAATAAATTAACCCACAAATGGATTCACTTAATAAATGTAACAACAAATGAATTCACTTAATAAATGAACCCAAAAATGGATTCACTTAATAAATGAACCTACAAATCGATTCACTTAATAAATGAACCCAGAAATGGATTCAATTAATAAATACACACACAAATGGATTCACCTAAAAATGAACCCAACAGAATACATTTCCTTAATAAATGAACCCACAAATGGATTCCTTAATAAATGAACCCACAAATTAATTCACCTTATAAATGAACCCACAAATGCGTTAATTAATAAATGAACCTACAAATGGATTCACTTAATAAATGAACCTACAAATGAATTTACTTAATAAATAAACCTACAAATGGGTTTACTTTATAAATGAACCCCAAAATTGATTTTCCTAATAAATTAACCTAAAAATGGATTCACTGAATAAATGAACCTAAAAATGGATTCACATAATAAATAAACCTACAAATAGATTCACTTAATAAATGAACCTACAAATGAATTCACTTGATAAATGAACCCACAAATGAATTCACTTAATAAATGAACCCACAAATGGATTCACTTAATAAATGAACCCAAAAATGGATTCACTTAATAAATGAACCCACAAATAGATTCACTTAATAAATGATCTAAAAATTGATTCACTTAATAAATGAACCCACAAATGAATCCCCTTAATAAATGAACCTTCAAATAATTGACTTAATAAATGAACCCACAAATGGATTTACTTAATATATGAACCCACAAATGGATTCACTTAATAATTTAACCCACACATGCATTCACTTAATAAATCACACTTACAAATGAATTCACTTAATAAGTAAACCCACAAATGAATTTACTTAATAAATAAACCTACAAATGGTTTCACTAAATAAAGGAACCTGCAAATGGATTTCCTCAATAAATGAACCCACAAATGGATTCACTTAATAAATGAACCCAAAAATAGATTCACTGAATAAATGAACCTACAAATGGATTCACTTAATAAATGAAACCCACAAATGGATTCACTTAATAAGTACACCCACAAATGGATTCACTTAATAAATAAACAAACAGAATGGATTATCTTAATTAATGAACCCACAAATGGATTCACTTATTAAATGAACCCACAAATTAATTTACCTAATGAATGAACCCATAAATGGATTTACTTAATGAATGAACCTACAAATGGATTCACTTAATAAATGAACCCACAAATGGATTCACTTAATAAATTAACTACAAATAGATTCACTTAATAAATTAACCCACAAATGGATTCACTCAATAAATGAACCTACAAATAAATTCACTTAATAAATAAACCTACAAATGGGTTCACTAAATAAATAAACCGAACAAATTGATTACCTCAATAAATGAACCTACAAATGGATTCACCTAATAAATGAACCCCAAAATGAATTTACTTAATAAATGAACCTACAAATGGATTCACTTAATAAATGAACCCCAAAATAGATTCACTTAATAAATACACCCACAAATGGATTCACTTAATAAATGAACCAACAGAATGGATTTTCTTAATAAATGAACGGACAAATAGATTCAATTAATAAATGAACCCACAAATAAATTTAATTAATAAATGAACCCACTAATAATTTAAATTATTTAATACACCCACAAATGGATTCCCTGAATAAATTATCCCACGAATGTATTCACTTAATAAATAAACCAACAGAATGGATTTCCTTAATAAATGAACCCACAAATGGATTCACTTAATAAATGAACACACAAATGGGTTGACTTAATAAATGAAGCCACAAATAGATTAACTTAATAAATTAACCCACAAATAGATTAACTTAATAAATTAACCACAAATGGATTCACTTAATAAACGAACCCACAAATGAATTCACTTAATAAATGAACCCACAAATGAATCCACTTGATAAATAAACCCACAAATGGATTCATTTAATAAATGAACCCCCCACAAATGGATTCATTAAATAAATGAACCCACAAATGAATTCACTTAATAAATGAACTTACAAATGAGTTTCCCTAATAAATGAACCCACAAATGGATTCACTTAAGAAATGAACCCACACATGGGTTCAACTAATAAATGAATCCACAAATGGATTCACTTTATAAATGAACCTACATAATTGATTCACTTAATAAATGAACCTATAAATAGACTTACTTAATAAATTAACCCACAAATGGATTCACTTAATAAATGAACCCACAAATGCATTCACTTAATAAATGAACCCACACATAGTTTCACTTAATAAATAAACCTACAAATGGATTCACTTAATAAATTAACCCACAAATGAATCCAGTTGATAAATGAACCCACAAATGGATTCACTTAATAAATGAAACCACAAATGGATTCATTTAATAAATGAACCTACAAATGAATTCGCTTAATAAATAAACCCACAAATGAATTCACTTAATAAATTAACCCACAAATGAATTCACTTAATAAATAAACCTACAAATGGGTTCACTTAATAAATGAACCCACAAATTGATTTTCCTAATAAATTAACCCACAAATGGATTCACTTAATAAATGAACCTAAAAATGGATTCACTTAATAAATGAACCTACAAATCGATTTACTTAATAAATGAGCCAAGAAATGGATTCACTTAATACATACACCCACAAATGGATTCACTTAATTAAAGAATCAACAGAATGGATTTCCTTAATAAATGAACCCACAAATGATATCCTTAATAAATGACCCTACAAATGAATTCACTTAATAAATGAACCCACAAATGGGTTCAATTAATAAATGAACCCACAAATGGATTCACTTAATAAATGAACTCAAATAATAAATTCAGTTAATAAATGAACCTATAAATAGACTCACTTAATAAATAAACCTACAAATAAATTCACTTAATAAGTGAACCCACTAATGGATTCACTAAATAAATGAACCCACAAATGGGTTCAATTAATATATAAATCCACAAATGGATTCATTTAATAAGTAAACCCATATAATAGGTTCACTTAAAAAATGAACCTATAACTTGACTCACTTAATAAATTAACACACAAATGGATTCACTTAATAAATGAAGCCACAAATGGATTTACTTAATAAATGAACCCACAAATAGATTCAGTTGATAAATGAACCTACAAATGGATTTACTTAATATATGAACCTACAAATGGATTCACTTAATAAATGAACCCACAAATAACTTCACTCAATAAATAAACCTACAAATGGGTTCACTAAATAAATGAACCCACAAATGGATTCCCTTATAAATAAACGCACAAATAAATTGACTTAATAAATAAACCCAAAAATGGATTCACCTAATCAATAAACCTATAAATAGACTCACTTTATATATGAACCCACAAATGGATTCACTTAATAAATGAACCCACAAATGAATTCACTTAATAAATGAACCCACAAATAGATTCACTTGATAAATGATCTAAAAATTTATTCACTTAATAAATGAACCCACAAATAAATTCCCTAAATAAATAAACCCACAAATGAATTCACTTAATAAATGAACCCACAAATAATTTACTTAATAAATGAACCCACAAATGGATTCACCTAATAAATAAACCCACAAATGGATTCACTTAATAAATGAACCCACAAATGAATTCACTAAATAACTGAACCCACAAATGGATTTACTTAATAAATAAACCCACAAATGAATTCACTTAATAAATAAACCTACAAATGTGTTCACTAAATAATTGAACCTACAAATGAATTCCCTTAATAAATGAACCCACAAATGGATTCACTTAATAAATGATCCCAAAAATGGATTCACTGAATAAATGAACTTACAAATGGATTCACTTAATAAATGAACCCGCAAATTGATTCTCTTAATAAATACACCCACAAATGGATTCACTTAATAAATGAACCAACAGTATGGATTTCCTTAATAAATGAACCCACAAATGGATTCACTTAATAAATGAACCCACAAATTAATTCCCTCAATAAATGAACCCACAAATGGATTCACTTAATAAATAAACCCAAAAATGGATTCACTTAATAAATGAAATTACAAATGGATTCACTTAATAAATGAACCCGCAAATTGATTCACTTAAAAAATACACCCACAAATGAATTCACTTAATAAATGAACCAACAGTATGGATTTCCTTAATAAATGAACCCACAAATGGATTCACTTAATAAATGAACCCACAAATTAATTCCCTCAATAAATGAACCCACAAATGGATTCACTTAATAAATAAACCTCAAAATGGATTCACTTAATAAATGAACCTACAAATGGGTTCACTTAATAAATGAACCCACAAATGGATTCACTTAATAAATTAAATGAACTTACAAATGGATTCACTTAATAAATGAACCCGCAAATTGATTCACTTAATAAATACACCCACAAATGGATTCACTTAATAAATGAACCAACAGTATGGATTTCCTTAATAAATGAACCCACAAATGGATTCACTTAATAAATGAACCCACAAATTAATTCCCTCAATAAATGAACCCACAAATGGATTCACTTAATAAATAAACCCAAAAATGGATTCACTTAATAAATGAACCTACAAATGGGTTCACTTAATAAATGAACCCACAAATGGATTCACTTAATAAATGAACCCACAAATAAATTCACTTAATAAATGAACCTACAAATGGATTCACTTAATAAATGAACCAACAAATGAATTCACCTAATAAATGAACCTACAAATGAATTCACTTAATAAATGAACTCACAAATGGATTCACTTAATAAATGAACCCACAAATAGATTCACTTAATAAATGATCTAAAAATGGATTCACTTGATAAATGAACCTACAAATGAATTTACTTAATAAATGAACCCACTAATAGGTTCACTTAACAAATGAACACAAAAATGGATTCACTGAATAAATGAACCTACAAATGGATTCACTTAATAAATGAACCCACAAAAGGATTCACTTAATAAATACACCCACAAATGGATTCACTTAATAAATGAACCAACAGAATGAATTTCCTTAATAAATGAACTCACAAATGGATTCACTTAATAAATGAACCCACAAATCAATTCAATTAATAAATGAACCCACTAATAGGTTCACTTAATAAATACACCCACAAATGGATTCACTTAATAAAGAAAACCAAAAATGCATTCACTTAATAAATTAACCAACCGAATGGATTTTCTTAATAAATGAACCAACAAATGGATTCACTTAAGAAATTAACCCACAAATAGGTTCACTTAATAGTTAAACCCACGAATGGATTCACTTAATAAATACACCCACAAAAAGATTCACTTAATAAATGCACCAACAGAATGGATTTCCTTAATAAATGAACCCACAAATGGATTCACTTTATAAATGAGCCCACAAATGAATTCACTTAATAAATGAACCCACAAATAGGTTCACCTAATAAATGAACCCACAAATATATTCACTCTATAAATTAATTTACAAATGGATTCACTTAATAATGGAACCCCAAAATGAATTCACTTAATAAATGAACTCACAAATAGATTCAAATAATAAAAAAATCAACAAATAGATTCACCTAATAAATGAACCCACATAATGGATTTCCTTAAAAAATGAACCTATGAATAGACTCACTTAGTAAATTCACCCACAAATGGATTTACTTAATAAATGAACCCACAAATGGATTCACTTATTAATGAACCCACAAATAGATTCACTTAATAAATGAACCCACAAATGGATTTACTTAATAAATAATCCCACAAATGGATTTACTTAATAAATATACCCACAAATAGATTCACTTAATAAATAAACCAACAAATAGATTCACTTAACAAATGAACACACAAATATATCACTTAATAAATTAACCCACAAATAAATTCACTTAATAAATAAACCTACAAATGGGTTCACTAAATAAATGAACCCACAAAAGGATTCCCTTAATAAATGAACCTACAAATGGATTCACTTAATAAATGAACCAAAAAATAGATTCACTTAATAAATAAACCTACAAATGGGTTCACTTAATAAATGAACCCACAAATGGATTTTCTTAATAAATTAACCCCAAAATGGATTCACTTAATAAATAAACCTACAACTGGGTTCACTAAATAAATGAACCTTAAAATAAATTCCCTCAATAAATGAACCCACAAATGGATTCACTTAATAAATGATCCCCAAAATGGATTCACTGAATAAATGAACCTACAAATGGATTCACTTAATAAATGAACCCGCAAATTGATTCACTTAATAAATACACCCACAAATGGATTCACTTACTGAATGAACCAACAGTATGGATTTCCTTAATAAATGAACCCACAAATGGATTCCCTTAATAAATGAACCCACAAATGGATTCACTTAATAAATGAACCAAAAAATAGATTCACTCAATAAATAAACCTACAAATGGGTTCACTTAATAAATGAACCAACAATTTAATTTTCTTAATAAATACACCCACAAATGGATTCACTTAATAAATGAACCAACAGTATGGATTTCTTAAAAGAATGAACCCACAAATGGATGAACTTAATAAATGAACCCACAAATTAATTCCCTCAATAAATGAACCCACAAATGGATTCACTAAATAAATAAACCCAAAAATGGATTCACTTAATAAATGAACCTACAAATGGGTTTACTTAATAAATGAACCCACAAATGGATTCACTTAATAAATTAACCCACAAATGGATTCACTTAATAAATTAACCCACAAATGGATTCACTTAATAAATGTAACAACAAATGAATTCACTTAATAAATGAACCCAAAAATGGATTCACTTAATAAATGAACCTACAAATCGATTCACTTAATAAATGAACCCAGAAATGGATTCAATTAATAAATACACACACAAATGGATTCACCTAAAAATGAACCCAACAGAATACATTTCCTTAATAAATGAACCCACAAATGGATTCCTTAATAAATGAACCCACAAATTAATTCACCTTATAAATGAACCCACAAATGCGTTAATTAATAAATGAACCCACAAATGGATTCACTTAATAAATGAACCTACAAATGAATTTACTTAATAAATAAACCTACAAATGGGTTTACTTTATAAATGAACCCCAAAATTGATTTTCCTAATAAATTAACCTAAAAATGGATTCACTGAATAAATGAACCTAAAAATGGATTCACATAATAAATAAACCTACAAATAGATTCACTTAATAAATGAACCTACAAATGAATTCACTTGATAAATGAACCCACAAATGAATTCACTTAATAAATGAACCCACAAATGGATTCACTTAATAAATGAACCCAAAAATTGATTCACTTAATAAATGAACCCACAAATAGATTCACTTAATAAATGATCTAAAAATTGATTCACTTAATAAATGAACCCACAAATGAATCCCCTTAATAAATGAACCTTCAAATAATTGACTTAATAAATGAACCCACAAATGGATTTACTTAATATATGAACCCACAAATGGATTCACTTAATAATTTAACCCACACATGCATTCACTTAATAAATCACACTTACAAATGAATTCACTTAATAAGTAAACCCACAAATGAATTTACTTAATAAATAAACCTACAAATGGTTTCACTAAATAAAGGAACCTGCAAATGGATTTCCTCAATAAATGAACCCACAAATGGATTCACTTAATAAATGAACCCAAAAATAGATTCACTGAATAAATGAACCTACAAATGGATTCACTTAATAAATGAAACCCACAAATGGATTCACTTAATAAGTACACCCACAAATGGATTCACTTAATAAATAAACAAACAGAATGGATTATCTTAATTAATGAACCCACAAATGGATTCACTTATTAAATGAACCCACAAATTAATTTACCTAATGAATGAACCCATAAATGGATTTACTTAATGAATGAACCTACAAATGGATTCACTTAATAAATGAACCCACAAATGGATTCACTTAATAAATTAACTACAAATAGATTCACTTAATAAATTAACCCACAAATGGATTCACTCAATAAATGAACCTACAAATAAATTCACTTAATAAATAAACCTACAAATGGGTTCACTAAATAAATAAACCGAACAAATTGATTACCTCAATAAATGAACCTACAAATGGATTCACCTAATAAATGAACCCCAAAATGAATTTACTTAATAAATGAACCTACAAATGGATTCACTTAATAAATGAACCCCAAAATAGATTCACTTAATAAATACACCCACAAATGGATTCACTTAATAAATGAACCAACAGAATGGATTTCCTTAATAAATGAACGGACAAATAGATTCAATTAATAAATGAACCCACAAATAAATTTAATTAATAAATGAACCCACTAATAATTTAAATTATTTAATACACCCACAAATGGATTCCCTGAATAAATTATCCCACGAATGTATTCACTTAATAAATAAACCAACAGAATGGATTTCCTTAATAAATGAACCCACAAATGGATTCACTTAATAAATGAACACACAAATGGGTTGACTTAATAAATGAAGCCACAAATAGATTAACTTAATAAATTAACCCACAAATAGATTAACTTAATAAATTAACCACAAATGGATTCACTTAATAAACGAACCCACAAATGAATTCACTTAATAAATGAACCCACAAATGAATCCACTTGATAAATAAACCCACAAATGGATTCATTTAATAAATGAACCCCCCACAAATGGATTCATTAAATAAATGAACCCACAAATGAATTCACTTAATAAATGAACTTACAAATGAGTTTCCCTAATAAATGAACCCACAAATGGATTCACTTAAGAAATGAACCCACACATGGGTTCAACTAATAAATGAATCCACAAATGGATTCACTTTATAAATGAACCTACATAATTGATTCACTTAATAAATGAACCTATAAATAGACTTACTTAATAAATTAACCCACAAATGGATTCACTTAATAAATGAACCCACAAATGCATTCACTTAATAAATGAACCCACACATAGATTCACTTAATAAATAAACCTACAAATGGATTCACTTAATAAATTAACCCACAAATGAATCCAGTTGATAAATGAACCCACAAATGGATTCACTTAATAAATGAAACCACAAATGGATTCATTTAATAAATGAACCTACAAATGAATTCGCTTAATAAATAAACCCACAAATGAATTCACTTAATAAATTAACCCACAAATGAATTCACTTAATAAAAAAACCTACAAATGGGTTCACTTAATAAATGAACCCACAAATTGATTTTCCTAATAAATTAACCCACAAATGGATTCACTTAATAAATGAACCTAAAAATGGATTCACTTAATAAATGAACCTACAAATCGATTTACTTAATAAATGAGCCAAGAAATGGATTCACTTAATACATACACCCACAAATGGATTCACTTAATTAAAGAATCAACAGAATGGATTTCCTTAATAAATGAACCCACAAATGATATCCTTAATAAATGACCCTACAAATGAATTCACTTAATAAATGAACCCACAAATGGGTTCAATTAATAAATGAACCCACAAATGGATTCACTTAATAAATGAACTCAAATAATAAATTCAGTTAATAAATGAACCTATAAATAGACTCACTTAATAAATAAACCTACAAATAAATTCACTTAATAAGTGAACCCACTAATGGATTCACTAAATAAATGAACCCACAAATGGGTTCAATTAATATATAAATCCACAAATGGATTCATTTAATAAGTAAACCCATATAATAGGTTCACTTAAAAAATGAACCTATAACTTGACTCACTTAATAAATTAACACACAAATGGATTCACTTAATAAATGAAGCCACAAATGGATTTACTTAATAAATGAACCCACAAATAGATTCAGTTGATAAATGAACCTACAAATGGATTTACTTAATATATGAACCTACAAATGGATTCACTCAATAAATGAACCCACAAATAACTTCACTCAATAAATAAACCTACAAATGGGTTCACTAAATAAATGAACCCACAAATGGATTCCCTTATAAATAAACGCACAAATAAATTGACTTAATAAATAAACCCAAAAATGGATTCACCTAATCAATAAACCTATAAATAGACTCACTTTATATATGAACCCACAAATGGATTCACTTAATAAATGAACCCACAAATGAATTCACTTAATAAATGAACCCACAAATAGATTCACTTGATAAATGATCTAAAAATTTATTCACTTAATAAATGAACCCACAAATAAATTCCCTAAATAAATAAACCCACAAATGAATTCACTTAATAAATGAACCCACAAATAATTTACTTAATAAATGAACCCACAAATGGATTCACCTAATAAATAAACCCACAAATGGATTCACTTAATAAATGAACCCACAAATGAATTCACTAAATAACTGAACCCACAAATGGATTTACTTAATAAATAAACCCACAAATGAATTCACTTAATAAATAAACCTACAAATGTGTTCACTAAATAATTGAACCTACAAATGAATTCCCTCAATAAATGAACCCACAAATGGATTCACTTAAAAAATGAACCTAAAAATGGATTCACTGAATTAATGAACCTACAAATGGATTCACTTAATAAATGAACCCACAAAAGGATTCACTTAATAAATACACCCACAAACGGATTCCCTTAATAAATGAACCAACAAAATGGATTTCCTTGAATAAATGAACCCACAAATGGATTCACTTTATAAATGAACCCACAAATTAATTCAATTAATAAATTAACTCACTAATAGGTTCACTTAATAAATACACCCACAAATGGATTCACTTAATTAAGAAACCCACAAATGCATTCACTTAGAAAAAGGAACCAACAGAATATATTTCCTTAATAAATGAACGAACAAATAGATCCACTTAATAAATGAACCTACAAATGAATTCACTTAATAAATGAACCCACAAATGGGTTCACTTAATAAATAAACCTAAAAAATGGATTCACCTTAATAAATTAACCCACAAATGGATTCACTTAATAAATGAACCCACAAATGGATTCACTTAATAAATGAACCAACAAATGAATTCACTTAATAAATGAACCCACAAATTGGTTCAATTAATAAATGAATCTACAAATGGATTCACTTAATAAATGAAGCCACATAATGGATTTACTTTATAAATGAACCCACAAATAAATTCAATTAATAAATGAACCCACTAATAGGTTCACTTAATTTATACACCCAAAAATGAATTCACTTAATAAAGGAACTCACAAATGCATTCACTTAATAAATGAACCAACAGAATTGATTTCCTTAATAAATGAACCCACAAATGGATTCCCCTTAATAAATGAACCCACAAATATGTTCACTTCATAAATGAACCCACAAATGGATTCACTTAATAAATTGACCCACAAATGGATTCACTTAATAAATTAACCACAAATGTATTCCCTTAATAAATAAACCCACAAATAAATTGACATAAGAAATGAACCCAAAATTGGATTCACTTAATCAATAAACCTATAAATAGACTCACTAAATAAATGAACCCACAATTGATTCACTTAATAAATGAACCCACAAATGGATTCACTTAAAAAATGAACCCACAAATAGATTCACTTAATAAATGATCTAAAAATTGATTCATTTAATAAATCAACCCACAAATGAATTCCCTTAATAAATAAACCAACAAATGAATTCACTTAATAAATGAAGCAACAAATGAATTCACTTGATAAATGAACCCACAAATAAGTTTACTAAATAAATGAACCTACAAATGGATTCACTTAATATATGAACCCACAAATGGATTCACTTAATAAATGAACCTATAAATGAATTCACTTAATAAATGAATCCACAAATGGATTCACTTAATAAATGAACCCACAAATGAATTCACTTAATAAATAAACCTACAAATGGGTTCACTTACTAAATGAACCCACAAATTGATTTTCCTAATAATTTAACCCACAAATGTATTCACTAAATAAATGAACCCACAAATGGATTCACTTAATAAATAAACTTACAAATCGATTCACATAATAAATGAACCCAGAAATGGATTCACTTAATACATACACCCACAAATGGATTTACTTAATTTATAAACCAACAGAATGGATTTCCTTTAAAATGAACCCACAAATTGATTACTTAATAAATGAACCCACAAATGAATTCACTTAATAAATAAACCCACAAATGGGTTCAATTAATAAATGAACCCACAAATGGATTCACATAATAAATGAACCCAAATAATGGATTCACTTAATATATGAACCTATAAATAGACTCACTTAATAAATTAACCTACAAATAGATTCACTTAATAAAGGAACCCACAAATGGATTCACTAAATAAATGAACCCACAAATGGGTTCAATTAATAAATGAACCCACAAATGTATTCATTTAATAAATAAACCCACATAATAGGTTCACCTAAAAAGGAACCTCTAAATAGAATCACTTAATAAATTAACCCACAAATGGATTCACTTAATAAATGAACCCAAATGGATTTACCTAATAAATGAACCCACAAATGGATTTAGTTAATAAATAAACTCACAAATGAATTTAGTTAATAAATAAACCTACAAATGGGTTCACTAAATAAATGAACCTACAAATGGATTCCCTCAATAAATGAACCCACAAATGGATTTACTTAAAAAATGAACCCTAAAATAGATTCATTGAATAAATGAACCTACAAATGGATTCCCTTAATAAATGAACTCACAAATGGATTCACTTAATAAATGAACCTACAAATAAATTCACTCAATAAATAAACCTACAAATGTGTTCACTAAATAAATGAATCCACAAATGGATTCCCTTAATAAATAAACCCACAAATAAATTGACATAATAAATGAACCCAAAAATGGATTTACTTAATCAATAAACTTATAAATAGACTGACTAAATAAATGAACCCACAAATGGATTCACTTAATAAATGAACCTACAAATGGATTTACCTAATAAATGAACCCACAAATAGATTCACTTAATAAATGATCTAAAAATTGATTCACTTAATAAATGAACCCACAAATGAATTCCCTTAATAAATAAACCAACAAATGAATTCCCTTAATAAATGTACCCACAAATAATTTACTTAATATATGAACCCACAAATGGATTCACCTAATAAATGAACCCACAAATGGATTTACTTAATAAATGAACCCATAAATGCATTCAATTAATAAATGAACCAACAGAATGGATTTCCTTAATAAATGAACCCACAAATGGATTCACTTAATAAATGAACCCACAAATATGTTCACTTCATAAATGAACCCACAAATGGATTCACTTAATAAATTGACCCACAAAGGGATTCACTTAATAAATTAACCACAAATGTATTCCCTTAATAAATAAACCCACATTTAAATTGACATAATAAATGAACCCAAAAATGGATTCACTTAATCAATAAACCTATAAATAGACTCACTTAATAAATGAACCCACAATTGATTGACTTAATAAATGAACCCACAAATGGATTCACTTAAAAAATGAACCCACAAATAGATTCACTTAATAAATGATCTAAAAATTGATTCATTTAATAAATCAACCCACAAATGAATTCCCTTAATAAATGAACCAACAAATGAATTCACTTAATAAATGAAGCAACAAATGAATTCACTTGATAAATAAACCCACAAATGGATTTACTAAATAAATGAACCTACAAATGGATTCACTTAATAAATAAACCCACAAATGGGTTCAATTAATAAATGAATCCAGAATTGGATTCACTTAATAAATGAACCCACATAATGGATTCACTTAATAAATGAACCTTTAAATAGACTTACTTAATTAATTAACCCACAAATGATTTCACTTAATAAATGAACCCAGAAATATATTCACCTAATAAATGAACTCACAAATAGATTCACTTTATAAATGAACCTACAAATGGATTCACTTAATAAATGAAGCAACAAATAAATTCACTTGATAAATGAACCCACAAATGGATTTACTTAATAAATGAACCTACAAATGGATTCACTTAATATATGAACCCACAAATGGATTCACTTAATAAATGAACCCACAACTAAATTTACTTAATAAATGAACCCACAAATGGATTCACTTAATAAATGAACCCACAAATGAATTCCCCTAATAAATAAACCTACAAATGGGTTCACTTAATAAATGAACCCACAAATGGATTCCCTTAATAAATTAACCCACAAATGGATTCACTTAATAAATACACCCACAAATAGATTCACTTAATAAATGAACCTACAAATCGATTCACTTAATAAATGAACCCAGAAATGGATTCACTTAATAAATGAACCAACAGAATGGATTTCCTTAATAAATGAACCCACAAATGGATTCCTAATGAATAAACCCACAAATGAATTCACTTAATAAATGAACCCACAAATGGGTTCAATTAATAAATGAACCCACAAATGGATTCACTTAATAAATGAACCCAAATCATGGATTCACTCAATAACTGAACCTATAAATAGACTCACCTAATAAATTAACCCACAAATGGATTCACTTAATAAATGAACCCACATAATAGGTTTACTTAATAAATGAACCTATAAATAGAGTCACTTATAAATTAACCCACAAATGGATTCACTTAATAAATGAACCCACAAATGGATTTACTTAATAAATGAACCCACAAATAGATTCACTTAATAAATGAACCTACAAATGGATTCACTTAATAAATGAACCCACAAATAGATTTACTTAATAAATGAACCCACAAATAAATTCACTCAATAAATAAATCTACAAATGGGTTCACTAAATAAATCAACCCACAAATGGATTCCCTTAATAAATAAACCCACAAATAAATTGACTTAATAAATGAACCCAAAAATGGATTCACTTAATCAATGAACCTATAAATAGACTCACTTAATAAATAAACCTACAAATGGATTCACTTAATAAATGAACTTACAAATAGATTCACTTAATAAATGAACCCACAAATAGATTCACTTAATAAATGATCTAAAAATGGATTCACTTAATAAATGAACCCATAAATGAACCCACAAATTGATTCCCTTAATAAATGAACCCACAAATGAATTCTCCTCAATAAATGAACCCACAAATGGATTCACTTAATAAATAAACCCACAAATGAATTCTCTTAATAAATAAACCTACAAATTGGTTCACTAAATAAATGAACCTACAAATCTATTCCCTCAATAAATGAACCCATAAATGGATTCAATTAATAAGTGAACCCAAAAATGGATTCACTGAATAAATGAACTTACAAATGGATTCACTTAATAAATGAACCCACAAATGGATTGACTTAATAAATACACCCACAAATGGATTCACATATCAAATGAACCAACAGAATGGATTTCCTTAATAAATATACCCACAAATGGTCCACCCAATAAATGAACGTACAAATTAATTCAATTAATAAATAAACTCACTAATAGGTTCACATAATAAATACACACACAAATGGATTCACTTAATAAAGGAACCCACAAATGCATTCACTTAATAACTGAACCAACAGAATGGATTTCCTTAATAAACGAACCCACAAATGGATTCACTTAATAAATGAACCCACAAATGAATTCCCTCAATAAATCAACCCACAAATGGATTCACTTAATAAATGAACCCCAAAAATGGATTCACTTAATAAATGAACCCACAAATGGGTTTACTTAATAAATAAACCCACAAATGTCTTCACTTAATATATTAACCCACAAATGGATTCACTTAATAAATGAACCCACAGATGGATTCACTTAATAATTGAACCAACAAATGAATTCACTTAATAAATGAACCCACAAATGTGTTCAATTAATAAATGAATCCACAAATGGATTCACTTAATTGATGAACCCACATAATGGATTCACTTTATAAATGAACCTATAAATAGACTCACTTAATAAATTAACCCACAAATGAATTCACTTAATAAATGAACCGACAAATGGATTCACTTAATAAATGAACTCACAAATAGATTCACTTAATAAATGAACCTACAAATAGATTCACTTAATAAATGAACCCACAAATGAATTTACTTGATAAATGAACCCACAAATGAATTCACTTAATAAATGAACCCACAAATGGATTTACTTAATAAATGAACCCACAAATGGATTCACTTAATAAATGAACCCACAAATGGATTCACTTAATAAATGAACCCACAAATGAATTCACTTAATAAATGAACCCACAAATGGATTTACTTAATAAATGAACCCACAAATGAATTCACTTAATAAATAAACCTACAAATGGGTTCACCTAATAATGAACCCACAAATGGTTTCCCTTATAAATTAACCCACAAATGGATTCACTTAATACATGAACCCCAAAATAGATTCACTTAATAAATGAACCTACAAATGGATTCACTGAATAAATGAACCCACAAATGGATTCACTTAATAAATACACCCACAAATGGATTCACTTAATAAATGAACCAACAGAATGGATTTCCTTAATAAATGAACCCACAAATAGATTCACTTAATATATGAACCCACAAATGAATTCACTTAATAAATGAACTCATAAATGAGTTCAATTAATAAATGAACCCACAAATGGATTCACTTAATAAATGAACCCACATAATGGATTCACTCAATAAATGAACCTATAAATAGACTCACTTAATAAATTAACCCACAAATGGATTCACTTAATAAATGAACCCACAAATGGATTCACTTAATAAATGAACCCACAAATAGATTCTCTTAATAAATGAACCCACAAATGGATTCCCCTGATAAATGAACCTAAATTTGGATTAACTTAATAAATGAACCCACAAATGGATTCACTTAATAAATGAACCCACAATTGAGTTCACTTAATAGATGAACAAATAAAATGTCACTGGAACGAACGGGCGTCTATTGTAAAGCTAGTTCGGTGTGGGGGGGGGGGGGCAGGAAACGCAGGGCATTTTGTCCGGGAACAAATTTGTCTGAGACATTTACTTCCTGTGAAAAAGAAGGCCAATGACTAAGAATAACCCCTGAAATGGAATTCTTAAAAGAAATTAATTAAGAGTCCTGGGTAAATTATGACAAATATGAAGGCGAACCAGCACCCTTTATTGGGGACATAAATACCGACGAGGGTTGGGGAAGGTACGAAAAGAACAATTCAAGGAGGGGAACTTTACGGAGTGGTTACCCTGGTTGTGGACATAGGATAGTCAGGGAGGTAACAAAAGGTTAGTTTCTATGGTTATAGACCTTGGAGGATGCTTGGGGCTATGAAAGTTTTGACCATAATTTCGGAATATAATAAAAGCATGAGGATAACTCGTTCGTTACCATGGGTATAGACCAGACCTGGGCAACCTTTGGCACTCTTGCCAAACGTGGCACGCCAACGACTTCTACCAGCGCACGAAGCCTAATGCTTAACTTAAGGGAACTAAATAAATGTATCTCCAATTTATTTTATATAGCAACCGCATTGTGAACAACCTGTTATAAATTATGTTATCAGAGAGGCAGCAGCAGAAGTCTCATTGATGGTAAATAAATGAAAAGGTCCACAATTTTTCTTTCTCTAGTTTGGATTTGTTGTTTTCTGCTTGAAATGATAAAGATCCAATTCTGTTTAATATAATATGATAATATGTATATTTTTAAGTAAAATGACTATCTTTTCCTTGTAATTTTTAGGCATCATAAAGAGTTGAGAATGAATAAAAAGAACATCTTTAATTTTATATCCTTTCATTGTGTTTTAGTCAAGTATTGGCACGTGAGAAAATTTTGTAGCAGAGATTTGGCCAATTTTGGCACACCCACTTAAAAAAGGTTGCCCACCCCTGGTATAGACACTAGAAAAGGCTCGGAGATACAAGGTGGTTACTATGGTTACAGACATTAGCAGAATTCAGGGTAAAAATATACTTACCATGGTTATGGACATTTGGATATCCACGGAGGTAACATGGGAGTTACTATTGTTACATAGTACTACCACTCTTCCTACTCTTGCATACCACTGACTAGCACCGACCCTGGTACCTACATTCTTGCTATTGTCATTCTGATCTTTGTTGTAAGTTCATTATCCCTTCGGTCGATCTCGCACAAAATTGAAACGGACGAGGGGCGTGAATAAATAAATAAATACGAAAATAAGAAAGAATTAACGAGTTCGTATGCCGGATCATGGAGGCTCGTTAATATGAACACAGAGATCCGAATAAATACAAATAAGTTAAAACGAAACTAAAAATGGAATAAAGATGAAAATAGGGGATAGCCCGCACTATTCGATTATCAAGGGGGGGGGAGGTTTAGGGATAGCGTTACCCCTTTTGGAGGGATTTCAATTTAGCAACCCCTAACATGGGCAGAGGATGACGCGAATGGAAAGGACAGACTGAAAGAAATTGCCTCTTTCTCGGATAAGACAATAGAGAATTCACTGACGTGGGCACTTTCCCATATGTACGAATGAGAGGCACGAGAAACGGCTGAAGAAAATAAATCGGGCCTTAAAAAGAGGAATAGAAGAAGTAGCGATAATAAAGGAATAGATAAAAAAGTATGTTAGCAAATCTCACAAACTCAGTATGCTGGGGACAGAAGGACACGATGCCTCTCGGAACAAGCTTGCATACAAGAGTATACGTACTCGAAAGTACGAACTTGAAACCTAGCTAGGAAATCCCGCCCCCATCCCCCCCCCTGTGCAAGGGTAGTATGCTTTATTTTGAGGTTATGCGAGCTCACGAGAGTTTCGCACCGTTTTGGACCTTGGCGCACCATAGTTTCCTCTTTAGACTTATCGGGCAATGCAATTTTCACAGATTTATGCATCCTTTAATTTCTTCATTTTCTTTAGGAAAATCTCTTTAAAATCTCTTTTGTTGAAAAATCCCTCTTGGTTTTAACTTTACTTAATAAATTTCGTCATGAATTGCAAAAATGAAATACAGGGTGATGCATAAATCCAGGTACAGTATTGTATTTACTCTGTATTTTAGCTCAAATTAATATCTTCCCATTAATTCCAGATAATACTTTTTTGAAGTCCATGAGTTTTCTCAATCTTTTTTGAGACAACTCATAAACCTATTGAGGAAAATATTATTTTCCTGCCGGGGGTTATCATTAATTTTTCCTGAGATTCGACTTCATTATGGATTTCTGCGAGTGGTCTTCATTCATTTTTCCTACGAGTCTTCATTCATTTTTTCCCTGGGCGGTGTTTATTCATTTTTTCTGAAAGTCTTCTTTATTCATTTTTCCTGCTAGTTGTGTTCATTAAGTTTTCCCGCGGGTGATTATCATAATTTTTTCCTGGGAGTCGTCTTCATTCATTTTTCCAGCGAGCAGTATTCATTCAGTTTACCTGCGGGTGGTTATAATTCATTTTTCCCCGAGATTTCCCTTCATTATTTATTTCTGCGAGTGGTCTTCATTCATTTTTTCTGCGGGTGGTCTTCTTTCATTTTTTCTGCGGGTGGTGGTCATTCATTTTTTCTGCAGGTGGTGTTCATTCATTTTTCATGAGAGTCGTCTTCATTCAATTTTCATTAGGTTCGACTTCATTATTTATCTCTGTGAGTGTTCTTCATTCATTTTTCCGGCGAGTCGTCTTCATTCACTTTTTTTCTCCGGGTGGTGTTCATTCATTTTTCCCCTGGGTTGTCTTCATTCATCTGTTCTGAGATTCGTCTTCATTTATTCTTCCTGCGGGTGTTCTTCATTCATTTTTAAAGCGAGCAGTCTTCTTTCAGTTTTCCTGCGAGTAGGGTTAATTCATTTTTCGTGTGATTGGTCTAATTTGATCTTGCTTGAATTTCGTCTCCATTCATTTTTTTGTGGGTTGTCTACATTTATTTTCTTGCAGCTGGTCTTCATTGATTTCTTCCCTGTGGTTTTCATTACTTTTTTTCCTGAAGGTGGTCTTCATTCATTTTTCCTGCGTGTGGTGTTCATTCATTTTCCTTCGGGTAGTCTCCATTCATCTTTTCTCAGTTTTTTTTCCTGAGGTTTTTCTTCATTTAATTTTCTTCATTTTTTCCTGCGGCTTGTCTTCATTCATTTTTCCCCAGGTGTAGATCATTCATTTTTCGTGAGAATCGTCTTCATTAATTTTTCCTGCAGGTGCTCTTCGTTCCTTTTCCAGAGGAATGGTTTTCACTCATTTTTTCTGCCAGTGATCTTTATTCATTATTCTTGCGGGTGGTCTCCATTTATTTATCCTATGAATGGTCTTCATTCATTTTTCCCGCGAGTATCTTCACCCATTTTTCCAGAGGGTCGTCTCGTTTTATTTTACCTGTGGGTTTTGTACATTCATTATTTCCTGTGGATGTTGTTTCTTCAGTTTTGGTGGGGGTAGTTATCATTAATTTTTCCTGAGAGTCGTCACTATTATTTTTTTCCAGCGGGTTGTCTTCATTTAGTTTTCTTGACTGTCTGTTTCATTCATCTTACTGCGGGTTGTCTTCATTCAATTTTCCTGAGAGTCATCGCCGCTCATTTTCCTGCAGGTGGTATTCTTTCATTTTTTTTCTGCGAGCAGTCTTTATTCACCTTTCCTGCTGGTGGTCTTCATTTAATTTTCTTGAGAGTTTTCTTTTTTAACTGCGGGTTGTCTTCATTCATTTTTCCTGCCGGTGATATTCATTCTTTAAAACCTAGGTCTACAATTTGTTTTAGGTTCTCACCTTATGTATTTCTCCGTCTTGTGTGTAATTGATATGGTAGTGGAGGAGTAGGGAGGAGGGGAATAAATAATTAAAACAAAAAGGATTTTCCGGTGACATTAAATAAATCAAGTAATTTCTTCTTCTTTTCTTAAAATCAGTGAACTGCGAAAATCTCAATCTTTTAATGGGGTCCACAATTGTCTGTTTACTATAATCAAAATCTAGGTTAATTTTTAGAAGGATTACCCAAAAGATGGTATTGTTGTAACTCGGGCAGCATTTCTGAGAAATTTCCTTAATTTAAAGTTAGACTTTTCTTCCGTGGCCACGGAAGGCCCAACTGTTATCAATTTAATAGCCATTTTGTGAATGTGTCATTCCATTATGTTAAAACAAAACCCAGATGAATATTGACTAGGAACTTTTCAACATATTGCAAGCCTAATGATTCTATCGATAGAGATAATCAGCGTCAGTTACACATATCGTCGCAACGGTGGCCATGGAAGTCTTTTTCAACCTTAATAAAAACAATTGAAATCCTCGTTTGTCCACGGATGATTTGAAGCAGATAAGAACGTCGTGACTAAAAATACGACCTTACGAACTCAATTCTGCCAAAAAATCGGATAATAAAAACCTATCTCACCCTCGATTTTCTTTAGGAATATATATATATATATATATATATATATATATATATATGTTTATTTGGGTAAAGACACATTGTATTGCGTGTTAGTCCCATCATTAGCTCAGTGGTATAGCACTAGTCATTTCCTGTAAGATCTCTCTTCTCCTGATCTGTGTAACCTTTGCACACAACACCTTTATCAGGCATCATAATCCTAGCCGTTGTAGGTGCTGGCTGGTTTGTGCCCCAACCACAACTGTCATATATATATATATATATATATATATATATATATATATATATATATATATATATATATATATATATGCAAGGGTAAGGGGGAAGAGGGCAGTGAGGAGGCATGTTCATAATTCTTCATTTTCGGTTTGGCAACCTTTCTTCTCCTGTCTGTCTTCTCCCTCTGATAGGTACCTGCATATTATGGCACCATGCGGATGTGAAAATGAAGATTTCTCTTTTCACATGTGCTACATAGGCGTACTATGAGGATCTAGGGTCCTGAACACCATATAAATATTATTATATCATTGAGATAGGAAGGATACCCGTACGAATCCTACAGCGAGTGTCTTCTTATAAGAGGACTAAACCCAGATAGAGGTTGCTGGCCTGGAAAGACTCGCACACGACAGCTTTGTTCCTACGAGTCGATACGCAATGATGGTAATGGGCGGTTTTGTCGCGGAACCAGTCAAGGCCTTCTTGTAGTGGCGGTTATGTACATAAATATCACCTTGGGGGCAATCGATTGATGATGATGATTATTATGATTAATTTATTCGTGTCTAAAACATGTTTTAGGTGATCTGTGTCGCTAAATGCCCGTGTAGAGGTGTGAGGCTCTCGGGCGTGATTTTTCTGAAATGTCAGAGGCAAGTTTCGTGAAGGTCTTTCTCCAATCGTCAGTCATTTAGAGTGCCAGACTGAAGAGGCAGAGCATCTTGAACTATTATCAGACTAGTTTCATTTCTAATTTATTATGTTTACACCCCCACCTTTCCTAACAAATAAAGTGCAATTAACCTTTTACACCAAACTAAACTTTCTACTCCCCATTAATTCAAAGTCTTTAATGGCGTTTTGCTAACTTATACTCTGTATGCCGAGATGGACGATTTCGTATACCTCAAAAACAAAATTGAACTCTAGTAAGTTGCCAATTCGTATTTTTCCTTCTTTACATAAGATAATTTACAAACAGTATAACTTGAGTGGTAAAAGGTCATAATGACTGAAGCAATTACTACTAAAATATTGCTAGAGGAAGACAGCAAGACAGCTGCTGGCAAACTCCGCTTGGACACTCCAAAACGAGCATCTGCTGCAGTGATCATCCTGAAACTTAACTGAAGTTCAAAATAATATTAAATAGATTAAGAATAATAAAAGATCTATTTTCTTCATCATGAGTGTAAATTTTATCGTAAGAAATAAGAATTATATCAAGAATAACGAACCTAATAACTTTGGGTACACTATTCTTGACACGAGTAGTTTTGAGTTCGAATTCTGTCTGACATTAGTTTTTTTTTCAGCCGTAAACAGAAAATCTGACAAAAACTCTCAAATCATATAAATATATCTCTGAGACAGTGGTGGTTTACTATATATATATATATATATATATATATATATATATATATATATATATATATATATATATATATATAAATATATATAAATATATATATATATATATATATATATATATATATATATATATATATATATATATATATATATATATATATATATATATACATATATATATGAGTGAAGTAATAAGTATGATTAATGCGTATACACTCCCCCCCCCCCTCCCAACTATAAGACTATTGATGAGACATTCAGGAAATGCTTAAATGAAATGCTAAATTATTACCAGATAGACTCACCAATCATTTCGCCCAACACAAAAGCACCGTCTGTTATAATTGCAGGAAGTACCCCCGGAACTTGATAAGGTATGCAAATTATATTGAGGGAATCCGTCCGGTGTGCATAGAGCTCAACCCAACACAGGATCTCGATTCCCATCTCATAGAAAACGGAGAGGCATTCAAAGAAAATGGACCTTTTCGTCGACCGGAGAGGGGGGACTGATAATTTAGCGGAAAATTATCATAATTTTTTTTCCTTATAAATATGCACACAATTTGAATAATGAGTCAACGGTTTGTTGTATGAGTGAGGATGGGATTCCACATAGATATATTTGATTTTAATATGTAATTATATTATTAACTAATTGGGTATCGATAGAAATTTTAGTGTGATAAAATGGTTTGCCTTATGTCCAGTTTAGACTGACTTGTAATAGTTCGAGGGTGAAAGTTGATGAGCAAAGTCACTTGATAATGAAGATAACGATGACGATGATGAATCATATTTTTCGTTCATTTGTTCAGTTCTACCCAAAGTTCATCCACACACACGCACACACACACATACACACACTTCTATTTAGAATTTCCTTTATTGATAGATAAATAATTATTGGTCCCTTGTAGTACAATCCTTCAGCTGCGGCAAAGCATAGCCAAGTGAACCACCGAGTCCTAGCTTAGCGAAGTTAAGCTACATCAGCTACGGTTAGTAGCTAGATGGACTCGCCTTCACGGCGGCTCCCATACGCTGTAGATACGCGCGGTTCGTAGCCCACGTTAATCAGTAGATTCCAACCTTACTGATAAATGAAAGGAATCTTAAATGAGTTCAGGTCGATGGCCAAGTTCCTATAGGTTCTTTTAGTCCTTCAGCATACTTTCACTTACCCTTACCTAAACACTTTCATTATGGATTTCTGTACCCAGGAAATTCTCCCATAAAGTCCACTTCGAACTCTTTCCGCAAACTCCCATGAACTCATTTTCGGGACTACACTCTCCAAATTCTTTTCCAAAGTCCTCCTCCAAGCTCATCCCCAAAATCCTCTCCCGTCCTCCCCACCACCAGCAGAACTCTTCTCCCAAACTCCTCTCCCAAAGTTCTTCATCCTAACTCATCTTCCCAAATCTTTTCCCGCCCCCCACCCCAACAGAACTCATTCCCCAAATTCCTCTCTTAACTCCTCTCCCAAAGTCCTTCATCCTAACTCATCCTCCCCAAATCCTCTCCTGTCCCCCACCCCTAACTGAACTCCTCCCTGAAACTCCTCTTTGAACACCTCTCCCCAAATCCTTCATCCTAACTCATCCCTCCAAATCTTGTCCCATCCCTACCCCAACGGAACTCATCCCCCAAAACTCCTCTCCCAAAGTCCTTCCTCGTAACTCAGCCCGCCAAATCTTTTCCCGTCCCTCCACCCCCCATCAAAACTTCTCTCCCAAAGTACTTCATCCTAACTCATCTCCCCAAATCCTCTCCCTTCACCCACCCCAAAAGAACCCCCCCCCCATCCTACTCTCCGGATTCCTCTCTTTAAATCACCTTTCAAACTCATCCCCCAAGTCCTCTCAAAACTCACCCCTCCCCACTATTCGTCCACCAATGTTCCCATCTTCCAAAACTCCCCCCCTCATCTCCATAATCTTCCCCACATCCTCCCCCTTTACTTCTGTACCAGGCTCTCTTTAATACTTACTTGTTAATCATATTTTTTAATGGACTCTTCCGTCCTCACCATCCCATCGACAAATATTTGTTTTCCTGATCTTTAGCATCCTTATTTTCACTAATTCCCTTCTTTATTCTCTTATTTTCATGCCCCATTTTCTTGAACTGTCTCTCTTTAATTGCTTTTAAGGGATGAAAATTACATCGTTATTTAATTTTTAGTTTTCTTTGTTTTGGAGTTGGGGTCTTTGTTTCTCTGTTATTAGGGTCTTTGTCTTCCATATTTTCACTATCCTCGTTATTATTATCCACCTTTTTCCATTTTACACAACCGTTCCTTCTCCAGGGAGAGGAATTCTCTCGTTGGTTACTTAAGTTTTTTTTCCTTTCTGGATTTCCCCAAAGTCAAAATTTATTCGTTGCTAAATGAGGTTCAGAAGAGCTGCGCGCTTTCAGAGTGTCTAACGCGCCAAGTAGTCTCCTATTATTGCTCTACAAGCTATGAACCTGCCACAATATTTTCCTACACTGTACGCCCGCAAGGGGACGTGATGAGTATCATGGGTAACCATAAGGCAGCTGACATCTGGATTATTGCCTTTTCTCCCCTCCCTAACAACTGCATTTTGCCTTCCTGCCCCCCCCCCCTGGATGATCTGCGGCCTGATATCTACCACACATTTTCCTTCCTCCATGATGCAGTTGACATCTTGGGTTTGCGGGCTCTCCCTTCCCCAACACCTGAAGTTACATGCCGTACAGCCCCTTTGCCCGCAAGAGGACCCGCGCTCTATATCTTCCTGCCGGAGATGCCTTCGTTGGTTTTCACCTTTTGCATGTCTCAATGTCACAGGAAGGAAACTAGATAGTTAAAGCAATATACTGTATATATATATATATATATATATATATATATATATATATATATATATATATATATATATATATATATATATACATATATATATATTAAAAAGTAAGTTTTCAATAGAATGTTCCTCCTAAAAATAGGGGGCACCACCCTACCTGAATTCCCCCAAGGCTATCGAGGTTTCCACGAGCGTATCATATACACGGATAGATTCGACCGTATTCACTTAAACGACATACAGCTGACACCACATTAATCTACTCTTCCTTGCCTTTTTATTCTAAATAATGTAAAAAATAGGAAAATCAGAATTCCAAGCCGGCAACCACTATCTAGTCCTTTGAGAAAGTGGTGGGGATGAAACGCATTTTACGACCCCAGTCACTCCAAATGGAACAGTCAGTACATACGGGTTCACTCCCCTATTGTAGGGTTACACATAAAATGAAAATTGAGGCTGGAAAATAATAAACAGTATCAAAATATTGGCAAAGTTCCTAAGCGCCCAAATTTGTGGCAAGTCACAGCGCGCGAATTAATGAAATGAAGAGGGCTAAGGTTGCGCCTTTGTGAAAGCCCTTTTTAAGTAATTCACTTAAGACCCGGAGAGGCTGGAGACGGTGTAAGGAACGGAGGGAAGCGTGGGGGAAGGGGGTACATGTTAAAGGCATCTCGTTTTTAACGTAAGGAAATCAGTGAAGGGCTTTATGTGGGTGTATGAAAGGATGCTATGATGGTTAAAAACATAGGACTAGTTCACGTTATATCAGCCGTCTCCCTCCGCCGGAATGAAGAAATTAAGTTAGGGCGAAGGCATGAGTGTGCATATTTACAGCCAGTGGTGTGGGTGCGTGCGGGTATGTTAGGGCGGTATTATACACCTATATTAATTAAAAATAGAGAGAGAGAGAGAAAGAGAGAGATGTTACTAATCCCCCTCCCCCTTGTAGTCATTTGCTCTTTAGGGCATAAAGATGCAAATTTGGGGATGTTGGTTTAATTCATCTCGTTTCTTCTTTCTTCGGTGTTGATTCAGGTGGGGGAGAAAAATATCACTCTCTTTCTCACACTCTCTTTCTATTTACTCTGGACCTCTCTATTTCTATTTTTTCTCTCTCTATATCTCTCTTTCCCACTCTCTTTCTATTTACTCTGGCTCTCTTTCTATTTCTCTCTCTCTCACATACACACACTATTACTCTGGACTCTCTCTCTCTCTCTCACACACACACACACTCTATTTACTCTGGATATCTCTCTTTCTCTCGTGCGCGCTGGAAATTAGTACTTCCTAATTTTGAATTCACACAATATTAAGACCGAATTCCTTTAGTTAAAAGATCAAATACACTTATATGACTGTCTGATCTGGTAGAATCTTTACTCTTTCATCTTATTTTTTCTGCCCTCTTTTTGTCTTCTCCTATTTTTCCTTTCCTCTTCATTTTTTCTCTCGTCCTTTTTGTATAATCTTCATTTCCCATTAATCGCCCTCTACCCCATCCTCCCTCCACCCTTTTGTTTACTATAAAGCGGAGTTTGCAACGTGGAATAAGAAACACTTTTGCGTCGATAAAAATCGTTTATAATTCGTGTAGTATTCAGGTGGATCCTTCCTTGACTGAGACCCACTCCCAGTCCACCATAAATTAGGTCCTTAAAATGGATGGGGCGGAGGGGGGGCAGTCAAATTTTGCATCGATAATGGGCATTAATGCCGTCAAAAATAAGACCCTAAAAACAACTGTATTTTAATCTCTCGCCATATATATATATATATATATATATATATATATATATATATATATATATATATATATATATATATATATATCAGAGGTGACTCCAGGTTATCAGCGTCACTTAGGCTCATCACAAATTTCGCATAAGACGTATAAAAAAAGGTAAGAGACGTAATGCACACCGCAGACTTATATGTGCACTGATAATTTAACAATGAAACAAAAATATAGTTTTAATATTAAAATTACTCACTTCATTCATACATGAACTCCAGTTGTCTTGATTTGATGGCAAACTCGTAAAATATCCTGTCGTGCAGCTCCTTCTTCTTGTCCAAGTCGTTTAAAATGTCCTTCTCCATTTCTAAGTTAAGGGTCAAAATAAAGCAAACCTGCAAAACATAACTGATCTTTACATACAAACGCACAAAGTAACATTAATCAAATAATGACAGCGGCGTGTACAACAAACATTAGCCGCAGACCGTTCTGAATGTCGCCTGTACTGTACTCTTAACAAGAGATGCCAGGTAGTCTTTTACACCTACCAGGCTCGTTCGTATTACTAACCCGAGTTGCTGGATAATTTTTCGTTCCTTTAAGAATATTGTAGAACGGAAACCTTTCATAGATTGGACCTTAAATCCTAATTTCTATAGAAATCTATTGTTTCAAGAAAGCATTGAATTTTAATTACTTTCAATTTTTACGATTATAGATAACTCGGGCTGTAACTTCTGAACCCGAGTGAAGCGCGTGCGAACTATGTCGAGAGAACGTCTGCTACAAATGATATTTTTTAACACGGGGCACCTCTAAGACGACCATCAGACGCTGAACAAAAATATATGAACTGCAGCAAGGCCCAATAAAAGGAGCTCCGAGTTATTAGCTGCAATTACGTACTTGAAGTCAGTGTTGGCAGAAATTACATCAGCTTGCAAATACACGTTCACTTTGCTAAATTTATACTCGGGCTAAGCACGAACAGCCCGAGTCACCGCCACTGATATATATATATATATATATATATATATATATAAATTATTTTCTAAATTCAACCAACTCTCTAACACTCGACTACAATCAACTACTGGGACGAAGCAGGTTGCAGAAGTAACTATTATATGTACTTATGATCCATCTTCAAGATTTTCAACAATTATTATAAACAACAAATGAATACAGACTACACCTCTACATGACCTGTAAAGACTATGATGAAGCCTTTGACTGAGTAAACATAGAGTCATTTCGAAGAGCATAAAAGAAATGAGGAATTAACGAGACCTTTATTGACATATCCTCTCACATATGTAACCAAGCAGAATCATCATTTAGGCTATACTCGCTCAGTAATAAAAGGCAAATAAAAGAGGAGTAAGACAAAGGGATCCGATCCCCCCAAGCTGTTTACATCAGTGCATGAGTTTTAAGTTGAAACAAAAGGAAATAATAATTAATGAGAAATATTTAAGTAACATTTGCTTATTTTTAGACTGAGTCACTTTTGCTTCAAATTTGGAAGTCAATTCTCAGTCAATGATTAGCGAATGATCCCGAGTCAGTGTTAGATTGGGACTGGAAAGGAACTGATCAAAGGTGAAAATAATGAGCAGGTGTTTTGCAAGAAACGAGAGAGAGAGAGATAGAGAGAAAAAGAGGGAAAGTGAAATAGAGAGACAAAGAGAAAGAAAAAAGAGAGAAAGGGAGAGAGAGATGTTGAGGCTCGAGTTTTATGAAAAATAAAAGAATCTTCAGGATAGGTTGCAACTCCTGATGGGGACCATAAAGGAAATTAGCGGAAGAACAAAATTAGGCCTGAAAGTGGTAGAAAATTTCGGTTACATCTTGCAAGCAACATGCTTCTACATAGGCTTAAAACGCCGAGTACTTAATCAATGCATAATTAACATCACGACTCATCATGAATTCTCACGAATCACAGAGAAAGACATGACTCATTACTAGAGCCAGAAAAGGCATGACTCCTTATCACTCTTTATGACTCCTTATGAGAACCAGAGAAAGGCGACTCATGACTCCTTATGACTCTTCCTGACTCCTTATGAGACTCGCATAAAGACAAGCCCTGACAAAAGAAATACAAGATGAAAGAAAATGATTAACGAAGAGTTAGTTGCAAGAGCCAAACATTCACCTATGCAAATCAACATGGACAATCCTAAGAGGTGGACAATGGACCAATGGAAGAATGTGATATATTTTCTTAACACTTTCTTATCATTTCTTTTCCGTGTGCTAACCTAGTTCAAGTCTGAAGGACTCCTAAAAATGTTTATGGTCCTGATTGCCACATGACGACATGTCCTTAAGCATGGAGGTGGATCAGTGGTGAATTTGGCGGTATTATCATGGAATTTCCTTAGTCCAGTAGTAATACTGCATAGCCCTGTGAACCCCCAAGACTGTCATTTTTTGGCAGACCAGGTGCATCCTATGGTGGAAACGCTCTTTCTCACAGGAGATACAATCTTTTAGGACGATAATATACCCGTTCCCACCGTTAAAAACGTTTGAAGTGCATGAAAATTACATTTAAACATGGACTGTTCATACTACTCGTCAGTTCTTAATATAACCGAGCATTTGTTGTGTCAGTTAGAGCAGCAACTAGGGATTATCTCCAGCGTCTTTGTGTAAAACGGGTGCGGTCAACGGTGCTGGGCGGACTTTTTCCTTAAGGCCCGTTATGTTGATGGTCATTTTTTTTTTAAATGTTGGGGATCAACACTCTTTGGCGCAACGAATGTTCTTAAAAGCAGGTATGAAAAATTAAAGAATACGAATGAAAATTGCAAGAAAATTGAAATTTTCCAGAAACGGTGTCCAAACTACCATTTAAAGGTACTATGAGACTAATTCTTTCAAAAGCCGTGATGGTTAAGGTCGCCAAGGGTGTACAACTCCGAGGGAAGAGAGGTTGCTGAAAAGGGCATCTCTAGTCGATAGGAAAAAACTTTCCTGATGTAGCTGCTGAGTTTCGGGCAGCGACAAACAAAGAGATGTGAAGACGCACAGTAGGAAGAAGGTTATTAGAAGCTGGGCTCAAAGGATGTAAGACTAGAAAGAAACCATGGCTGTCTCAGGTGAACAAGAAGAAGCGATTGTCTTAAGCAAAAGAGCATGAAGATTGGACTGATGATGATTTGGCTAAAGTTGTTTGGTCTAATGAAAGCAACCTTTAGGCAGGTTGTCTACATTAATTTCTACCAATTTATTTCGCTTGTACACATTTTTATTGGATACCAAAACTTTTAGCGGACACCAAAAATGATCAGTAAAATTTGTATTTCTCCTCAGATCTTTGGAACCTCTGGAGCTGTTTATGTTCGTCGAAGAGTTGGAGAAGCTTATGATCCGATATGTGTTGTCCAAACAGTCAAATTTGGAGGTAGCAGCGTAATGGTTTGGGGCTGCATCTCGTCTCCAGGTCAAGGATTGTTGTTCCTTTGTGAGGAAAGAATGAATTCCAACACTTACCCCAGCATGTTAGACCAGGTTTATCAACCTTCCTTAGGTAAAATTTTCAGTGATGACATACCGGATGGTGTAATCTTCCAACATGTCAATGCTCCATGCCACACATCTATAGTCTCAAAGGGTTGGTTTGAAAAAAAAAGGAGTGACATTGATGGAATGGCCCCCTCAATCTCCATTCCTCAACTCCATTGAACATTTGTGGTCATACTTGGGCCCACGAGTGAGGGCGCACAAATGTTGCTCAATGAGTGAATTAACAGCCAAATTTCATGAAAAGTAGCAGAAAATTGAGCCAACCATTTGTGCCAACTTAGTCTCAAGTATGCAAAAACGCATAAAAGCGGTTATAAAAGCAAAAGAAGGACACATGCAATATTAATTATTGATAGAATATACGCAAAAAATGTTATTTATATTATATTTAATATGAAATAAATGAGTTTCAATCATATTCTTTACTTTTTCATACAAGCCCCATAATTTTGGCCAAGGCTGTATATATATATATATATATATATATATATATATATATATATATATATACATATATAACTTGTAATTGATTTGTTCCTTGGGAATTTTATATTTAGTAGAAATATGAAGACCCAGGTGATTACACTAATCATTTATTAGCCGGATGTATAGTTTACAATTATACATGTACGACCTTCCACAGTCGTTATGTAGGCCAAACTGGCTTAGAACTCAAATGCAGGATCACAAAGCACTTAGGTTTGTCTCATAGGACTGGTATTCCCATTTCTAAACCTGAAGCCTCTTCCATCAGGCAACATTCAGAGTATCACCATCATCATCTTAATTCTAATTCATTTACCATATTATCTTCAGCCTTAACTTCTCTCGATTTGTAAATCTTAGAGTCACTGTACATCAATAAAATAAACCCAAACCTAAATAATTACTCCTCTTCAATTAAACTATTCACTATATAACCAACCAACACTTCAATACATTAACTAGCTAACCGAACAAATCTCGCTAGTAGTTTTTATATCTTTAGTTAGTTGATTTCACAACTCCCACGAAAAAGGTTAGTCCCTCTGTTTAATTCATTCACATTTGTTTTCTGTTTTTTTTGTTTTATGTTTATAATTTAACATAATAGGTTATTTTCTTGTTTACTTCAGTTAGCTTTAATTTTTTATATTCAAGTCAGTTTATGTTATAACTTCACTTCTCTCTATTATTTTTCAAAATTACATTGGATACTATCAATTAATTCTATATATTGTTATTGGTTTTTTTACTTTAATTTCAATAATTGTAAATTTTATTATTTGAACTTGTCTTCATCCGCTTTTTTAGCCATTATATAATGTATGCTTTTAACTGTTTAACTATTATCGTCAATATTACTTCCCCTTCTCATTAGTCGATACAGTTGCTGAAGATGGTCCTAGTGAAGGTCCGAAACATCCGGCCAATAAATGATTAGTGTAGTCACCTAGGTCTTCATATTCCTACTATATATATATATATATATATATATATATATATATATATATATATAAATGTATATATACGCATACATGTAGATGCGTACTACAATGCCGAAAATGAGTTAATGTCATTAGTTCTATAATTTATTTCATTATTGTATTATTCATTTTAGTTTTTAATTTATCATTGCTTCATTAATCACTGCTAATTTATTACTTTTGATTTATCACTACTTTATTTAATTAATAGTATTTAATTAACAGTGGTGCCTATGTAAATGGAGCAAATTTACATATGAAAGAGCTGAAGGAGGGCTGCTCGTGGAATGGGTTAAACTTCCTTCATGTACTCCCGTAAGGCTCAATCACTCACTTCCTCTTTATTAAAGCTGTTATTGATTTTAATGATGTATCTAAGACTTATTACCTCCTCCCACTGAACTCATTTTGTTCTGATCTCCATCTTCATGTTACAAGAAGGAATCAGAAGCTTTCCTAAGGAAATGGGTTTAAATGTCTCTTATTAATTCTACTCTGTCGTGTTTCTCAGTCTGGGCTTCTGCTGGGATGTTTATATCTAATTCTTCGTCTTCCTATTTTCATACTGATGAATGCGACCGGAAGGATGTTACATGGATGTAGAACAGCTTGCAAATGTGCACCATAATAATACTATTGTTCAAAGTGTTCTAGGAAAATGCGGATGCTTTTTTTCTTTTTAATTTTTATGTCAGGGAGATAAAACTCATATGACCGTGTTATGGTGTGTACATAAAAGTGGTGATTTAATCAATTAACATGGAAGAAACTAATTAAAATAGAAGCACCATTCAAGCATTAAGATCTCTGTTTAAGTAGAAACCAGGACAAACGTCGTATTCCTGGTGTTATGGTGGAAGGAGAGTGTAGTTAATGATGTTTAGATGCATTGCTATCATAACTTTCCCTAAAGCAACGATAATTTCACTCTTTTTTTTCTCTCTCAAACATTCCATCCCCCCAAAAAATAATTAGATTTTGATTCTTTCTTTAGTTATAGCAGAATTCATGTTGATCCATCACTTCCTCGTTATTCACATCATAACATGGTTGTAAAAGTTTATATTCTCCCTTGGACAAACATGAGAATTTAAGCTCCTATTGTTTTTGTTAATTAGGATTTTCCGGGAACATTTTGAAAATTCCTCATTGAGGATTTTTTTTACTATTTACTTTGCCATATTAACTGTTTATAAGGTTGCACATAGTCATAGGTACTATAATTATTTCAACAGTCTACCTGTTTTGATTGTCAATCGCAGTGTAGTGCGTTAGTTCGGCGGTTATGACATTCCTAAGTATTTTTTATAAGAGACTAACTTATATGTAGTTCATTAATCCTATTTCTAACAGGTCTTCCTTTCTGAACAGGAGTGTAAGTACGGTGGAAGATTAGCTCGGCGTTTTCTTTCATTTTTAAAGTCTTGTGAAGAGTATGAAAAGTATTTTTCTGATTTGCTACTTAACTTCCTTCTCGATGTCACTTATCCACTCTCATCCTGATATGTAAGTGCACATAAAATTTTGTTATACTTTACTGGTAGTTTTTCTTCCTCCTTTACTAGGCCGTTAACATCTGATGTTTAGTTTACGCTAAGGACATAAAACTCTTGATATAACTCTTTTATCCTTTCGCTAATTTTTTTTTCTTAGCGGGATTTATTATTCCCATTTTATTTTCATGTTTAAATGCTGTCAACCATGTATTATGTGCTGTTTTATTTGATCAGGTAAAAGGTATATACCATTACATTTGTTTTATATTTTAAGGAAACCTCTTCGTGTAATGTTGTTAAAAACATTTTTGTCAAGTTTCTTAGGCCCGTTTTGGTTTTGTGTTTTATAATGTTTGAGTATAATGATAAATTAGCAATAGATATGGTCACTTTCCGGTATTTTAATTATTTTTACTATGGAAAGGTAGCGAAATCTGGCAGTAGAGTTAAATATAACAAATTAAAATATAAAACACTACTGAAAAACACTTTGTTACTTCTTTGGGGTTAAAACTTTTGCAAATACCAAACGAGTTCACAAAATTGAAAGAACCTCATCAAAGTTTAGAAGAAAAAATTCCTATTGCAAAGGTTTTCTCCTCTACATTTCCTCCGTACGCAGTAAATCTAGCAACGATCGGCTGTTCTCTTTCTTCTCCACTCTTTGCATCGTGATCTTTCAAAACTACCTAGAAGCGATTGGTTTCTTTATGATGCTCTAGATCTTTCAAAACTATCTTGAAGCGATGGTTTCTTTGACTATGAGCCCGTAGGACTTCCAAAACTACCTAGAAGCGACTGGTTTCTTTATGATGCTGTAGATCTTTCAAAACTATCTTGAAGCGATGGTTTCTTTGACTATGAGCCCGTAGGACTTCCAAAACTACCTAGAAGCGACTGGTTTCTTTATGATGCTGTAGATCTTAAAAAAACTATCTTGAAGCGATGGTTTCTTTGACTATGAGCCCGTAGGTCTTCCAAAACTACCTAGAAGCTACTGGTTTCTTTATGATGTTGTAGATCTTTAAAAACTATCTTGAACCGACTGATTTCTTTATGATGCTGCAGACCATACAAAACTATCTTGAAGCGATGGTTTCATTGACTAGGAGCCCGTAGGTCTTCCAAAACTATCTAGAAGCGATTGGTTTCTTTATGATGCTGTAGATCTTTAAAAATTATCTTGAAGTGACTGATTTCTTTATGATGCTGTAGACCATTCAAAACTATCTTAAAGCGATGGTTTCTTTGACTATGAATCAGTAGATCTTTCAAAACTACATAAAAGCGACTGGTTTATTTATGATGCTGTAGATCTTTAAAAACTATCTTGAAACGACTGATTTCTTTATGATGCTGCAGACCATTCAGAACTATCTTGAAGCGATGGTTTCTTTGACTATGAGTCCGTAGATCTTTCAAAACTACCTAGAAGCAATTGGTTTGTTTATGATGCTCTAGATCTTTCAAAACTATCTTGAAACGATGGTTTCATTGACTAGAAGAAATTGGTTTCTTTATGATGCTGTAGATCTTTAAAAATTATCTTGAAGTGACTGATTTCTTTATGATGCTGTAGACCATTCAAAACTATCTTAAAGCGTTGGTTTCTTTGACTATGAATCCGTAGATCTTTTAAAACTACATAGAAGCGGCTGGTTTATTTATGATGCTGTAGATCTTTAAAAACTATCTTGAAGCGACTGATTTCTTTATGATGCTGCAGACCATTCAAAACTATCTTGAAGCGATAGTTTATTTGACTATGAGTCCATAGATCTTTCAAAAGTACCTAGAAGCGATTGGTCTCTTTATGATGCTGTAGATCTTTCAAAACTATCTTGAAGCGACTGATTTCTTTGACTATGAGCCCGTAGATCTTCCAAAACTACATAGAAGCTACTGGTTTCTTTATGATGCTGTAGATCTTTAAAGACTATCTTTAAGCGATGGTTTCTTTGACTATGAGTTCGTAAATCTTTCAAAACTACCTAGAAGCGATTGGTTTCTTTATGATGCTGTAGATCTTTCAAAACTATCTTGAAACGACTGGTTTCTTTGACTATGAGTCAGTAGATCTTTCAAAACTACCTAGAAGCGATTGGTTTCTTCATGATGCTGTAGGTAATTCATAACTATCTTAAAGCGATAGTTTCATTGATTATGAGTCCGTAGATCATTCAAGACTACCTAAAAGCGACAGGTTTCTTTAGATCATTTAAAACTCTCTTGAAGTGATGGTTTCTTTGACTATGAGTCCGTAGATCTTTCAAAACTACCTAGATGCGATTGGTTTCTTTATGATGCTGTAGCTCTTTAAAAACTATCTTGAAGCGATTGGTGCCTTTATGATGCTGTAGATCATTCAAAACTATCTTAAAGCGATGGTTTCTTTGACTATGAGTCTGTAGATCTTTCAAAAGTACCTAGAAGCGATTAGTTTCTTTCTGATGCTGTAGATCTTTCAAAAGTACCTAGAAGCGATTAGTTTCTTTCTGATGCTGTAGATCTTTCAAATTTATTTTGAAACGACTGGATTATTTGACTATGAGTCCGTATATCTTTCAAAACTACCTAGAAGCGACTGGTTTCTTTATGATGCTGTAGATCATTCAAAACTATCTTGAAGCGATGGTTTCTTTGACTATGAGTTCGTAGATCTCTTCAAAACTACTTAGAAACAACTGGTTTCTTTATGATGCTGTAGATCTTAAAAAACTATCTTGAAGCGATGGTTTTCTTTGACTATGATGTTGAAACGGAAGACCTATTTTATATCGTACGATCTCGATTACTCTATTGGATATTCCTATTGTTTCTGCTTTTCAAGGTGCTATCTTATGGTGTTTAAGCCCATATGAGACACGTTTATAAATGCATCATTTGCTCTAATTTGTCCTTCTTAATTGATTGAAGCCTTCTGAAGTTCTTTTTCGTCAAGTTTTGGTGTCGTTAGTGTCCGAAGGAAGTTGCCGAGATTGTCTATCATTTCTCTGAACCTGAAGCATATAACGATACATGTTAGGAATAACAGACAATATTAGAAAAGAAACACGTAGATAAGAATATAAACACTGTTGGCAGATATAGTAGAATGAATAAAGGTAGTGAAATGGAAAGGAGCATGAGATGAGCAAAATAAATTGTAATCTCGACACCTTTATACGTAAAAAGAACCAGAAAATCACCTGGTAAAATGAATAAGGCGAAATAAATCACTGTGGCACAAGTAACATCGCACACTCGAGCACAGGACTGTGATTTAGGCGGAAAGTCTTCTGAAGACCTTGTGAGGAATTTAGTAAGGTTAGAATGACTGTAAAATATAAACCCCAAGTACCCAAACATCTAAACTTAGCTAAACATCCCTCAACCCCCTCCCATAATCGAAATTAATAAAATTAAAAACTTTTTATATTTTATTTATAACCATCCAGCAAGACAAAGCTTTTCTAACTGTCTTGTTGTCTCATTTTCTCGCCCCCATAAATTTGAGCGATGAGTCTGAAATTAAGAACCAGACGGTAAATATGATAATTTTGTAACCTCAAGACGGACAACCAAGACATATTTGGGATGACGTCAAAAAATGACAGATTTCAAGTCTGTCGAGGCTAAAGTAAATTGCAAATTTCTTGTTTTTTGAAATTCTAATCACTTTTTTTATTACTTTGCCTATTTTTTTTAATTGTTACAAAATTAGGTATTTAGATTCAGAGTAGCGTGCAGCAGTCGAGTGTCTATAAGGACCAATTGCCATCCACTCTTGGAAGGTTGGAAGGGTCCGGGTTGATTCGGAAGCTCAGTTTGTCGGATGGCTTTGAGGGGGAAATCGTCCTCTACTCCTCGATAGCCGAGAGCTTCTCGGGTTCATTCAGAATCCCAGTTTGTCTTATGGCACTGTTGATGAGTTGTCCTCCGCTCCTTCAGAAGTGTGATTGAAGTCCGAGTTCATTTTAAGACTCAATTAGTCGAACGGCTAAAATGGGCAATTGTCCTTTCCTCTTGAAAGTTTGATAGGTGCTCGTCTTTATCGGGAAGCCCATTTGGTCAGATAGTTCTGATGGGAAATTGTCCTCTTCATATGGATAGCTGAGAGCTTTCAGGATTCATTCAGATACCAATTGGGTGGGATAACCCTAGTGGAAATTTTCCTCTACTCCTCGATAGCCGAGAGCTCCCCGGGCTCATTCAGAAGACCAATGGGTCTGATGGCACTATTGGTGAGTTGTCCTCCCCGCCTGCAGAAGAGTGATTCGAATACGAGTTCATTTGAAGGCCCAATTAGTCGAACAGCTCTGATGGGCAATTGTCCCCACCTTTTGAAAGTCTGATAGGTGCTCGTCTTTATCGGGAAGCCCATTTGGTCAGATAGTTCTGATGGGTAATTGTCCTCTCCTTATGGATAGCTGAGAGCTTCCAGGGTTCATTAAGATACCCAGTGGTTCGAAAAACCCTGGTAGGAAATTTTCCACTACTCCTCGATAGCCGAGAGGTCCCCGGTTTCATTCAGAAGCCTAATCGTTCTGATGGCACTGTCGGTGAGTTGTCCTCTCCTCCTGCAGAAGTGAACTTCTGCAGAATTCATTTGTAGGCCAAATTAGTCGAACGGCTCTGATGAGGAATTTTCCTTCCCTCTTGAAAGTCTGATGGGGAATTTTCATCTCTTTATGGATAGCCGAGAGCATCTAGTGCTCATTCGGATACCCAGTAGGTCGAAAACCCATGGTGGGGAATTGTCCTCCACGCCTCCAGAAGTCTGACTGGAAGCCGGGTTCATTCGAAAGCCCAATTAGTCCGATGGTTCTGAGTGGGAATTTTCCTCTCCTCCTGGTGGTCTGATCGGTGCTCCATTCATTGACCCCCCCCCCCCCGGCGGGTGGCAGTAAGACCGTCATCATCTACCATCTATTCAATTTCCTAACTGGGTGTTGGTTACGGAACCAGAATAGGAGTTGGAGAATTGCGTGCCTTAACTGGCCATAACACACCAAGTAGTCTCTTCTTCTGCCTACTCAGACCACTAATTTCTATCACCTAACTTTCCCCTTTCCTTTAGAATTGACACTGAGATACGTTGTACAGAATTAATGTTGTTACTGAAAACTATGAAACGGAAATCAACGAGGGCGTTGGGGCCTGGAGGGAACGTAATCCTTCAGATGTCGCTGTACACGGAAAAATGGTTATTAAATCTCACCGACATCGAATCCCTCTTGATCAGAGTTCGATCCCCTGACCGCCACCCATGACCCGACTGGTGAGCTCTGGCTGCCTCCTCATCGTCACCATTCTCACTTGTGAGGAACCCCACGGACCGAATCAGTGGGGTCTACCCCAATGTAGAACAGATCGCCCCCTCCCCCGGTATTAATGCCCGCAATTGCGTTCCCTTCTAACCCCACTGTCAGCAGGAGGATCAGCAGCGATGCCCTCGTTGGTTTGCTACCCAACGCAGACTATATGTTTTCTATGTCTGCCTATCTCCCACCCTCTGTCCGTGAACAGTAGGTTCCTCCCTGGGGGGTGCAGACAATTCTCCCCTTTTTTCAGCACCAGTTCGGTCTTCACCTTTTATTTCAGGCCTCTTTTTTTGGTCTTTGGATTACCACCACTTTGCTGTCCCCAACTATTTTTTTTTCTCAGGCCTCTTTTAATGGCCTATCGGGAAGTCTTTGGATCACCTGTTGGCGTATTCAAATGAGGCCACAGGAGTCGATTTGAATAGCGAAATGACCGGGTCGCCGTAGGCCTACTTACGCCACATCGAGAAACCTCCCTGGGAAAGATCTTGGGAAAACGCAGGTGAAAGAAACCACATATCTTTCTCATACCCCTTGGCGCGAATTGGATGGGTATTACTTTAGGTATTCATGGGTATTCCTTTAGGTATTCTTAGGTATTCATGGGTATTCTTAGGTATTTATGTGTATTCTTTGGTATTAGGTATTCTTTGGATTGTCTTGGGTATTCTTAAGTATCATGGGGTATTTTTGTTCCTGTATATATGAGAGTATTTTGGTGTGTCCTCTGGTTTCTAGGATATTTGGGGATATTTTAGTATAGTTCGGAGTATTCTTATGTTTTTGAGATACTCCATGGTGTCCTTGGGTATGATTGCGTTTCTGAGGTATTTCTTGGTGTCTTTAGGTATGCTTGGGTTTCCTGTGGGATTAATGTGTGCTCTTGTGTATTGTTGGGTGTCCTTAGCAATTAATAGGCATTCTTGGGTATTTCTAACAACCTTCGTTGCACAGTTGTGAAATACCAAGGTCTTTCGGAGGTTTCAGGTTTCTTATATTGGGTTTATAGTGGTATTTATTTTTTAATTTGGTGCTTTCATTATTGGCTTGAGTCAGAAGAAAGTCTATTTAGAAATGAGAGAAAAAAACAACGAGAGAATTGGGTATATGAAATTAGGATAAATGAAAATACCTGGTGGGAACATAATTGTGGGCTCAACAAAACTAGGCTTCCAGGTTCTTAACTCAAAGAGCAAGAACGTACGCACGTAAGAACACCAAATATACTTCCCAGTACTTCGCCCATGTCACACAGGGACCGCAGATTGGGGGCAGGTGCGGGGCATAGAAGCCTGTGTCCCTGATACATATTAATTCACTACCCAACCTTTGATCCCCCGTTATTCTGGTTCTTTTCATATCCCCGTTTCACAATAAAAGAAAATTGCAATTTTTACTTTTCTTTGATTGAGCCTGAAGAGTTCCAAAAATCGAGACTGAACATTTCCATCTATTGTTTGATTTTCCTGCGCAAATTCGTCTCGATATATATATATAAACTTTCATTATCCCCTTAACTTGGGGATAGGAGTAGCTCTCGCTAGCCTAGTCGATCTGACAGTCGACTTCTAAAGTCAAGGCACGGGGATGGGGGGTCGATCCCAGGGAGCGTGGTCACAAATCTTGCAGTGCCATCACGAGCCGCCGCACATTGATTCACCGCAGTGGGGCGAAGGAGCGACACATGTATCTTCACGACATAGCTAATCTCAACACCGCTATCACTTTATACCCTCATATACCATCTCTCCTCTGTTCCGATACCCATCCGATGTAACAGTGACCCCTTCAGGGGTACTCATAACCACGTACCCCTAACTCAGAACAGGTGCATCCCCCTCTCTCTCCTGGGGTTACGAAGAGTTTCACCAACACTCGATGGTATTAAAAAAAAATAATATCTGCCCCCCCCCCTCCCAACCATAACCGCCCCCCTGATGCCTTCTAGCTTGCCACTCACTTTAATTCTGATTTTTATGTAGATTTCATTAACAGTTCGGAGGCCGGATCTGGTTTGCGAGGCTTTCTAAGAGTACGTTTGAAAGATTAAATCCAATTCGCTACAAAAGTACAAGTACAGAATTGTAATGCTAAAGAAATTAGTCTACAATCCTGTAGACGGGGAATCAAGTACATGTGTACTATATTTAAGAACATAAGAAGAACATAAGAAAATAAGGAGACTGCAAAAGACCATTCATGGCCTACACTATGATAAAGTATGTACACACATGGTAATAGAGTACATGTTTAAAATGGCAGATTAAGAAGTACATAAGTGGCAAAAAACACCAATAAAGTAGAATAAACGTCACAAATTACACCCACTACACATCGATTAAGTAAATAAAAAGACTGACATTTACATCAAGTACACATCGATAAAGTACATCAGGGCCATTAATTACACCAAGTACACGTCGGTAAAGTACATCAGGGCCATCAATTACACCAAGTACACATCGGTAAAGTACATCTGGGCCATCATTTATACAAAATACACATCAATAAAGTGCCTTTAAGGACGTGTGATTACACCAAAGGTCACCATGACACCATTCATACAGCGATAAAGTACCTAAAAGACCACCAATTATGAGTACTACTCCGATAAAGTACATATCAAAAGTAAGGACCACCAAACCCCACGGTCCACATTCCAAGTTTCCTTGGCCACACTAAAAAAAACACATAAGCAGCAAAGTACACATCACTAGAGTACATCTAAACAGTACGGGTAACCAATTACAACCCCGGAACTGGGCATGGATTCGATTTGTAGCCCCGAATTCCCACGGTGCGCGACCTACCCCGGTGGGAGGCTTCTTTTACCTGCCTGTTTCCCAGATGGGGCACGAAGAAAGCGGTGGGAAGAGCCCCATAGGACGAACAAGCCTTTGGCGGAAACCGTCTCCTAACCCTATCCCCATAGGCTCATGATTTGCATACCCCGTATTCAAATGAGGAACTTGGTTGTGCCCATACGAGAGGGGCATCCCACCGCTAGGGTATTCGACCAGCGAAGGCGGCTGGGCAAACGGGACACGGCGTTTCATGAAGGGTTAACATTATTCCGATGTAGATAGATAGATAAATAAATCGATTAATCAATAGGTAGATAGTTTTATTAATAGATAAATAAATCGATTAATCAATAGGTAGATAGTTTTATTAATAGATAAATAGATCGATTAATCAATAGGTAGATAGATAGTTCTATTGATAGATAAATATATCGATTGATTAATCAATAGGTAGATAGATAAATAGATCCATCGTTTAATAAATGGGTAGATAGATAGTTTTATTGAGAGATAAATAGATCGATCGTTTAATCAATAGAAAATAGATAGTTTTATTGATAGATAAATAGATAGATCGTTTAATCAGTAGGTAGATAGGTAGTTTTATTGATAGATAAATAGAGAGCTAAATAGATCGATCGTTTAATCAATAGGTAGATAGATAGTTTTATTGATTGAGAGATAAATATATCGATCCTTTAATCAATAAGTAGATAGATAGTTTTATTGATATATAAATAGAAATATCGTTTAATCAATAGGTAGATAGATAGTTTTATTGATAGATAAATACATCGATGGTTTAATCAATAAGTAGATAGATAGTTTTATTGATCGATAAATAGATCGATCCTTTAATCAATAGGTAGATAGATGTTAGTTTTATTGATCGATAAATAGATAGATCGTTTAATCAATCAGTAGATAGATAGTTTTACTGAGAGATAAACGATCGATCGTTTAATCAATAGATAGATAGATAGTTTTATTGATAGATAAATAGATCGATCCTTTAATCAATAGGTAGATAGATAGTTTTATTGAGAGATAAATAGATAGATTAATCAATACATAGATAGATAGTTTGGTTAATAAATAAATAGATCAATTAATCAATAGGTAAATAGATAACTTGATTGATAGATAAATCAATCGATTAATCTTTAGGAGGATGGATAGATTGATCGATTGATAAATGGATCAATTAATCAATAGATAAATGGATAGGTTGATCCATAGATCGATTACCCAATATATATATATATATATATATATATATATATATATATATATATATATATATATATATATATATGGAGTGTTTGATCGATAGATTAATAGATCGATCGGTTAATCGAATCGTTGTTTAATAGATATATCAATAGACCAGGAAATAGCTTCGCCATTATCCCCACCGAGGGAGCTTGCGCTTCGCTACTAAAATTAAAATTTAAAATCCCCCCCCAAAAACAGCCATGGTTAAATTTTTATAAATTTTCTGAACTTCGCCAATTATAATAATTTTAAAAAGGAACTCTAAACTAAATTTCGCCCCTTTCAAAATATCACGTTGCTAAAATATAGTTATAGAAGAAGATATATAAAAATAAATTTTCTGAACTTCACCATTTGTAATTCTTTGGGTTTTAAAAAATTCACAAAATTTCGATACTTATATTTATTTCTGAACTTCATCATTTTTTTTTCATATTACGAGTATCAAAGAATTATTAGAAATAACTTGGATAAAAAAACATAAGTCATAACCAAACTAAGATGAAATTATTATTCAAATACTCAAAAAATCTCCTTCTTAAATTATAGAGTTAGTGATGATGATGATGATGATGATAGGTAGTTTGCCAGATCGCTAAAATGATAGGCAGGTAAATAGACCGATCGATAGATAAATAAGCACATGCTTTAGGGTGTGAGGCGTGAGAGACGCAATGAGTGCAAAACTGCCCCACAGGAAAGAAGAAACACGACTTATAAGTACATTCGATCTTTGTTTGATTGGAAATGATGTGAATGAATTTCCAGAGTGCTTGAGATTCGCGTTTTCTCTTTCCTGCGGGACAGCTTTGCATCCGATTACTTTTGTGATAAATTATAATACGCGTCATAAACAGGCTACAAACAACAAACGGCGGTAATTTGTTATGATTCGGAAGGGTATTATTTAGGATGGAAAGAGCTCGCAACTCTCCTGGAGTTTCTTATTTCGCAATGAAAGGTCTTCTTCTTCTTCTTCTTCTTCCTCTTCTTCTTCTTCTTCTTCTTCTTCTTCTTCTTCTTCTTCTTCTTCTTCTTCTTCTTCTTTTCTTTTTCCTTTTCTTTCTTTTTCTTTTATTTCCTTTTTTTCTTTTCCTTTCCTTTTTCATTCTTGTGTTCGTTTCATTTTTATTTTCCTTTTCTTTTTCCTTTTCTTTTTCTTTTTCATTTTCTTTTCCTCCCTTTTCCCTTTTCTTTATCTTTACCTTTTCCTGTTGTTTTTGTTTTGTTTTGTTTTCTTTTCCTTTCATTTTCCTTTTCTTTTTGTTATTCCTTTTGTTATTCTTTTTTCTTCTTATTTTATTCTTCTTCTTCTTTTTATTATTCTTCTCCTTTTTATTATTATTTATTTTTCCTTCTTTTTATGGCTCGTGTACGTTTGCCGCTGCTCTTTCCTCTTTCTTTATTTTTTTGTTCTTCATTCCTCTCCCTTCTTTTTATTCCCCATTCTTCTCCTTTTTTGTCTCCTAGCCCCAAAGGATGAAATAATTAAATGAGGAGAGAGATGGAGAACAGAACGAGCATTCAAAACATTGATTTCATTGACAATGAAATAAATTTGGGGGCTTTGATCTCTCGTAATCGCAGTTTGGATCGAATGTATATAAAAGCGCAGTGGATGGAGTGATTGCAATTTGGGGGTTGAAACAAAAATATTGAGATTAGGGCAATATTCAAGTCACAAGTCCGGTCCTTATATACAGAGTGTCTCTAAAGTCTGGACACAGGAAAAAGGCATATTTTCATTAATAAATTAAATTATATTTTATTTGATTTGAACTTCATTTTATTTAATTGTGGCACTAATATATAATATCTTCACTATCATTTCCACCTTTTGTGATGCAAAGTTCAATGCCCTTTGCGAGATTCACCCAATGAACCCGAGCCATTGAGTCCAAATGTCCGTCAATTTGAGCACATTTATTTATGATGCGCTCCTCCCTCAGGTGTCTCGTACCATTGATTACACCTTCTCCTTTTATCATACCCCAGAAAAAGAAGGGAGGGGGGGCGGTAGGGAAGGTCTGGCGAATGAAGAGACCATTGTGATATTTCCTATTTATCGATTTTGGGGACACCCTGTAAAATGTGTGGTGCAATTATGGTCTCCCGTCCTGGCACAGAGAATACTAGAGTCGAGCGAGGAGTGAGTGACTGGTGATCCCAAATCTCAGGAATAACCCGTACGATAGAAGACTCGGACGAAGAGACTCTCCTATTCGTTCGAAACCCAGTGGTTAAGGGATCAACTAAGGAACCTTTTATATGATCCTAAAAGGATCGGCTCATTTTAAACAATTCTTGTAATCGGAAGACGGCGCAAAACCCAGGAAAAAAAGGGTTTCAGTCACGATTCGGTCAAATTGGTCAGGGAGGTGCCTGACACGGTGCACTTAAGGAACTCCAACGCAGACCCTCTAATTTCAATAAGTTCAAAACACGCGACGTGTAGGAATGGGCAACCATGCTGCAGTTGACATCTTGAAGACTACTTGCCTTACCGGGCCCAACGTGGCAGGTGGCTCTTCAACAAATTTTCAGCTCTTTCTTTGCAAATCGTTTGATGCGTTTGTTGATGTACATTTTGTGCTAAACCTCGCGGCACATTTTGTGTTGTGCCGCACGTATGTTAACATCGGTGAGCTTATAGATAAAGAGTCACCATCCACTTTATGCTGGGAGCCTATGCTGGAGGTCTGAGCAGGCCTGTGTCGAGGCCTTTGATGGAGGCCTGTGTCGAGGCATGTGATGAAGGCTTGTGCTAGAGCTCTGAGCTAGCATCTACTATTGGTCTGAGCTGGCCTGTGCTGGAGGTCTGAACAAGCCTGTATTGAAGACCTGTGTTGAAGGTCTGCGACGGCTTGTACTGGAGACGTGCTGGTGGTCTGAGCAGACCTGTACTGAATGCCTGTGCAGGATACCTGTGCTGATGGAGGCCTGTGTCGAGGCATGTAATGAAGGCTAGTGCTAGAGCTCTGAACTAGCCTGTACTATTCGTCTGAGCTTGCCTGTGCTAGAGGTCTGAGAAGGCCACTAATGCAGGCCTATGTTGGAGGTTTGAGCTGAAGACGTGTAATGGAAGTCTGAACAGGCCTGGACTGGATACCTGTTCTGGTGCTCTAAGCAGGCCAGTGCTGGAGGCCTATGTTGGAGGCTGAACTTGTAGATGCTTCCAATTTTTTCGTTTCCCCTTTCACCTCGACCTCAATCGTTCAATGCCATAGTGAATTATGTGGTGCCCATACATTTATTGAAAGGGTCATCAGTAACAGGTAGTGTGTGCTAATGATATTCCTATGGGCGGAGAAATGAAAGAGGCTTACGCCATATAAAGATAGGCCATTCGATATCCCAGCCTAAATTTATCTGAAACGCTGAAACTCGCTGTGTATTATAGAACCTTCCTACAGAGACGTGAAAGCCTATTAAAACCCTCGTAAACATGTTTTACTAAAGTTTTGGCCTATTTATCACCCGGTATAATGAACATCTATTCACCGCTTTTGGAAGACCTTCGAAGACCTGTTGCAGGTATTAGAAACAGGCCATACGCATGTTCCCTGTCAACCTTTGGGCCTTTGAAAGGAGAGTCGCACATTGTGCACGTGTGTATACTTTAACGTGCTTATACACATGAGGTCATGTGTATGTATGTGATTGTGTTGGTGTGTTTATTTTAAGGTGTTTAATTCCATAAGTGCATGTGTATGTCTCTGATTGTGCGTGTGTGATAGTTTTTTTCACACAAATTGGCGTAAGCATCTGTGGAATGTGGCATCAGATTCTCTCTCTATCTCCCTCTCGCATACACTCACACACACACAATCTCTCTGCCTCCCCCCATCTCCCTCTCCCCCTCTCCCCCTCTCCCTCCCCCCATCTCCCTCTCCCCCCCTCTCTTCACACACATAGACACAAACTTCGTATCCATCTCCAACTCTTTCCCTCACCCCCCCCTCTCTCTCTCTCTCACACACACACACACACACACACACATATATTCCCTATCCATCTCCATCTCTTTCCCTCCCTCTAAGTCTCTCCGTCTCTTGATTACACACACACACACACACACACACACATTCTCTATCCTTCTCAAAGGGGCTTACTGCCCCCTCCCCGTCTCCCGTGGCACCTCAGGCGCGCCAATTAGAGGAGAATGCCGGGTTGTACAGCGGACGCCCGGACATCGGCAGATCCGCCGCTCTCTTCCTAACGGTCCTTCCGCCGGCGGCACCACAAGCTCGCCTCTACAACCATACACACGCAATAACGTGCACACATAAATCAACAGGTACAAATATAGCCAACTACACACATTCATGTAAACACATTCCATTACACACAAACAAACATCTACGTACACACAACTTCACATTCCTCCTCAAACAAGCTCATTTACACGCACGTTCACTTTCATGGATACATGTACATACGCATTCACATCCATCCATGTGTATCCATAACCATGTACATACATATCATTTACACACATTCAAATGCACAGGTTCACATCCACATGCACAAATACACGTACACACATTCACATGCACAGATTCACGTGCATATATCAAGATGCAAAAAATCACGTATGTACATATATCCACATGTACAGATTCACATACATATATAACCATGCAAAAATTCACGTACATACATATATCCACATGTACAGATTCACGTGCACATATCAACATGCACAGAGTTACATACGTACATATACCTGCACAGATTTATGCACGTAATATCCATGTACAGATTCATGTACACATGAATGAACGTACACATATCCAAGAGTGCCATATACACATTTACTCCTCCAGGAACAGGCAGGTATGAGAGCGCCATTTCCTGGATAACAATGCCAAACTTGGCACTCGAACCCACCAGCATAAAATTATTCCCAAAGCATTTCCCCGTGCCCTGCTGACCCTAGCATCGTGTTAAATACCTCCATTCTGTCGTTAAATGTCTATTGTCATTTATCTTTTTTCGATTCTATTTTTTTATAATCATTCGTTTCTATTCTCTCTTCCATTCACCTCCTCGTTGGATTTCCCATTTATGGTTCATTCCCATTATTCTTCACACCCAGTACTTGAATCCACCATAACAGAGGTTTAGGGTGGTTACAGTGAACGAATAATCTGAGCTCTGTCAACCTTTTGTGATCTATTTCACATCCACTCCTTGAGATCCCTCATTTTAACATCTCCCCCTCCCTCCTATAATTGGGAGGAGAATTGAATAATCAAGTACCTCCCTCAGAGAGACCTTTCCTTATCTGATTGACAAGCTTTCTATGGAGGCATATTGTCTTGAAGAACGCTATACAAAAAAAAACTCATTATTATTATTATTAATACTATTAGTATTATTTTATTATTATGATCATTATTATATATCAAAGGGATGGAGAAGAAACAACCCCGCAGGGAGGAGTATTGGGTACCTTCCGTCTTTGTGTGGTGAAAGAGTGGGGAGAAGTAGTAAATGTTTAAAAGAGGAAGATTGCCGATGCTTGCTTGATGTGAGACGAACATGAAAGGGAATGAAGAGATTGCGGAGGATGGAGTAAATGGACTGCAATCAGGTGTAGACCAAAGGGTAGGGGTAAAGAGGTTGTGGTAGTACTCTCGAGAGAGGAGTATCTTTGCGTAATGGTTGGATGTGGATGACCTTCTTTTTTTCTGCGAATTTAAAACGCCATACCAATGAGGGCATATCAAACATAAATTGAGTAAGGAGAGCTATGTAAATAAAGTGAATCTAGAGAAAAAATTGAATATGTATAGAAAATATACAGGGCGGAGTGGGTAATTTGTCACCGTTAGCAACTCCGAATTCCGCGCATTGTTGTGTGGCGTCGGTTCTCTTTTATTTATATCATAGTAAACTCAGTTGTGCATCGACTGTGAAGGTTCAATACCATTGCTGGATTCTATCATGAAAAAAATGAAAAAGGCAAGCATTGCTTTTGGGGATTCACGCCGGGAGATCCGATGGGAAGATTTCAGAGGGATTGAGTGTCTATCTGAGGACGGTGCAGAGGATCATGAAGGAGTTGTTTGAGCCAGGCTCTGATTCTGAGGGAATGGGGGCTCGGAAACCTCAATCTAAGCTTTCTGGTACAAAAAGAATCTCCAAATTTGTCGCTAAGATCCAGGTCATCGTTGACGAAGATCCGGGCAAGTCAGTGAGATCCATAGCTAGGAACAAGAGAATTTCAGTCTCTCATCAGGAAGTTAGTGTATGTGAACATCCACTACAAAATGAGAAAGTGCCAGCTTCTGCCGCAGAAGGTGAAGCAGAAGCGGAAGGAACGTGCTACGAAGCTTGTGAACAAACTGAAGCATCTCCTCCCAAGCCTCAGATGTTTTGGTTCTTCTCAGACGAGGAGTTGTGGCGGGACCAGGTGGTGAGCTCGAAAACAACTGCTAGCTTACTGTGCCCCCTAGAGATGTACCGAGAGTTAACAAAACCAAGTTCCTGGTCCACATCATGGTCTTTGGGGTAGCTTGTAGCGAGGGTTACGTTAGGCCCCTGTTTATCTACCCGGAGGGCCTCACACTCAATACAGAGAGCTACATCAAGTGCTTGGAGGAATTGGTGTTGCGCTGGATCCAGGTAGTAGGCCACTGGAAGGCCGTACGTGTGCCACAAAAGCAGGAGGACTCAGTCTTGCTGTCAGAAAATTTATTTAACCACATCACTCTGAACATCTTAGCTCTCAACTCCACAGACTGCAACCACTTGGACTATTATGTGTGGAGCGTGGTTGAAAGGGAGACCAACAAGTCCCCGTACATCACCAAGGTAGGGTTTGCAATACTAACGAATACAAAGGAGGAAAAAGCATGCAATATCAGGCTCATTCGGCCCTTACGAAGTGGCATGCAAGGATTAACTAAGCTAAGTTTACTAAGCTTCGCCACCTTGATCATTGATATTCGTTTATCTGATGGAGGGCGGAAAAAAGAAAATATTAATCCCTCATAAACACTCTTGGGTTTGAGGCAAAGTGTTTGTCTCGTTGTGTTTAAAAGAATCAACTGTAGTGCGGTCAATGGCGTTGCGGAAGAGCCCACTCCATAAATTGACTATTGGGTTGAAGAAAAACTTTATGATGCTCGTGCGAGTTAAACGGTTTACCTACAATTTTGCAACCGTTTCCCCTTGTTTAATTAGATCGGTTGATTATAGAGTACTTGTTAAAGTTCATATTAACCATGCCTTTGACGATTTTAAATAGGTGAATTAGGCCACCTCTTAGTCAACGCTGGGTTAATGGGAAGAGATTTAATTCCTCGTATGGCTTATTTTTTTAAGACTAGGTATCATTTTGGTAATTCTACGTTAAATCCGTTCTAGCTTGTTTATATCTTTTTGGTAGTAATGGAACCAGTCTTGAATATAATGTTCTAGAAGAAGCCGGAATAAAGATTTGTTGAGAGTAAGTATTTCTTCTTTCGATTTGTACTCAAATGACCTTTCTGTAAAGCCAATTATTTTGTTGGCTTTCTTGGTAACTTCAGTGTATTTTTATCTAGGTTTTAGGTTACTCGATAGTTACTCCTAAATCTATTTCCTTGTCTACGCTTTTCAATCGTGTTCTATTCATTAAATAAGATTCTTTTTCATTTTGATTTCCTATGTGTAGCACTCTGCATTTATCCGCGTTGAAGCACATTTGCTTAGCTTGGGCCCAACATTATAACTTGTGTAAATTATATTGCATATATTCTACCTTCCTTATGTGAGTTTACAGCATTGGCGATTTTTGTATCATCTGCGTACTTTAAGAATGTGCATGTCAAACCTTTATTAATTGTCGTTAATGCAGATTAGAAAGAAGACAGGCCCTAAAACTGAGCCCTGCGGGACGCCACTAGTTACATTGAGCTATAAGGACGCCTTGTCAGTTAGGACTAATCCCTGCCTATTTTGCTGAGCCAATTTTCAATCCATCTTGAAATGTTACACTGTATTCTGTGCGATTGTAATTTTATCATTAGCCGTTTGTGAGAAATTTTGTCGGAGGCCGTCTAGAAATCAAAGTATATGATATCGACCGCTCTACTCTCATCGCATAGATTAAGAATATCGTGGAAGAAATCTGAAAGGTTTAAGAGGCAAGAGCGTTTGTTACGGAACCCATGCTGAGTGTTTTTATGAATGCTGTTCACCTCCAAATAGTTCACGATTATATTCTTTATGAGTGTTTCAACTTTTCACACAACTGAAGTTAAGCTAATTGGGTGATAGTTACCAGGTATAGATTTGCTACCTTTTTAAATATTGGGGTTACATTAGCGAGCTTCCACTTGTTTGGCATAGTGCGCGGCGTCTTCAAGATCCTTGAAGACGCGCTGTATGCCAAACAAGTGGAAAAACAGTGGTGCAAGTAGTTTGCAAAGCTCATTCTTATTTTCTTTTAGTACGTTTGATGAAATAACGTCCGGCCCTAATGATTTGTTTGAGTTAAGGTCTGCCAAATTTTTAGTATATTGTTTTCGCTTACGATGCTATGTTGTAAAGAGCCTGAATCATCTCTTTGGCTTGGCGAAGGGATATTAATTCGGTTTTCGGTGTTGAATGCTGATGCGAACTATGTATTATGGTTGTTACTCATCTCTTCTGCATTGTGTGTAAAATTCCCGTCCTCATCCACTAAAGGTCCAACAGTTGATGTTTTTATTCTTTTCTTTCTGATATTAGCTATAGAATTGTTTAAGGTTTGTTTTCCTTTGATCCGCTATGTGTATCTATATGGTCTTTTGACCTTCCTCTATTAATTTGAATAGTACATACTTGTAGTACATAATAGTACATGACCTTAACATGTAACCTTGGTAAAATATATCTATATAAATTAACTCCCTGACATTATTTTAGATTGAAGTTAGGCGACAAATTACCACCGCACCCTGTATGCCAGCAAATACTTCTTTTGCAGGCATTATTACCGGGAGGGTAAACTAAGGGTGCTGGAACTGGAGGGGGGGGCACAAAATCCTTTAGATTTCATATAGAACAAAGTTGGCCATCCTACACATGACATGTCCTTGCAAGTTATGAATATGCAAAATCGAGAATTATGTAGGTGAGGTCGAAATTTTCAAGGATGAAACTCTGTGGGGTGTATTTAGTGTATGGATCTGGTGATGATAGAAGCGAAGCTGAGAGGCTTTGGAGGGACTTGGCAGGAGTGGTAGATGAAATTGGGAGTAGAGATTGGTTGATAGTTGTAGGGGCTATGAATGAATGAATGGTTGATAAGGAATAGACTAACTGGATCTTTTGGTACACATAGAGAAAATGAAAAAAAGAGAGAAGGTGGTATATTTTTGTGCTGAAAGAAACTTATGTACTAAACACGTTCTTCCAGCAAACGGATGAGCAGAAATATGAATGTACATTATCCGGGGGATCCAAGAAAATGTACCCCATAGGAAAAAAATAATTTTATTTCTCGTTCAAAATTTATATATGATCAATGGGAGATGAAGCGAATGTGAAGATGATGAGTGCGAGGAAGTGAACCCATTGCTGTATCAGGGCTTTGAATAGCTTAGTAGAGTTTAGAGCAGAAATCTAAATAAATGTGGCTGGTGTCATTTTTTTATTATTTATTTGGTAAGAATGATTAATTTTGGTGGTGTAATAAATATTAGTCATTTCGAGGTGGTGTAGTAAATGTTGAATATTCATTTCGAGATCGTGTAGTAAATGTTGAATATTCATTTTAAGGTGGTGTAGTAAATGTAAGTTGAATATTCATTACAAGGTGTGTAATTAATGTTGAATATTCATTTCAAGGTCCTGTAGTAAATGTTGAATATTCATTTCAAGCTGCAGTAATAAATGTTAAATATTCATTCCAAGGTGGTGTAGTAAATGTTGAATATTCATTTCGAGATCGTGTAGTAACTGTTCAATATTCATTTCGTGGTGTAGTAAATGTTTAATATTCATTTCAAGGTGCTGTAATAAATGTTAAATATTCATTCCAACGTGGTGTAGTAAATGTTGAATATTCAATTATAGGTGGTGGAGTAAATGTTGAATATTCAATCGAAGGGGGTGTAGTAAATGTTGACTTTTCATTTGTAGGTGGTGTAATAAATGTCTAATATTCATTTTTAATATAATAGATACAAGAATCAAATCGGTGTTCCTGATACCGACACAATTTTTTTTTAGCAACATTACACAAATAAATGCAGATCAAAGATTCACATAAACAAATGAAAATTAACAAGTAATATTTTCTTGCGTGTCCTTTGTTAGTAATATCAGCTGTCAAACGTTTGTCAGGGCTTCCCATCGACTTGCAAAAGTTTTCACTAGGGATTTTGCTTCATTCCTTCTTACACTACATCCGTAACTCTCCGTTATTCTTTGTTTTATCGGTGGTGGTGCTATTTTAATTTCACCCACATAATATTTTCTTATAGTTTCACCTCTAGCCTTTATAGAACCATTCCGAAATATTTATATATTTTTTCATATTCAATTCAATTTTCACTGCCAACAAAAAGGCATCAACCCAAATCTGCTTATCCAACTAATTTCTCTTGCTGATGACAGTAAGTATTCTTTAGTTCCCCCCCCCCTCCTTCCGAACTGCTTACCCATCGTTTCATTGATTTTAACAATTTTCAAGCACCATTTGCATCAAAGGTAAAGGAGGAAAGGTGAATGTAAGGTAAGTATGTTGCCCCCTGTATGCGAGATGTATGGAAAACTCTAATTGGGTGTGAAAGTCGGATGTGTTTGATGGATTAATGGAGCGGGATAATGCCTAATCATCCAGATAGGGAAGTATATGGGGAAGAAAAATTACCCATATCGTCCTCTAACACCTGCTATTAAAGCGACTAAGCCCAGATTGTGGTGTGCTGGCCTGAGGAGCCGCGCATCCGATGGCTTTAATATGAAGCACGCCCGTAATGAAGCCAATGGGCTGGGGCGTCGTGGCGACCGTTCTGTCATGGGAACTAATCCACGTCAATGGGCGAATCGAGTGGATGTATGGAATGAGAGAAGTGTATGTGATTTGGGAGATAGGGGAATAGTAGTCAATTTCTTTAAAAGGGTGGCATTTCAGATGCTAGCTTATATAAGACAAAGATGAAGGGGAATTAAGAGTTTGTGTGGGATGAAGTAAATGGATTGCGATCAGGTGTAGATCAGGGTAGTGTGAGTAAAGAAATGTGGAAGTGTTTTTGTGGGAGAGGGGCAATGGAGAAATGGTTGGGTATAAGTATGTGAGGTCAAGAATTATGTGAGTGAAGCTGTGATTTTTAAGTGAAAAACTATATATGGTCGTCATAAATGGAGCTTGTAATGATAAAAGTGAAGGTAAGATAATAAAAGTTGTGGAATAACTTGGGACGAGTGTTGGATGGAATTAGAAATGAGAGAGAGAGAGGGGAAAAGTGGTGCTTTTGTACACCCAGAGCCAAGGCAAATGGAGAGAGGATGGTAAGGTTCTGTGCTGAAAGAAACCTGTGTGTAGCATACACATTCTTTCCGCACAAAGATGTGCATAATTACACTATTTTTGAGCTAAGGAGAGGGTGGGGACTTATGAGTACAATAGATTTATGTTTATTAGGAACATATTTGATGTGAAAGTTGTGTGAGTTAGAGTATGGTACTATCTGATCACAATATTGTGTTGTTTAAGGCTAATCTGGTTGATGCATTGATGAGAAGTGGTGAGGAAGATGGAAAGAAAGGGAAAATCAAAGTTATTAAATCAGAGAGACAGTGGAGATAGTGTGAAAATGTTTAAGAGTAGAAGAGAGGAAATAAGTACGTGTATAGAGAAAGAGCAAATGTCGAACAGATTTAACGAAGCCGTAGTAAGTAATGCAAGGGTTGTGCGGTGTAATGAAGATGTGAAGCATATAGTAGAAAGCAAAAAAACTAGGCGTACATGCAAATACTAAATAGTGCAAATATCTAAATTGTGGAATATTTCTTCGCGATTTGTCGATATACATTTTGTGCTGATTTGATAACAGAAGACAGCCGATGTGAACAAGAAATTAGAACGAGAATTAGCATTGCAAAGAGTGCATTTACAGGAATAAAGGCGTATCTGACAAATAGAATGTTGTCTACGGGAATTAGAAAGCAAACAGCAAAAACCTTTGTGTGGTCAACATTGTTGTATTGATGTGAGACTTGGACGGTGAGCAGGAAGATGTAAGAAAAGTTAGAAGCAGCTGATATGTGGTTATGGAGGAGAATTCTGAAGATACCATGGATAGCAGGACGAGCTAATGTGGATCTGCTAAGGCAGATGGGAGTGGAAAGGGGAAATGATAACAATAAGATGACAAATGAGATTTCTCTGACATGTGATGAGAAGGAATGAGATGGAGGCCGTGGTGCAGACTGGAATATTAAAGAGAGGAAGAGGAAGAGGACGATAGAGAAAGAAATTTATGGACGGTGTGACGAGAGTAGCAGGGGGAGATCTTAAGCCTGCAAAGTTGTTGCAGCTAACAAGAGACAGAGTGAGGTGGCGCTCCATGGTTGCCGAAGTCCAGGTGGATGTGGCATACCTGTAAAGTAAGGTTGATCTGGTTGAGAGAGGTCGCTGCACTCTTTGTGTGTCGGCGCATTTCTTAGGTTAACTTTGATGAAAAATAATTTTTCTTGCTCTTTTGTTTTGCAATACTTTTTCTGATCTCTCATTAACTGGTGTAACTGCAAATCGGCTCTCATTTTGGTGAATAAGCAATCATAACATGACTGTGGCTTTGAATCTACGCTAATTATCTTGAAATATAAATGTTTGGAAAATCCATTTGGTATTTTAGTCTGATAGTATTAAAAAGATGCATCATTCGCTTCTCTATGTTGTGGCTAAAGTGCAATAAATTCGCGAGTTGTCTGCCTCAGAATATTAAAGGTGAGACGAATTAAATTTTAATAGCCCATGATTTTGAGAATGAAGTTTCTTATAAAGATAAATGTGTAAAAACATATTTGGTGCGAATTTTAATTGCTTTTAGTGTCCTTCAGTTGATGCAAATAATATAACTGGGTTGACTTCCGACTATGAGTAGGTAGTGCCCACATACGTGGTACTTACTGGAAGCGCCAACTCCACTCAGACGCGAACCTTCAAAGCGCTCTCTCGCTGTATTCCGCATTCTCTCTAGCCTCGTCAGTGACCTTGAGTTCATCTTGCCTCATGTGCGCCTCCTCAAAATCCCGATTCTTTTCTCTTATCTGCCCAGTTCGAGGCCATAATCGAATTATTATATGCTTTTATAATAAACTGCACACCTCCGAGTTAGAGATGAATCCCCCGTTCCACGAACATTTAATGAATTCAGTCAAACTCATTCGCCGTCATTGGTGACCTATCCGTTCTGAGGACATTTAGTCAAGCCAGATTACCCGGACATCGGTGGCCGTCCCCTTCGTGAGCGTTTAATCAAAACTCATTGCTAACACAGGGTGATCGAAAAGTGAATTCTACTCACGAGTGCGTCCCATTTCTTTTAGCAACAACTCAAACAACCATTTAAGGAACCTCCAGCGATACACTGCGCAGTGAGGAGCAATGAGAGAGATATCTCCAATTGGCCCGTCCACCGAAACTACAATGAGAGGTAAGTCTTACGTTTCTTTTTGATGTGATTAATATCTTCAACACTAGCAAAAGTAATGCTTCGGGAGAGAAAGATCTATCCTATCATCTTTTATGAGTGCGAAAAGTAATATGCATATGAGGACTTGTGCGTTAAATGGTACACTCATCAATGTGTGTACGTACTTAGAAAGTTGCATTATATGCAGGTCCGCTCGGAGATAAGTGAGTACCTAATCAATATAGATTGATGTGATATTAATCTTATTACCTCTCTCCCTGGCCTTGAATGAACCCCAGGGTTTGTGCCGGTCCTAGTCCTATAATTCATCAACGCCCCCGACTATGGGACCATCTCTCACTATTGTCATGAGGAACGATAACGATGCATACACTAGTCAAGCAATGGAGTCCGATATTATCTATAGCAACTTCCCACGATCAATCTTTTTGATAGAGACTGACAATATTACAGAAATTCATTCGATATTTTAACTGTAGCCTGTAGTAACTCTTCTGCGACTACCATAAGTAGCCTGTAGTAACTCTTCTGCGACTGCCATAAGTAGCCTGTAGTAACTCTTCTGCGACTGCCATAAGTAGCCTGTAGTAACTCTTCTGCGACTGCCATAAGTAGCCTGTAGTAACTCTTCTGCGACTGCTATAAGTAGCCTGTAGTAACTCTTCTGCGACTGCCATAAGTAGCCTGTAGTAACTCTTCTGCGACTGCCATAAGTAGCCTGTAGTAACTCTTCTGCGACTGCCATAAGTAGCCTGGAGTAACTCTTCTGCGACTGCCATAAGAATGAATGCATTTTCTGAAAGTCGTCTACCCCTTACCATCATCATCATCATCATCCTCAATTCAGTAAATATATAAAAATAAAAAAAATGATTGGTTTTTCGCAAGTACCTTAGGTTTTGTTGTCTCAGGTTATTTCATAAACTTATCGGTATAACTGTATGTATGTATATTTGTTATTATTGTTTTGAGCAAAGGAATTAATGGTTTGATTAATACTTAAGCAACTTATGTATTTCAACTCCAGAAAAGAGGTTCGACCTCCAATTTTTAATTCTGTGCGTGAATTAGTTCCCGGTGATTTTTCATGCACCTCACTTGCCCCAGGGTTTAATGGTAAGCTTTGTTGTAGCAGTTCTTTTCACCTGCTATGTTTCCCATTACTTTACTTCTTACTTTTCTGTTTGTGCTCTTACAATTTATTCCGAAGGTTGGATAGACTCAAAGCAGGGAGAAGGATGGCGTTAAACCGTTCAAACAATTATATAATTGAAAAGAGTTTTTACAATTTAAATCTAATATAACAAGAATATTCACGCCCCTTTTTTTCATTCTATAGGCGTGTTTAGGGGGGGATGGAAGCTTCGTGTAGACTGTTATACCTAGAGAAGCAGGACGGCCTCCCAGATTCAGAGTCACTAGATTGATACTACCTGGGCATTATTATAGAAATTTCCATTTTACCCTTAATTTGCCACTTTGTTTCCAAGCCACTTTTTGCTTCTTGTCCTGCAGCTTGATTCGTAGGCTAGTCGCTGATCGGTTTTCGTTCATTTATCCCTAGTTAGGGCTGTCAATAGGAGGTGGAGGCTGGTTCACCCCCTTTTTTTGCCCCTGCTTCGAGTGTTTTTAACATGTCTGTATTCTTTCCACCTTTTTCTCCTTCTCACCATCCATCATTCTTACCCTTTATTTATCCTTCTTATCACTGGCAAGGGGCTGTCAGGTGATATCAAGGGCTTGCGTACCCCTCCATCCCCAACACAGTAATTTTCCCAAACGGTTCTAGCACCTGCAGCTTTCCCTCCTTACTCTAGTGCTTGCAGGAAGATCCACGGCTGTATATCTTCCCCACATTTTCACTTCCTCCATTTACATCACCTCCGGCGGGTTATAGCCTTGTTGCTATTGAGCTTTAAATACGATATTTAATTTGTAGCATTTAATGCGATGTCCTTTAGATTATGTAGAATTTGTAGAATTATACATTGGTCAACATTGCTTATCACATTAATTTTCTTTTCTACAGTCTACTCAATTTTGGATGATTCACCACTAAAATGTAGCCAATAATATGGATTTCCACAATCACATTAATCCTGTTATTTTGTTTATAATGTTTAATAATTATTACTTACTGATAAACAACTACAAACACAGAGACAAAAATAAAAGCTTGAAAGACGGGTTTACCTGAGATCCGTCTATCATGGAACAAGTTTCCTTTTATAAAATTTTCAGCTGGGTTCTATTTCCAGAGGGTCTCTTTTAGTACTCTAACAGTACTCGGGCATCATGCGAGTATCCCACCCTCTTTGGTACTACTCCCCCATAGCTTTTATATTTTGGGTGAAATCTTTCACTTTGCTCATCACTTACGTCATTAAATTTTCAATTAATTTATCAAGATGGCTGTTGAGAAGGGAACCTTAATGTTTATCGTGCAACTCAAACTATGGAAATGCGGAAGCAATGTATCAATAAGAGTTTTGTAGTTTGGCTTTTATAGCTTCCCAGGAATCCATTCACAAAAGCCATCTCATTCAAAAATATTGCGAATTGTAAATCTCTAATAAGCTTGTATCGTTTCATAACTGAGGATGGGAAGTTTGTGAATGTGTATGAAAACAGTCACCTTCTTTGTTTAGTGCCTTAGCATAATGCTTGATTAGAGCAAGCTTGATTTGGAGAGGAGGAAAGATGGTTTATATCCCAATCTACTCGTCCTTGACTTATGATATTTATTTCTCCGACATTTAATCGTGTTTTCATCGACCGATTATTCTTAATCAAATGTTATTCCTTATCTACTGTTGACTGTGTAAAACTTCAACCATTTTAAAATCAACATAAATTAAGCAGATGTATTCATCGGAATTGATTTAATCGAAACCTGTTCGCGTTTGATTTCCTTTTTTAGGTATAAATAATTTATTTAGAGAGAACATACAAATTATTATTATAAATATGTAACAATAAATAGCTATTAGTGGGAAATTGAAAGCTGAGCGTAGAAGAGAAAGATATAAGTAAGAATATGAAAAGGGATATGTGCTCCAGGAGGAACTGGAGCTCATATTATTAATTTTTATACAATATTATTTTTTTCCATTATAAATAGTTGAATTCACCAGGGGAGACTGGAGGTAATATTGTTAGTTTAAAAGAATATTATTTTTACCTTAATACATGACAGAGTAATATATCAATAAATTGCACTTATTTATTTACCTATTTAATTTTATTCAAGAGCTAGAGCTTTATAATTGCATTTATTTATTACCTATTTAATTTTATTAGAGAGTTACAGCTTTATGATCGCATTTATTTATTTACCTATTTTATTTTATTTAAAAGTTAGAGCTTTATGATTGCATTTATTTATTTACCTATTTTATTTTATTCAATAGTTAGAGCTTTATGATTGCATTTATTTATTTATTTACCTATTTTATTTTATTCAAGAGTTAGAGCTTTATGATTACATTTATTTATTTACCTATTTATTTTATTCAAGAGTTAGAGCTTTATGATTGAAGGTTAATTAGAGCTTTATGATTGCATTTATAAATTTAGCTATTTTATTTTAGTCAAGAGTTTAGAGCTTTATGATTGCATTTATTTATTTAGCTATTTTATTTTATTCAAGAGTTAAAGCTTTATGATTGAAGGTTATTTAGAGCTTTATGATTGCATTTATTTATTTAGCTATTTTATTTTAGTCAAGAGTTTAGAGCTTTATGAATGCATTTATTTATTTACCTATTTTATTTTATTCAAGTGTTAGAGCTTTATAATGGAATTTATTCATTTACCTTTTTTTATTTTATTCAAGAGTTAGAGCTTTAAAATTGCATTTATTTATCTACCTATTTTATTTTATTCAAGCGTTAGAGCTTTATGATTGCATTTATTTATTTACCTATTTTATTTTATTCAAGAGTTAGAGCTTTATAATTGCATTTATTTATTTACCTATTTTATTTTATTCAAGAGTTGAAGCTTTATGATTGCATTTATTTATTTATCTATTTTATTTTATTCAAGAGTTAGAGCTTTATGATTGCATTTATTTATTGACCTATTTTATTTTATTCAGTAGTTAGAGATTTATAACTGCATTTATTTATTTACCTATTTTATTTTATTCAAGAGTTAGAGCTTTATAATTGCATTTATTTATTTACCTATATTATTTTATTCAAGAGTTAGGGCTTATGATTGTAGATTATTTAGAGCTTTAGGATTGCATTTATTTAATTATTTACATATTTTATTTTAATCAAGAGTTAGAGCTTTATAATTGCATTTATTTATTTACCTATTTTAGTTTATACAATAGATAGAGCTTTATTATTGCATTTATTTATTGACCTATTTTATTTTATTCAAGAGTTAGAGCTTTATGATTAAAGGTTATTTAGAGCTTTATGATTGCATTTATTTTATAGCTATTTTATTTAAGTCAAGAGCTTAGAGCTTTATGATTGCATTTATTTATTTAACAATTTTATTTTATTCAAGAGTTAGAGCTTTATAATTGCATTTATTTATTTACCTATTTTATTTTATTCAAGGGTTAGAGCTTTATAATTACATTTATTTATTTACCTATTTTATTTTATTCAAGAGTTAGAGCTTTACGATTGCATTTATTTATTTACCTATTTCATTTTATTCAAGAGTTAAAGCTTTATAATTGCATTTATTTATTTATTTACCTTTTTTTTTATTCAAGAGTTAGAGCTTTATGATTGCATTTATTTACCTGTTTTATTTTTTTCAAGAGTTAGAGCTTTATAATTGCATTTATTTATTTACCTATTTAATTTTATTCAAGAGTTAGAGCTTTATGATTGCATTTATTTATTTATTTACCTATTTTATTTTATTCAATAGTTAGAGTTTTATGATTGCATTTATTTATCTATTTTATTTTATTCAATAGTTAGAGCTTTATAATTGCATTTATTTATTTACCTATTTTATTTTATTTAAAGATAGAGCTTTATTATTGCATTTATTTATTTATTTACCAATTTTATTTTATTCAAGAGTGAGAGCTTTATTATTGCATTTAATTATTTACCTATTTTATTTTATTCAATAGTTAGAGTTTTATGATTGCATTTATTTACCTATTTTATTTTATTCAAGAGTTAGAGCTTTATAATTGCATTTATTTATTTACCTATTTTATTTTATTCAAGAGTTAGAGCTTTATAATAACATTTATTTATTTACTTATTTTATTTTATTCAAGAGTTAGAGCTTTATGATTGCATTTATTAATTTACCTATTTTATTTTATTCAAGAGTTAGAGCTTGAAAATTGCATTTATTTATTTACCTATTTTATTTTACTCAAATGTTAGAGCTTTATTATTGCATTTATTTATTCACTTATTTTATTTTATTCAAGAGTTATAGCTTTATAATTGCATTTATTTATTTACCTATTTTATATTTTATTCAAGAGTTAGAGCTTTATAATTATTTTATTATATTCAAGAGTTAGAGCTTTAGGATCGTAGGTTATTTAGAGCTTTATGATTGCATTTATTTATTTACTTATTTTATTTTATTCAAGAGTTAGAGCTTTATAATTGCATTTATTTTTTTACCTATTTTATATTTTATTCAAGAGTTAGAGCTTTATAATTGCATTTATTCATTTACCTATTTTATTTTATTCAATAGTTAGAGCTTTATAATTGCATTTATTAATTTACCTATTTTATTTTATTCAAGAGTTAGAGCTTTATGATTGCATTTATTTATTTACCTATTTTATTTTGTTCAAGAGTTAGAGCTTAATGATTGTAGATTATTTACATAACTTATTCAATTTTAAATTATAGTCATTTTACATATTTCACATACTTTTTACTTATGCTTAGTTGTGGTTTGGTTTTTACATCTACATATTTTATCACTTTAATTTCGTTCTAGGGTTATTTGAATTTTAAACTATTAACATTTATAATAACTTTAATTCCGTTGTTTAGTTTAATTTGACTTTTTTAAACACATATGGTCATATTTAATTGCTTATCTAGCTAAACCTATTTTAAACACTTCAATAATGTTATAACTACTTTTCTTTTACGCACTTTTCGTTATTTCATAATTTGCTACTTTCTCGATTTATCTTAGCAATTTATTCACTAATACTAATATTATTTTTCATCTGACGAAATTTATTTTAAACACTTCACTTTTCGTTATTTTGTTCTTACAAATTTACATTTTTTTTATCTTATTTGTTTATTCACTGTTGTTATTATTATGTTTAATCATCAATATTATTGTTAATTTTATCACTTATTGATTCTTATTCACTTTCGCATACTTTTTCACTAATCGATTTCTGACGATTTTTGTCCACGAGTCCGGAATGTACACAGCGCGTTCCATCAATAGTCCTCCTATCTCCTTCGGCGATCACTGTCCCTCGAAGATCCACTTGTAGTCCCCGCAAAGAAGACCATCGAGTAGTCGTTCCTGGTCTCCCTTCGGTGGCCTGCAGAGGGATGCGCCAAAGACCTTGAGATTCACGTCTTCGCCGTCAAAGAAGAATCCTCTTAGTAAAATATCCTTCTTCTCCTTGAAGAGTACTCCCGGATAATCCAATATTTCTTCATCGTCTTCTTTTTCCGTGTTTAGTTTATCCTCTTGTTGTTGTTGTTCTTGTTCTTGTTCTTCTTCCTGCCGAGCCGATGTTTTCTTTTTCTTTTTTCTTTGTCGTTTCTTCTTTGGGGTTTTCTTGGAGCTTTCGTTTCTTATCTCTTCTTCTTCTTCCGTGTTGATTTAAAGGATGTTAAGAAAGTATTCCGTTGAACCTAATCTGTAATCAGATGGGACATAGAGGTAATGGGTGAGTTGAGGACTTTGAATAGATGATCGGTGATCGTAGGTGTCTGGCTGATGATGGGTCGGAGCGGGTAGCCAGGTTTGTGGCTCTTAACATTCCCCTAGGGGTATCGTGGTTTGTGGTCTCCTTCAATTAATTGCATTTAAAGGGGTATTTTCACTGTCGTGCTTGTGGAGGAGCTTATTTAGTTTAGTTTTTAAGCCAGACACCTACAGTAGCCTGTTATCTAGCCAAAGTCCTCAACTCGCTCATTATCTCTTATGTCCCATCTCATTACAGCTAACGTTCAACGGAAGACTTTCTAAACATCCTCGAAATCTCAAAACCAGCCAGGTTCATGTCTTCATTGTTTACCAACGTTCCGTTAGATGAAATCATCGAACTCATTTGACAGAAAACCTACCACCCTGATGATAATACCCCCCCCCCCCTCCCGATCTTTGAAGAGATTCTACGACAACTCCTTAAGGCTTCTACCCAAGAGGCGTCTTTTTACGGCCCTGATGTTCATATGTACGTGCAAGTCGTCGGAGTGGCAATGGGATCTCAATTTGGTGTTCTATTCGCCATTTTCAAGAACCATCCTTCCTAGAAACTAACGATCTTCACCCAATATATCGATGACATATTCATCAATGCAGATAACCCTAGCCTGGTTCTTACCCTTATTAAAACTTTCAAGGAAATTCATCCTTCAACTTCACTCATGAAAAAGAAAACAACTTCATGCTACTATTTCTCGACGTCCTCGTCGGGTCTCAGCACAAACTTTTACGACTGAAGTGTACGTCAAATCAACAAATCTGGGCTTCTGCATGAGGGGGATCGTTCGAATGTTTGAACCGATACAAAAACTCGGTAATGAAGGCCCTCATCAATAGAGCCTTCTTTTATTCTTCAAACCTGACATTTGGAGTCCATTGGTACTTTGGATCTATACCACACCCGAATCCTATACCATCAGCCAGAAACAACTTGAGCTGAAACTCCTAAGTACACCCCACATGTTGCCAGTCTTCTAAGGATCAACTGGCGACTTTACAAGGTCAGATTCTGCTCTATGTACGATGTCTCGGTGTTAACGGGTTTCCTCTTGGTGAGTCTTCCGTTCCCATATCCCATGAAATGTGAATAACTACACTGACCTGATGGACATGCTTCTGGTACTCTCTTCATTGAATGTGGATATGATTTGAGCCAGTGGTACTTGTCTATTACCATGGAAAATTCTAGCTAGACGCTGCTGCTCGCGATCATTAAGCACCCATAGTCAGCCACTGCGCTGTCCACAATGGGGAGGGGGGGGGGGTTAAAGCCTAATGTGAGGTATTTTCGGTACACACGTGACATCATAGATCGAGTGATGTTGAATGTCAAGTCAAGTTCAGAAATGGAATGAACCATCCGCCTGGCGTCCACTATCATCCACCGGTCGGACTCCGATAATTCGTGTCGCCTAGCCATAAGCAGCCGAGCCTGTGTTCACACTGGCCCAGGAGATGTCAGATCATCAATGATACAGGTATTGGTGTCTTCATGACGTCATGGTACGAGGGTGCTGCTGACCGTGAATTTAGCCACTTGAGTGGATATTATCCACACATTTTCATTTCCAGCATCCGTCTTATGCTCATGGATGAGACTCCTCGTCCTAAACATGAGATATCTCTGGCCAGATAATGAAATTTATATAAAGATTAAAATGAAAATCTCTGGTGAGACGAAAGTCACCAGGAACTAGTCTTCAATAAGGGGGAGGTGTCGGGTAGTGTTTATGACACCAACCAGCGATCATAGAATCCTCCTTGACCCCTTGAGCAAGGGGTTCCTCATGAAAGGTATGTAAACTTGAGTTCCCCAGGGTACACAGATCTAGAACCTCTGAAAGAGGTAGAAAATAACCGGGCGATAATTGGTTCAGGGAACCACCACGGTTTATCTCAAACAACTATGGATGTGGCTGGGTAGAACCTCTCTATGAATAAGGCGATTAAGGTCGTGGGGGCGAACTCCTTCCTTGTCTTAGTTGGTTGATCTTGATTGACGAGAATCGTTATTTCCTGGCTGCGGAAATGCATGCCATATTTTGGGGTTATTCTTGGACCAATTTTTGAAGGTATTATAAGGTTGGAAATATTAAATATCTTTTTTCCACTAACTCTATAATTTAAGAATGAGATTTTTTTGAGTATTTAAATAATAATTTATCTTAGTTTGCTTATGACTTATGTTTTTTATCAAAGTTATTTCTAATAATTCTTTTATAATATCAAACAACAAAATGGTGAAGTTCAGAAATAAATATAAGTATCGAAATTTTGTGAATTTTTTGAAACCCAAAGAATTATAAATGGTGAAGTTCGGAAAATTTATTTTTATATATCTTCTTCTATTCTATAACTCTATATTTTAGCAACGTGATATTTTGAAACGGGGGAAATTTAGTTTAGAGTTCCTTTTTAAAATTATTATAATTGACGAAGTTCAGAAACTTTATAAAAATTTAACCATGGCTGCTTTTTTTAGATTTTAAATTTTAATCTTAGTAGCGAACCGAAGCCATTGCCTGGTTTTAATAATATTTAAATATTTGTAAATACTAAAAGAAGAAATATTATATTTCTAATAGTTTGGATCCCTATTCCTCCATGACGATTTGTCCAAGACAAAATATTCACCACATCCAACTATGATTTGACATACAACAATTAATCGTCCGATCAGGGAATTTCCTCGTAAGGGAACTGTTTAGTATGTATAGAAGAACCCCCCCCCCTTTTAACTATGGAAAAGAAACACCCTTATGATGTCGGGGCTCAACATCACGACAAAATTCAGACTATCAATACCTCCAATACCGTGCTGTCTGGATAAAGGAACATCTTTTCGTTGCGTAGCTCGGTTAGGGGGATGTAAATGTAAAGACGAAAGAAGAAATCCACATTTAAAGCACGTACAGTCTCAAAACGCAAATGAGGTGTAGGTTGTGGATGGAATACTAATAGGCTACACTTCGGCTCGCCTCAATTAAGAATGATGACCTCCATATGCACAATTTAGCAGCCATCTTCAGAAAATGGATGGGTACTAAGCTACAATTTGAATTAACACGTAGAAAAGTTTAGAAACGAAGTGAGAAAGAAGCTAAATGAAACATTCAATTAACCAGATAAAGTAAAGATAAACCCTTCTTATAAAAAATTAAATGCTCAAATTTGCTTCGTTAATTAGGGAAGAGCTTGTCTGTACTATTGGTCGTCAGGATTACTTATTTGTACTATGGTTATTATAGTTTTGTTTTTATGTTAGGTTAGGTAAAATAAATAAACAACAGACAAACCTACCTAACTTCCCCCCAAATATTCCCCAAAATATATATATATATATATATATATATATATATATATATATATATATATATATATATATATATATATATATATATATATATATATATATAAAATAAACCACCAAATTACCAAACTTCGCTGCCTTAACACACTAATATAACTAAAAAATAAACACTCCCAACAAAACCTACCTAACTTCACTTGCTTAACACACGGATATAACTAAAAACTAAACAATCTACGTAACCTGACTTCCTGAGAGAATTGATATAACTAAAACAAAATCCAAACCTCCCTAACATAAAAAATAAATAACCCAAACAAAACCTACTTAACCTAGGTTCCTTAACACATTGATATAATTGTAAAACCAAACAAACCTGGCTTAAAGTAACTTCCTAAACACCTGATAGAACTAAAAAAAAAAACAATCTAATAAATCTACCCAGCCTAACTTCCTTAACAGAAAGCTATAACTAAAAAATAACCCAAACACAACCTACATAACTTAAGCTCCTGAACCGACTGATATAACAAAAAACAACCACAGCAAAACTTACTTGACTTCAATTCCTTAACACAATGATATAAATAAAAATAAACGATAAAAACTGCATAACCTATCTTCTTTAAAACATTGATATAACTAAAAAATAAACTTTTTTAAACCAAACCTACCTAAGCTAACTTCCTT